>CAHIKZ030000099.1:1440000-1467586 GCA_903632075.3 Acanthosepion pharaonis
AAGGCGTAGTGAGACGCTCTCGTGGAGTTGAGCATCAACCATGCTGATAGGAGGAAGTTTCTCTATGGTAAGTAAATGACAGCTGTTTCATTTTCAATGCATTAATATTCACAAGCCATTTCCTGACCCAGTCAATTACAGATTGGATGTTGTTTTCGAGACCAACGGCCAGCTTAACTTTGTCAGCAATGTCGGATTTACTATTGAGACAGGAGTAAATGGTAGTGTCGTCTGCGTAGATGCCTACTTGAGAATTGATGACGTCAGGAAGATCATTAATGAAGATCAGAAACAGGGTAGGACCAAGGATAGACACACCAGCGTTCGTATGGAAGTAACTAGAAGGGAACCCGTTCAGGATAACCTTCATTTCACGGTTAGACAGGAATGATTGGATTAAATCAAATAATCGTACTTTAATACCGTATCCCTGAAGCTTACGTAGAAGGCCAGTGTGGCAAACCTTGTCAAACGCCTTCGATATATCTAGGCTAACAGGTCGAGCTTCGCCATGATTATCAAGAGCATAGTATACATGTTCAGTTATGGCCGTAAGTATATCAGCAGTAGACCAGGCAAAGCAGAAACTATATTGTTTGTCAGAGGGCAGATCGTGGGAGGTGAGATGCTTAACTACTTCGACATTGATTAAAGCCTTGAAAACTTTGCCGAAGAGTGGTAGGAGACTGATGGGACGGTAGTTAGAAGGGCTAGAAGGGCCTCCAACGGGACGACAGGGGAGGACTTCCAACAGACTGGAAAGCAAGAATCGGCAAGACAATAGTTGTATAGTTTGGAGAGAACTGGGGCCAGCTCAGGGGCACATTTCTTTAGTACTACGGTTGGTATCCCGTCACCACCGGTTCCTTTATGAGAGTCTAATTTAGAGATGATGTCTAGGGGGGAATCAGGTGTGGATACCCCGGATGAGTCGTGCAATGAATTGTATGAGAATTTCCGAGCAAAGCATTGAGTTTTATTTGAATTGACTGAATAGAGGAGGGGGGTAGGGGATTTGCTGTATCACTACCGCTTCTGTTTTGTTTTTGTTTGTTTTTTTTTCGTTTTCGGCCCAAGACGGGATATCAGCCGTAGTCCTAAAGAAATGTGCCCCTGAGCTGGTCCCAGTTATCTCCACTACTTTGAAAAAGTTTGTAGATCTGCTTCCCCATCTCTCTGTAAAAGAAGAAGGTTCACCCCCCCCCCTGAAAAAGGGATGAGCCGTGGTGATAAATTACTACCCAATCCCATCCCAACTATGGCATGAAACTTAATTCCCCCAGATTTATTTTGACCAAATAGCCGATGACAATGAAATGCCAAACGTTTGTGAACGACTTCACACCTTTTTTCCCGAATGTAATGTTTTCATGCTAATTTTATATCTATCTATATATATATATCAATGAATAAAAAATTTGAGGATCTGAATAATTTTTATAATAATTCATCATGTCTAGAAACACCATCAGAAAATCACTGGATGGACGTTTCATTTTATTTTTGGGACTCATCAGCAGTGCGTATCCACTACCAAGAATCGAACCCGGACTGTTACGATACAACGCAAGCATCATAACATTGGATCAGCGGACCTCGGTGGCGAAGAGGAATCTAAATAACTAGACACAATATAGCGCAGCTAATCCTATTTCCGGTGGTGATACTTATCCACAGAACAGGCATCAGGAGTATTAAAAGCTGGATTTAACATCGGAGTATATAATCCTATGCTAGATCCAGCTTTTAATGCTCTAGGTGGAGCGGCTTGGTGAAGGAAGTCGTTGCTGTTGTTCCCATGTCCACTCTGATCACCTGTTTCGGTCCCAGCTATGGGCAAATAGTGAACTTTCAAACAAAAGCAAAACACCATAAAATTATAGGAATACATTTTTATAATAAAAATACCAGCAATACATTTTATCTGTAGTTGAAGCCAAAAAAATTGTGTCAAAATATTTAGATTCCGGCATTAAATAACCCATAGAGGTGTTAACATGCCGCTAAACAAAATCAACCAAACAACCAACATGAAAGAATTCTTTCATGGGATTAATCCATATAATATCTTACAATTTCTTAAAGAAATCAAACTGTATTCCAAAATATAACTTCAACAAAACTACAACATAAAACATATAAAACCGGCTCTAGTAATTATGTCTAAACAAACATGTATATGCACAAAATCTGAGTATCATCTACCATGTATTCAATTGTGAAAGCAGAATAATATATAATATTTTTATTACTTCAAAGCTCCTAAGAAAATTAAATTTCGGTTTTAAATGACCCATAAGGAATTGATGTGTCGTTAAATAAAAACAAAACAAACAAAAGAAATATTTCACTTTTTGTTTTGTGACTGCGGTCCGTAAGCCGTGACAGGGGAACTTCGATGTGGTGTAATGGTTAACAAGCTTGTCTCGCTAAATCAATTACTACTGAGCAGTGAGCTCGATCCTCACTGGGTGCTCCATACTTTCGGCCTTGCGCTACATATAAGTCACGCTTAGAAGATCACCATACGCCATGGTAGTTTATCTGTATTATTTAACATAGTACGTTATTTTCCGTTCCCTCTCTCTCTCGAACGCCCACCCTTTTAACGTAAGTAATGATCCATCAACCCATTTCACTTCCACAACAACTTTCATATAAATTAACAACCTCAACGCCCATATAGAAACAGACACTCCCGCGAAATCAATTTATTCGGTAGTTAGACGTTATTGAGACCATCGTATTCACCATGAGCGAGTGATACATTTTACTTATGTAGGTTTATTTAGGATGGGATGGGGGCGGTTAACATTGCATCATTTAAGTCAGTCAGTAACTCTAGATTTAGTACCAGCGATTTCTGGTTTCTTTTCTCTTTTTAGCTAAATCACCGTTGAAACATGGGAGAACGTGATTAGATGGACAGCGATCTTGAAAGTGAATTTTTTTAAAATGAAAGTAACGTTAAAATAAGTGCGTGAGGTCTCAAGCGAAGTACCTTGAAGAGGACTAAGGCGCGATTTCCCTATGTAGGCCATTCTATCGTTGATATGAAATGACTGGAATTTATCTGAATAAATTTTGTATTGTTTATATATTCAACTAGATCACACCTCATCTTGAACTTGTATAAATAAAAAGTATTAAAAATAAATTGGAATATCACGAATTGAAAGGTCATCGTTATGCTTCTCACGACGAAGTAAAATTTAAAATTTTAGTGGACGGAGAAGAAATAATGTATCAGTTTAGAAGAAAATAAGTAGCCATTTTGAATAAAACTTTCAAAAGGTCAGAACTCTGCGCAAACACAACTGCATTAATCAAAGTAAGCACCATTAGAACAGAGACAATATTGCATATTATCCCGCCGGGAATTCATTCAGTAACGATCAAAATTAGCCTCCTAGGAGTTGATAAACTGACGGAAGTCATTTTTGATCTAATTTGAATTGGTGTACAATTGTTGGCACATATCTATGGCTTGGGAAAATTAATAATTGCTAGTGGAGCGATAGGTTCGGTCTATAAGAATTTGGGAATTGCTGTACAATTGTTGGCACATATCTATGGCTTGAGAAAATTAATAATTCCTAGTGGAGCGATAGGTTCGGTCTATAAGAATTTGGGAATTGCTGTACAATTGTTGGCACATATCTATGGCTTGGGAAAATTAATAATTCCTAGTGGAGAAAGAGGTTCGGTCTATTGGGAATTCTTAGTGGTGGCAGAGGTTCTGTATATAAGGAGGTAAGACATTAACTTCGACACCACGCTGCATTAGATTCTTTAGTGTGGTTTCTGAAATACCAGTTGTGTTTCCTGTAATCGGAGAGACCAGGTTTATGGTTGCATCACGTTGCGTTCCCGTACGATCATCGAAGTAAAACGACATCGTGCCTAGATGGATACCTAGATGAGTGACCACTTGGGAATACCAAAGGCTGTAAGCTTGACTGTGCCGGTGGCGTAATGAAAAATGGCTCAGAATTGTTAATCGAAGAGCCGAGTTCCAATACCTGCTAGGTTCGTTATATTCACTTACATGCAGATACCCCTGGGAACGGTATAAATCCACTTCTCCCTCCAGCTATGGGTTAATTAGTAAAACTTGTATCACTAAACTATTATTATCTCAAAAATAATTTCTTAAAATCTAAAATTGTTTTATGGCTTTAAATAATATAGGGTTGCTAAACTTTATAAAACGAATGAATGAATCAATCGATCGGATAGACCCGATGATTCTCACTGTTGCTGTTTAAATTTGTTTGCAACTTTTGATGATCAGCTTGAAATCATGAAAAGAAGATTCTGTCGGGGTGGTCTAACAAGGTTGAAAAAGTTCGCAATGGATTATTTCATTATAAAAGTCGGTTCTTTTGGTGGCGTGAATATTGTATTTTTAGAAGGCTGGATGGGTAGCAAGTTTGTCAACCCAAAGGAAGCCATGTTTCTGATTATTATAGAGAAACCACTTTTCATCAATACTAAAACAAGAAAGAGGTTATTTTTTAAAACGAACATACAAACTGAAGTCAGTCTCAAATAGTGAGATACCTACTTCTGTATTTTTTTTTCATTTCGCCAATTTGTGCTAGATGTCTCCCGATTGTTGTAAGAGATAACCTCAACCATTTTCTTTTTTTTTAAGCATTTCACAGAGGAAGATAAAAAATTAGAAAGGGGATCAGGACAACAGATGTCCATTGACATTACATTTTTGAAGATTATAGTTATCCGGGAAGGGAGTTCCACTGTCGGGAAGTGCTAGAGAAGAAGCTGTTGGGATAGAAGAGGCGGTTACATTTAACTGTTTCGACAGTAAAAGGGTGGGACCGCGACGCCAAACTAGTAACACGCTTAAATTCATGTAGTCGGGTCACATTCCGTCGGTGGGAAAGTGACTGGAGTCGAGACCCTAAGTCAGGACCGATCACATTGCATATCCGTCTTTTATCGAGAACCTCGAGAGGAACAGCGGGGGCATCAGACCATATATGGCAATAGTAGTCCATGCATGGAGGAATGGTAGATTTGTAGATTTGAAAGAAAGGAATCAGACGAGAAAAGCCTTCCGGTGCGACACAGAGAATCAGCTTTCCTTGCGGTAAATGCAGCTATTGATTCAATGTAGTTATGCCAGCTCAGGTCAGTGGAAAACATGAAACCAGGAAGGCGTAGTGAGGCGCTCTCGTGGAGTTGAGCATCAACCATGCTGATAGGAGGCAGGGAAGTTTCTCTATGGTAAGTAAATGACAGCAGTTTCATTTTCAGTGCATTAAAATTCACAAGCCATTTCCTGCCCCAGTCAACCACAGATTGGATGTTGTTTTCGAGAACAATCTTTATACGCCCGAGTGCTTGTTTCTGCTTTCAATTCATCATTGGCAAGTAGTTATCAGGCTTCTTTTAGAAATTCAGATCACGAGGAGTAATTTTTTCAGACCAACAAATAAGTTAAAATAACTCAATAATTTACATTATACACACTTACAAAATAAGAACGATATAGAATTAAATATTCAACTTATACAGCGAAACGGTCCTCACAGAACTAGAAGTCCTATCAGGATTTACTGTTGGTGGCCATAATCTTAACAGCATAAGATACGCCGACTCACAAAAACTTTGGAAACTCCTAATGAAGATAGCCGGGAAAATCAGCATTATAATTATCGTCATCACCAGTCCTGTGTCAAGGGGTGGGCTGCTCAGGTGAACACCTGACCAGTTCTCTCTACATATCCGTACTGAGAGCCGGAAAGGTATTCATTCATCCGTGGCGTCTTTTGGACACGTAGATCTGGCGGAGCCTATTCATCCTCGAAACACAACTAATGTTCTAACTTGAAGGTTCACCATGATCACGGACACATGACCGTTGATTTTATCGGGGAGACCCCCTCTGCCCTGGCCGTCGACTTCTGTTTAGGGAACCCTCTGCCCAGCGATGCTGTGTCATCACCGCCCGGGTTACATTCACAGCTATGGAGCCCAGTCTACCCCATTGTGCTAGATAAACATTCTGCTATTCATCGACACATGCACGTCAGGTAACTTAGTCATTGTTTCCACCTTCAATATGTCCTTTTAGTGCAAAATTCTCCAAGACACTTTTCCTCATTATGCCTCTAAGAAATGTCAACTCTCTTCCTGATTCTAAATATGTGTCTTGCGTTTCCATTTTCATTAAGACTTCCTTATTTCTCACATGCTCGGTCTATGGAAGTCGCAGTATGGTTCAGTTGAACCACATATGTTACCCCCAGGTTTCTTTTCATTCCCACTTTTTTTTTTTACAGTGAGGCTCACCATGTACAAGGAGTAAGAGGCACAGTTTACGCAGATATGTGGGGAACATAACGGTTAACTCTAGACTTGAACATGTTAAGATTCTAGTGATCGGGAAACATCCTCTTGGGAGTCGTTTCCACAGAACAGTGGTTCGCGGGAAGAAGTTGCTCCAGTAGAAATTACTTCTCGCCAATGGAATACGGTGGTTAATGAGGGTGGTTCACTACAATGTGCATAGCATGGCGGGTCTTAGCCGTGAAGGTTAGAACTGGTAGATCTAAAGAATATAGTTGGTCTGAGCACTTTCCGTGGAAATAGTGACAGAGTAGCGAGAGGTATGCGACATTTCGTTTGTTGGAAAGGGGTTGTAGGGTTGAAAACCACAAGGACGCGGAGACACTTTTGGAGTCTATCGAGACTAGTAAATGAGTACTGAATAACTCCTGTCTGAATACGACAGCAGTTCTCCATTTTAGGCCTGATTTGGCTCTTGTGAAGTCAGAAGATAGCACTAGGAGTCAGGTACTTACTGGAGCGGTACAAGAAACCGCCCATCCTGCATCTTTAGCGATAGTTCATATGTACGAGTTCCACGTGAGGTCTGGATTGATTTTAAGACCCAATAATCGTTCAACTCCCTGATGGAACATCCGTTTATCATGGATAGGATTATTGATATTATATTGTAGTTAAACACTATTTTCTTTCTTTATAATGTAGTGTATAAACGTCCATTTAATATGTTGCAATTTCACAGCATTTAAAATATAATATCAATTATGTTAATGTTTTCAAGAGACTGTGCACATATAAAACTTAAAAAATATCAACAGAATGGGATTGCCAGTCGCGCGAAATGTCATTTAATATTGATTAATATTGTTCCTACAAACGAGTGCAAATCAGTCTTAAATGCCGACCCTATTTTTATATACTTACACTTGACTACATTTCTTCTCATTTTTCGCAAAAAAATGAGCACGTTACACTAACTTTCTTCTGTGCACCGTGTTCCTTTAGGGTTTGGCGATCATAGCTCTCCAAAATTTCCTGTCCTTTGTAGTTTTTAGTAATTTTTTTCTATCTTACCTAATTCCTGTTCTATTAAACATTAGCAGTATAACCCTTCTTCGATCGAGTCTTTCATTACTAACAATTTTTACCGTTCAATTGGAGCAGTTTAAGTTTAAAGTCAGCTCACCCGAAAATCAATATTAGTAACAACAATTGGGTGCACCTGAGGCACATCCCCAAATGTGGGGGTTAACAATTTGAATGGGGAGTGTTCCCTGAAAAGGACCGTTTTTGCGTTCTCACTCTTGCAAGAAAGGAACCTCTTCCATGGACCGTCATAATAATAATATACGATAATTTTTATTTATAATATTTTTTTTTATAATTCTAATAATTTTTTGCGTTAGATTTCAACTTTGTAAATTGATTGTACGCTGTTTTTTTACAGGCATTAAATTTTGCCTTTGATTTTTGCGCAAAGTGTGAAAAAAAAACAAAAAAAAAACAAAAAAAAAAAGTTTTTTCGATTTTTCACCTTCGAGTTGCAATTTTTCCAGCCAATTTGGACTCAAAACCGGCACTGAAGAATTATCAAACAAAAATTTAATCTCAATCGGATGAAAACTGTGGAAACGCATAAGCAGCATCCGATCACAGACACATATACATACAAATACATTTTGAGAATTATAGATATAGATTTACACAATTTCGTTAGTTTGGTTAGTCGCTGTTTTCCTCTGTCCCTCTTGCCTTCAAAATATCCTATGACAAATTTTTCCAGCCCTTCTTTCTTTATCATGTGCCCGAGAAATTTCATCTCTTTCTGATTCTATGCATAAGTGTCCTGAACATGGGCGCAGCAATAAGATTTTAGGAAATACTGTCAGCGAGTTGAGGCTAGTGATGTCCACTTTACATTAAAAAAAAAAAAAATCGAGCACCCAGTGAGGATCGAACTTACTGCTCAGTCGTAAATGTCCTAGGGAGACAAGGTTGCTAACCATTACACTACGTCGAAGTGTTCCCTGGAATTAATGACAAAAGCAAGTAATGGATTTCTCTTATATTCTTAACGGGAACCTTCTGCCTTCTTTTCGCCCTGGCACGAAGAAAACATTTTTAATCTCGAACCATTAAAGTAAAGGGAACAAACGAGTTATAAAATAATTAGATAAAGTATTAATAATAAATATAATATAAATATAATAAAATAATAAATATAATAAAATATAAAATAATTAAATAAAGTAAAGTGAACAAACAAGTTATAAAATAATTAGTTGTTCTGGGTACAGGTGTGCAGAGTGTACCAAACATAATGCGATATTTTGTAAAATCATATTCCAGATTAGTTCGCTGGTGTTGAGAATTCCGTCATTACTGGTCCTCGACTAATACAAGTAAATATTTACAGCGACTTGCCGTGGTGGAGAGGCTGGCAAATCTGGGTTCCGTTACATCAGGAGGACGGAATTTGATTCATTTGATGTACAACATTTGTGGCCTTGTGCCGGGTTAAGTTTATCAAAAAAAAAGAAAAAAAAAAAAAAGAAAAAAGAAAAAAAGAAGCTGCATCGTTGCTGAAATAAGGACTTATTTCTCACTGATATCTGGCTTTGAGTTCATATAGAAATATCTAGGATACCCAGAAAAAAAAAGATGATTATTTTTTAGGATTGGCGTTATAATTCCTAAACTGTTTCTACCTTTGAATAAGGAGATAGGAAATAAAGAAAAAGAAAGGAGAAAGAAAAAGAAATGAAATAAAAAAAATGAGAAAAGGAATAAACAAGGAGAGAAAAAGAAAAAAAATAAAGAAACAAAAGGAAAACAAAGAAGAGATGAAATAAAGAAGAAAGAAAAGAAAGAAAGAAAAATAATAAAATAGACAAGACAAAAAGAAAGGACATTCAGGCTGCGATGCGTAAATTGTCGTCTAAATTAAACAAAAATGAAAATAACAATGACATTTCATTTTAACATATATTTACCAAAATTAGACAAAAATATCTTGAAATACTAAAGAGTAAATTTATTCAATAAAATCGCTATTGCCAAATGACTTCGGAATCTCTTGCAACTCTTCTAGACGGTTTCTCTGTTTAGTTTGGTTGGTGCTGCCATAATTCTTGCTTTCAGGTCATCTTTGGTGTTACAAGGAATTTTGTCGGTTTCTCGCTCAATTGCGCCCCACACATAATAATCAAGGGGGGGTGCAGTTTGGGGAGTTAGGTGACCAAATGTAAGGGGTAATGTGGTCGAAGAAATTGTCTGACAGCCATGATTGCGTTCTCCTGCTTGTGTGGCATGGTGCCGAGTCCTGTTGCCATATATAGGGTCTTCCAGCAGTCACCCTCTTGTCACAGGGCAGCACTACCTCCTCAATGCACTTGACATAGGCCTCCGGTGTTGAGTCGGAGGCATTGTGGGAAGATGAATGAAGGCATAACCTCACTATCACTAGAAACACTTTCGTAATCACCATTAGACTCAACCAAATCTTTCCGAATCCTCTGCATTGACTTCAGATTGACAACGAAACACTCTGAAATGTTTGTATTGGCGCTTCCGGTACGAATGCCAAGCAGTTCAGCATGCCATTTTCAAATTTCTAACGGAGTGAATTGCGTCATAGTGCTCTTTTTCTCACAGAAGGTACTCAACTAACCCTATTATACTGTGCAGTGGACAAAATTAAAAACAAACAATGCGCATGCGCGAAATTAAAGATATAAGATGGTGACAATTAAACCCGTTGACCCTGTAGAGTAGAAGGAGAAGTAATAAAGAAGAATAAAGGAAATAAAAACTAAAGAAAGAAAGATTGGAAATAAAGAGGGACAAGAAAATAAACAAAAAAAAAACAAACTAGAACGTAAATGAAGAAGAGGAAAACAAATGAATGAGAAGAAGAAAGAAAGAAATGAGAAAAAGAAGAAAGTGAAATAGTTCATATATCCCTGTTATTTGCCGCTCCATAAATATAGAAAATTATGTTTTTCTTATACATATGCGCCGGTGATAAAGTTATGCATTCGACACAAGTGATTAACAATAACCAATAAAAATAAAATTGTAACTGTATACTTTAATATTATGTGACACAAAAGTTCTTAAAGTTGTTTATAAAAACTGGTTCTTTTTACTGAGGCAAAAACATTCCCTTATAGTGACTAGTTAACGGCATCTCATTGGCGTGTCGTAATTACCAACATCTAGTTTCTTGCGTATAAGGACAATTATTAAGTAAATAGCGCCTTAAGTAAAGAGCGCCTCTATAATCTGGCATTTCTGTATAATCAACGTGTAACAGAGAATCGGGTCAGTCCGATAAGAGATTCCGAGTTGTTTTTATGTGGTACTGTAAGCACCAGGAGTTACGTCTTCTTTCACGATGGGCTGTTCAGAGAAGACCTTTTACTTAGAGTAGGTGACGCTGACTATTTGCATATGAACGATACCAGGCAGGTATTAGCCAATAGTCAGCGTCGGTCTGGGACTGGATGAGCTATATAACACCAGTTTTTTTCTCAGTCGGCGTCGGGGTGGGGTGGGGGGTTAAGAGTCTCTCTCAACGTGCGAAAACATACCAAGATGAATACACAATATCATGCAAAAATAGGTTTGTAATAAAGTTGTTTTTTTAATATGCTGAATTGCAAGTTCAACCAACCAAACAATTCCACGGAGCAATTTTATTCTAATCAGTCGTTAAGCTTACATTAGTTTTGGTGAAGAAAATTAACTTTCCTACCATTACTGTATGCTGAGACACCCTTTTGTTTCTGGTCAGTCAGCATCAAATAAATTTAAATCTTTATTTACAATAATACAAGTAGTAACCGCAAATGTGCTGCTGATTCTTATTTTAATTCCTGATCAAGAAAACCAGTCTGTGTATTTATTTCTGTTAAATATATGTGAATAATTTCATAATAATTATAATTTCAGCTTGGGCCACAAAAAAAAAAAAAAAAAGCAACTGCACGGTTTGACTCCCGGAAGCTGACTGACTATAGGACTGTTCACTTCACTGTATGAAGTGACGTCACGTGATCCACGGTACTTCATCTCGACCAAAAAAGAAATAATCGCCTTTTTTTTTTTATCCTTAAAGTAATCATAGTAAAACGAGCAAGAGGATTTCTTTTTCATACTTTTTTATATTGCAAACTTTGAAATTAACAAAAATCACTTGAAGACCGACACAAAATGCACAAGATCAACGGAAAGAGCAATATGGAAAAACAGAAAAAAAAAGGAAAACATCCATACGAGAAGCAAGTAAAATAAAATATATCATAAAGGTGATAAAGGTTATAAAATGCAGGTGCGTTGGATACATAACAAGAAGTGAGGATAACGGGTGGAGCTAATGTTTGGTTAAACGGTTCCTAATCGCAAACGAAGGAAAAGAACATTGCTAATGATACATGGTAAAGCTGGGTTATATAGCCTTGGATAGCAACTGGTCTACCGCAGAAAGAAATGGCAACCTACTGCGGGGAAAAAATCTGCCTCGTCAGTCATGTATAGAATTATACAAAATCGCGTAAATGTGTATCATGCATGGTACATAACTGACTGAAAGAATAGAACAGCCATAGTCATCTTGGAAGAAATTTGAAAAGGTGTTTGTTAAGCAGTAGATTCGTAATGGATGCTGCTGTTGCTGATGAGGAGGATGACATACCTTTAATCTCTCATCGCCAAATATTGTCTTTTTTCTTTGGTGTTATTTCGTTTATTGTTTTGCGCTAAAAATAGACTGTATCTTGTTTCACATCCCAAACCCGACATCTCAAGGGAAGTAAATCCTGTTTATCCTCGCAACACAAACAAACGCGCGTTTTTTCTTTTGTTCTCTCTTTTTCATTTGTGCAATTGTAAGGAAAACTTCCTCAGGAAGAAAACTAAAGAGTAAGAAATAAAGAAAATAGAATAAACGACGTGGTTGAGATAATTGTGTATTTTCTACCGGCATCAGAGGCTGGTTCGAGCTCAGGTAAAAGTTATTTTATAATACTGATTTTCTAGGTAAGTTGTCTCTAGGAAAGTTAGTGTGACACGATGTTCCTTTTTATTATGCTGTATCCGGCTAAGCTTAATAAATATCAATAAAGAAAATACATTCATGAAAGAAAATCTTATATCTGACCCATAATTGTTGCTAAATTTAGTGTATGAAGTTTGCATGCAACTGTTCTATTATAGAACTAAGGACCTTTTTTATCCCGTGACCCATAGGGTCGCAGGGGCACCATGTGTATTGCAGCTGCAGTAGAACTGGTCTCTCTTGGGCAAGATAGCCTGACGGAGCCCAAACCTATCCAGGCCGGTTTTGAATTCAGAGTTTTTCCTTCTAGACTAGTTGCCATCCAAAGCTATAGAACCCAGTCTGTCCTATTTGTCCATAGCTAGAGAGGAGAGGATGGTATTAGCACGTAGGTGAATGTAATGGATTCGACTGGAATTCGAACCCGGCTTTCCGATTTCCCAATCCGAGCCGCTATTTTAAAAAACGTAGCGTATTGTGAAAGAATTACTAATCAACGAATGAAAGAAAGAACGACAAAGATAAAGAATTTGGTAGATAATTCTGCGTTCTCAAACAGGAATGATAAAACAAGAGAAGCCGAAAAGACAAAAATGAAGGCGATCAGACGACATTGGTCGAATGAAAGGTTAAAAAAGGCAATAAGGAAAGAGAAAACGGGTTGAGGGTAATTGAATGAAAGAGAAGAACGAATGAGGAGTATGATAATGAAACAAGAAAGTGATGGATTATTTTATAGTAGAGAGTTACAAGGCAAAGAGCAAAGGGAAGAAGGGAGGATAACATAAAAATAGTTAAACGTTTAGAGCAGCGGATCCTAACCTTTTCTTGGTCATGCCCCACCTAAGAACCTGATGCCCCCCATCCTCGACCAGTGTCATAAAATTCTTATTATTCAAAAGTATTCACGTGGAGGAAGCGTGAAAGGCCATTCACTTAGATTTCCTTAAGAACTTGAGACAGCATATATGCTATAGTATTATCATTTAATTTAAGAATTTTCACAATATTTACAAAAATGTTGTGTTATATATATATATATATATATATATATATATAAAAGCTCTCATGAAATAAAAATTATTACCTATGGGATTTTAAGGTTTGATATTCTTTAATTAATAATAATTTTGCTCTGTCTTTTGACATAGAGCTCTCTCTGGATCTATATCCTCCTGAAAATTCCATACGGATTACCATATTGTATCATTACTCTCTCTCTCTCTATCTATCTATATATATATATATATATATATATATCATTACTCTCTATATATATATATATATATATCATTACTCTCTCTCTATATATATATATATCATTATTCTCTCTCTATATATATATATATATATATATATATATATATATATATATATAGAGAGAGAGTAATAATGACAATATGGTAATCCATATGGAATTTCCAGGAGGATATAGATCCATGGAGAGCTCTATGTCAAAAGACAGAGCAAAATTATTATTAATTAAAGAATATCAAACACTTAAAATCCCATAGGTAATAATTTTTATTTCATGAGAGCTTTAAAAAGAAATTCTCAATCTAATACAGCAGTCAGTTATGTGTCATGCGTGATACACGCTTAGGCGATCATGCATCTTTCGATACATGACTGATAAGGCAATTTTTTCCCGCAGTAGGTTGGCATTTCTTTCTGCAGTAGATAAGGCTATCCGGTCTGTCCTGCTATTTACCCCTAGCTTGGAGGGGGGGGGGAGAAGAGGATTCATACATTTCCTAAGCGTATTAGCATGTAAGTGAATGTAATGGATTCGACTGGAATTCGAACTCGGCTCACCGATTCCGAAATTCGTGCCGCTATCCATTACTTCACCGTGCCTCCTATTATACAGTACATACGTAATTACACATGTACACCCACGTGTTTTTTTTTTTTTTTTATAGATGCATACTCTATATGCACCGTATGTATTAATTCAAACAGACCCTCATGCTCTCACAGACTCATTAGAAAAAAAATCACTTATTAATTCATTCTCCAATTGCTCATTAAAAATCAAAGTGCCCCATCTTAGGAATCACGGATTTAAAGTGAAAGAACTGTATGAAGAAACATCCGGGTATTGACGACAAATATAAAAGAATGGATATATAGAAGGAGAAAAAATATGTTTAGTAGAGAAAGAATGTCTACGAAATACAAGCGTTACTGAGGAAGCATAAGTTATTAAGAAAAAGGAGAGAGAGAGAGAGAGAGAGAGAGAGAGAGGTGAGATAATAAGATAGAAGAAAAAAAAAGCAAGCAGGAATGCTTATGTTTGGATGTGTGCGCGCGCCACATTAGGCGATAGTGTTTTTTGGAAAACAATAAAAACAGATTAGTACATTTCACAGAGTTGGATGAAATGAAGAAATTAGTGAGGAGTGGAAAGGTTCGTGATTTGAGTGATGCTGCCCGTATTGGAACACACCCACTTTCTGCTGCCACGTCGGCCAATCAGATTTTCACCGGCTGCCTATTCATTCTTCTTACTGTGCCACTTGTTTCATTCAGTCGTCAGTCACTGATGCCTCATCTTCCTTCTTCAGGACGTCGTTGCACGTCGTCCCTTGTTAAGACAACTGTCCCTACTGCACTCTGCTACTCGGAAACCTAATATTTGTTCTTCAGACAAGTGTACAGAACATCTTTGACAAATGTGAAAGAAAGAGAAGTAAAAAAGAAAGCAAGAAAAAAAGTAAAAAAGAAAGAAAAAATAAGAAGGAAGTAAAAAAGAAAGGGGGGAAAAGTAAAAAAGAAATAAAGACGGAAGGCAAAGAAAATAAAGAAAGTCGGAAGGAAAGAAAAAAAATGTGAAAAAGAACAAATAAGGAAAGGAAGAAAGAAAGGAAAAGAAGAGGAAAGAAAAGGGAAAAAAGAAATTAAAGAAAGGCAGAAAGAAAAATGAAAACGTAAGAATAAAAGAAATAACAGTAGCGAAAAAGAAAAAAGAGCAAGGGTCAAATAAAAAAAAGGAAAAAATAAAAAAAACTCACTGAACGTCCAATTTTGCCGCATGACAGTTTCATATTCGAAGACTTGGAATTTTTATTTATGTTTTGATTGTTCTTTTTGCTCCTCTATTCATTATTGATTTTTATGAACTAGAAATCACTTCGATAACCATGTTGGATTAATGCTTAAAAAATAAATAAATTTTTAAAAAATTAAAAAAAAAGAAAAAAAAGACAAGGTTAAACTATGTTTAATCTCGAACACTTCGGAATTATTCAGTTTGTTGATAAAAAAAATATCCTGTATTTCATGTCTGCTAAAAAGTAGCTTGAACTCTTCATCGTTTTGGGATCAATTTTTTTTTTCTCTTGTTCCAAATTGACACTTAAAACTTTACTGCCCAAATAACTATACTAAAAATGTGAAAATATTCCTTCAGCTGCTAAGACAGGACTATCATTTCAATTGATTTGTTCTCAAATAATTTTGATATGTTTTACAGATAACTTTCAGATTGACTCATTAGATCTGAGCAAATTCTCTCCGGCTACCGGATCACGACAGCCGTTTTATTCTGCCATACTGAAAATGGAATAAACGTTAACATTAGTACTTAAAGTGCTTAAAAGAATCACTCTACTCACGACAGAGGGAAATACTTTAAAATCTCACGAAAACAAATCTCGAGATTGTTTTGTTCTGGTTTAATATATATATATATATATATATGTATATATTAGTTTTTCAGTGTAATAGACAAATATTCCTTGTTCTGTACAGTCGAAAATTTGTGCTTTAGCTTGTAAAACCTATTATTACCAAACCTCAAGAAGAGAAACTAGAAATAAATTTATTTCTGCAAACCGTAAAACGAACAAATCTGACGGTTTTTATTTTGAAATATCGTCCTTGTTGAGATAATTTTTCGAAATTGGGCCTATCTGAGATTTTAACCGAGAAAAAAACTCAAAGATTTAACTAACCTTTAGACCTTTTGTGAATTGATGCAAACCATTTTTGAAGAGCACAAGCAAACATTCCGACTTCTAAAGGGTAACAATTTAAGAATTAAAAAAAATGATTAAAACATGTCTCCGATTTTAAAATATGATTGTTTCAGATTTGATGTTTTGCGTGTATGTCATCGGAACGTGTACAAAAAGTAGGAAGTTGATACTGCATCTTTGGATTAAACAGTATTCAAGTAGTCCGTAGCATCAATTAGAACCTAGAGGATACCAATGGAGGCAGCAATCGGTTTTGGAATTGAAAACCTGTTAATTGAGTTAATAATTAAAAACAAATCATACATCGTTTTATTTGTATTAGATTTATTTTTCCCTGAAAACATAGACAAACATTTACATTGGTAAGTTAGAGACAGGAAAACTACAGACACAAATGAATAAAGAGAGAGAGATGGAAAGTGAAAGGATAGACGTGGGAGTAATAGTAAAAATGTAGAGACACATGGAAATAAAGCGACACTGGAAGCGAAGAATGAACCATTTACAATGGGAACAAATGTAGGTAATCTGAGAAAAGAATTGCCTTATATGAGATTTGACATTGCTTAAGATAAATTCAACACAAGACAGACAAGTAGAAAGTAAGAATAAAATAAACAAGAAACCGAAATCTGTAGAAACATGATAAGTGTTCTAAACTTCAGACATGTAGATCGATAACATTTAGAACTTCCGGTCATTTCAAATATTTTGTTTGTAAATGGATCCTTTGCTTGTGTAATATAAGGACGCTTTACGTTCGAAAAAAAAAAAAAAAAGAAGAAGTAGTATCAATTAATTGCTACCAAAACCGAGTTTTGTCTGCTTTCATCTTTTGTCAGAACAAAGTTTAAAAATACTGGTAATTTCTTTCTTTTCAATGACGGCACCTGAGGATTGTAATATACGAAAAGGCGCGAAATTTGAAATAGTGAAAAGAATAAATCGACTATCGGTGTAATGGTTGATTTGTTTTTTGTTTTTTTTTACGGTTTATCAACTCTTTTGGGGGGTTATTTAAACCCAAAACACTGCGGATTATAGGAAGTTACCCGAGTACCCGGAATTCTCAAACGAACCCCTCATCTATGTTTGGAATGATGGAATAGTATGCATTAAAAAAAATATATCAGTGTTTGTTGATAGTAATTCACCAAGAAAAAAATGCTTTTTTTTTTAAAAAAAAAAACAAACCTGAAATCAAAATTGAAATCTCTTTTCGAATACTTTCAAATTCTTGAAAGACTCACATTCTTTAAATCTTTATAATTCTGTGTTGAGAAACAAAGAGACTGAAGAAATAGGAGAGGAATACATGATGGCAAATAAGGAAATATAACAGCAAAGATAAAGTTTTGTGGAAAAGAAATAAACAAAGAATTGTTTGATCAAATTGCTTACTTGATGGTATTTATCAATCCACCCACGGGGATCGAATGTGGCACAAGGCCATTTTAATGTGGGTATCTCTGAGCCCGTAGGCCCAGCCAAAAATAAAAAAAACATCGAAACCTGCAGAAGCGGGCCAGTTCCGTCAACCTCCCCCAACGAAACCCTACCCTTCGGCAGAGCTTCGTCCGGGTTCCTCTCTGCAAGCAGAGAGTTCGACAGACACCCGACCCGGCAGCTCACAAAGCGCAGATACTACACTTTGATCCTAGCCACCTACATCCAACCAATCTCTCCCATATAGATGGGTGGAACCGTAAGAAAGCACAACATAAAAGGAACAAATATAGAAACTTAGAAAAGGATTCGGATTTCCTCTGATTTCCGTTCAATCATTTCTCTTTTTAATACAACGACTGAAATAAACGGAAAAGAAGAAAGTCGCATCATATAAACCAGCTGTTATCGGATAACATTTCATTATGGAAAAGTTCGATTTGGAATGAAATAGATATTGAAATACTTGAAATCACCCAAATTATTAATTCTCCAAGATATGTCTAAAAATAAACAAAAGAAATACAGTGTAACCCGGATATAAGAGGAATTTTCTCTGGTCCCAAATTAGAGCCCATACTTACCTAAACAAAATAGACCAAGCCCGGATATAAGAGAAACCCGGATATAAGAGAAACCCGGATATAAGAGACTTCTTCTCCGGTCCCGACAACTCTCTTATATCCGGGTTACACTGTATAGACACTGTAAGTTTATTACATATGGAAACTGTAACCGAAAATATTTTTCAGTTAACTAAACTTTTTGACCGAAACTCTTGTTAATTTGACAACCGATAAAAGAGAAAAAATAGCATCGTTTATTCGAAAAGAAAAAATAAATTTATAATAACACGACATTTTTAAAAATGTGAAAATATATTTATGGATTAAGCTCAAATTATTTCCAATTTAAGCTAACTAAAAAAAAAAAATATAGAGGTATCAGTAAAAAGTGGGAGACGAAGAAAGTAAAGCAATAATTTAAATACAGAGAAATAAAGAAATGAAGAATTAAATAGTAAAAGGAAAAGAGAACAAAAAGGGAGGAAAGATAAGCAAAGAAAAAGAGCAAATAAAGTGATGCAAAAAGAAAGAAAAACAATTTCTCTCTTTGGACATTTAATTCACCAACTCGCGATTTAAGAGATCCGACGTCAAACCTACGTATCTTAAACCAATTACATATAAATGCAAACTGATTAATCTATATCTCTCTACACCATTTTCAGACTCATTTTTATTCATAACTAAATACCAATCTAATAATTTGTTCCCCACCCTCGCTTTCCTCAAGCCAGCCTACAAAACCTCTTCACACACACACACACACACACACACAGAGACACGTGCGTTGATAGTTGCGTCGTCAATTCGTAAAAGAACGCAGGATTCGACTTAACGTTTTTCTGACCAAAACATGTTAGGGTCGCTAGAGATTTTGCTGTCGACCCTGATACTATGGAGCGTGGATTGCAATGTGGATACAGGAATCCCAGATTTTAATTTTAATCAAACCGCACTGGACGATAATGCACTACCCATTTCAAACGAAACGGAAAATATCTGCGCTTCAAAGAGTCAGAACGACAAAGAAACAACAGGTAAGTCTTAATTTCTCTCTCTCTCTCTCTCTCTGTGTTTATGATGGATCTAAGAAGGTTAGTGTTGTGTTTCTTTGGAATGTATATTTTGTAAGTCACGAATACTTTGATTTTAAATGCTTACATTTTTACATAAATGATATCTGTTGTTATTTACTAAACTTAGTTTTGTGCGGCACAATGCTGCAAATGTGGAGGGCCCAAACGAGGATCGAACTCATTACTAATAATCAACCAGACTTTCTCATTAACCTGTACCCTACCCTCGAATAGCAACAAATGGTATCCGTTGGTTGTTGTTAATGATCGACAGACTGTACAAGGATAACTCAATAAGTTTTTTAATTTACAAGCAGTTATTAATTTAATTTTTATTTGAAATTTTCTCAGTATAATATTCTATCCATGTGCGTAATATTTACAACTGAATCAAATGCACTGACAATGGTTGACCGCTTGAGAATACCTGGTGCTGTCAGCTTGAATGTGCAGGTAGTTAAATTAATCAGAGAGCAGAGTTCCAATTTCAGTTGAGTTTGTTATAATCACTTACGCGCAAATACTCTTGGAAAAGGTATGGATCCACCTCCTTTTACCCTCAACTATTGGTTAGTATTAGTAAGTATTTAGTAATACTTGTATTACTAAATTATTATCTCAAAAAAAATTCTTGCAATCTAGAAATATTTTATGGTAAAGGGGTTGATAAGCCGTAGAAAACGAATCTATCAAATGCACTGACAAGAAACATTGTTGTGAAAAAACATTCTTATCAGGCTACGGACGTCATTCACGTAGCTATGTATGTTTTATTTATCTAATATATATATACATATATAATGAGGTGTGTTTTGAATCCAACATTCTTAATGACATGAAAGCAGGAAAAAAAAAATTACTTATTTATTTGTCTTTTTTTTTTTTTCGGCAAATATTCCTTTCACATGTCGACTTAACAGTGTCCCGTCCTTAAGGTATCTCTTCCCTTCGACGACACTCAAAATGCCAACGGTTGACATTTGCATATGGCCAGTTGACATGACAAACATTGGTAACTTCGTATTTTGCGTTTGTAAAATCGAATTTCTTTAAAATTAGTTCACTTTTCATAATCTTGCCTCGTGGACATCGTGCTGCTTCTCGTTTCATTGTAAATCTGAACGATATACTTATTGTATCGCAGGTAATCGACGAAAAGCATACGATTACGACATTGGCTCGTTCCATAACGGATTCATGTAACTGTATTCAGTAGTGTGCCCGCCACGGATTGATGAAAAATTCTCTTGTGTGTCAAAAGTACAACTTTGAGTGTGGGCTACTAAATCAGTTTATAAATAATTTTTCCTTACTTTTTACTAGTTGTTCTCAGTGTATACCACTTTTAATTTTGTAATATTTTTTCTGAAATAAACTTTTTAGTTCGCTTAGATATGGTCTTGATTTTATGAACTTAAAATAGGAAATTTCCCAAACATTTTGCATGTGATCATAAATTTCCTGCAATCTGTTCCGGAGCTTAAAACAAAAAAGAGTCAAGAACAGCTCGAAGCTTTTAATTTTTGTTGACCATCGTCAGGTGTTTCAATTTATTTACTGAAATATAAACCACAAGAAGGTATCGATAACTATGAAAATGTTAATAAAATATAAGTAATTTGGAATTACAGTAAAAAGGGACCATATTCAGGCTAATAGTTTTTTGGACATATTTCTACATTATTACTGTTTCCCTTTGACCCGCCTTCAACACTGTTATTTAGAAAAGAGTTTTTTTTAAATTGTTTTTATTCATTTTGTCGTTGTTTTCTTGATATTTAATTCGGTTATGTCGAAAAAAAAAAAAAAAAAATTGATGATAATTTAATTAGCTTGATTATCGCCTGCTTACAAAGTAAATTCGCAACCAAAATGTTTAATCGAAAGAAATTCGGACAAATTAAGTTTTAATTTTATTTTGCATATTTCCAATTTGGGTGCTGATATTTCATCTTTTTTGTTGCTGTTTTAAATAAGTTTTTTTTGTTTTTTACTAGGATATAAGAGAAACCCGGATATATTTTCTCTGGTCCCAAATTAGAACCTGTGTTAATGTAAACAAAATAGACCAAACCCGGATATAAGAGACTTCATCTCCGGTCCCGACAACTCTCTTATATCCGGGTTACACTGTATTGCTTATTTCTCCAGATTGTTCCATTGATGTCACATAAATCAAATACTGTGATAATGAACAGGAATTGAAAGCAATGATTTCACCATAGAATCCATTACTGTAAATCGCAAACGACTAATTATCATGGAAAATAGGCAAAAAGGGAAGTGACATATTTTCCTTCTACATCAGGTCTTCTTTTAACACAAATCTAGGTTTTGATTTTCGATTATGCAGGAACGAGTGACATCAACCATTGTTAACTATTTTGTTGATGCGTTAAACTGAGATTACAAAACTTGTCCTTTCAATCATGTTTCAAATTAACGAAACAATTTACAAATACGAATTATTTCCCTTTGCATGAACTGTGAAATATGATCAGATTCTGAACGAAATTTGATTAGGTTCAATATCCTCTTCCATTTTCCAAAGTTTTTGAATGCTACAAAGAAAACTATAAGCAAGGTGTTCGGCCTCACTGTATACCTTATCCCTACAAATTTAAAAGGAAGAGAAAGATTTAGGATTGAACTTACTAGCAATGGCCGACGATATCAATATTCGACGTATGCGCATCTTATTAAATACAGTGTAACCCGGATATAAGAGATTTTCTCTGGTTCCAAATTAGAGCCTGTGTTAATGTATATAAAATAGACCAAACCCGGATATAAGAGACTTCTTCTCCGGTCCCGACAACTCTCTTATATCCGGGTTACACTGTAGTTTACTTAGAATTTCTTACATAAACATTTCCGGTGATTCTTGGAGATTTTATTCCACTTGTGTTTGCGGCTTCCACTAAAAACCAGATGACAATAATTCCTTGCAATACTCTTACCTGTATTCTTTGCTGATTTTGGTAATGTTGTCGTCTGGATGATTTCAGGTCTTTAAATTTCCGATTTATTTTTAATCCTTTTGCAAAGATCTTTTCAAAGCGCTCCAATACAATCGTCAATTTCCGTGTTCCTCATTGTTTTGTTCTATCACAACGTCTTTGTATTTCGTCAGTTCCTCTTTCTTTCATAATTACTAATCTATTGAGTCAGTGAAACTTACATTTTTTTTTTTTTACGATGCTATTTTTTTTTTAAACTTAATCTGGATTGGCCGAGTCATTTGAATTTCAAACTTCCAGAGGAATTTGCTTTATGATACGCTGTTTTCCTTATTTGTGTTTTTATAGTCACAATGTTTTTGGCCGTAGTAACTTCCGTCCATATTCCGAATGCTTGTTGTATTCGGTAACGTTCTTAAAATTTCCTAATTAAAACCCTTATCCAGTCTACTGAGAAGACCGTTCTCATACTTTTGTCCGTCCAAGGGGACATAAACAAGGCTGGATTATGCCAATGCAAAGCCCGTAGAATCTTATTGTAAATATACCTGTCCCTTCCATACGTATGCAACACCCTGTCAATACCTCATAAAATAATGGACTATTCTACTTTGACAGCGTGGAGATCCGGAAAAGACAGACACGCTACTTAGTTTCAGTAACAAAATGAAATAAATAAAGGGAAGATAGAAGAGGCGATAACATTTTCCTCTGTTTAACGTCTGTTTTAGTGAAATGGAAAAGTTAATTTCAAATTTTTTGCATTTGTACCCCCTTACTTCTTTAAAAAAAAAATACCAGCATTCATATTTATGATTGTTATTGCGATATCCAGTTAAAGTTATTAAGCTCAAATAGTTAACGATGCGATAAGGGGATTTCTACCAATATTTTATTGAACTCGTCATGAGTGTATTCATTCTTTAACTTAAGCAATAAATTCATCAAAAAATTAAAATAGAAAAACTGTGAAAATATTCACTGGTATCTCTAGTAGTGATTTTTTTCCAAGCGCAGCTTAAATGTGGCACAAGGCCAAATGTAGAGGGCACCAAGTAAAGATCAAACTCACTATTCAGCGAGACACGCTTGCTAACCATTACACTGCGTTGAGGTGCCCACGTTGGTATCTCCAGTGTGTTATGATTATTTGTTTAAGTAGTAGAACCATTTTTCAACTGACATACAGTCAGAAAATGCGACAGATATTTCGCACTTGAGTATTACATACATGTAGGGATCAATTTCAAATAATAACGTTAACACAAGTATAATTTAAAATAGGCGTTTTCAGTTTTTTCACCTGTGATACCTCTTGATGAAATATTTTTTCATCTCTTGAGCAGTTATATCTGTAACCTATAAATTAGTTTCTAATTATAATCTAACAGTAGCTAAACATAGGACATAAAGAAACTCCTCACCCCAAAGGTTTTTACTAAAAGATGAAAAGATTACGTTTCTTTTTTTATTTTGACACAGCAGAAATCAAAACTAGGCTTAATATTTGGGAGTTGCCAAAAATAATGACAGTTTAGTAATTTTTTTTTCTTAAAAGATAGCTATTTATTACATAAGTTTTACAGAATTTATCATGAATTTTTTTTTTTTAAATTTAACAAAAATCAAATATGTCTTAAAACAAAAAACGAAATGTAAATAACACATGGGCATTTTTAAAATATAAAAGCACTATAACTTTTTTTCTAGAGATTAAAAAACGATAATGACCATAATTTTAAATATTTATTAAAAAAATTAAAATACATCTGCTACCACTACTAGAAACCTACTTTTAGAAGCTCTGATTTCAAAGCTACATTTTCTATATTTAGAATTTAACAAATTTATTAACTCGCTTAAAAGTCAACATATCGTGCTGCATTTAAGCTATCACCTGTGGAGAGCTTTTGATTGGTCCTTCGGCTTGTCCAGGAGTTTGAGAGCCTCTAAGTTTTTGCATATTCTCAGAATTTGAAGCCCTTATAGCTGCCGTTTGATCTGGGTTTTCATTTGCATGGACTTTCTTTTCGTCGCTGCAGTCTTGGCTCTTTTGATTGCAATCTGGTCCTCTGTTGGCGGAGATTTCTTTTTGTGAGGCCTACTGCTGCCGAATGCGATAAGCAACAATAAACTACAGAAGAACTCAAAATTGATTAAGTATTGCATTAATATTTAAGCTCACCTTTTAAAAGTTCAATGATAATAATTCTTCCGCCATTTAATTTAAAGACAATTCCATGTACGTGTGTCCTTACTTTCTGTGCAAACAATTATTTTTTATTTTATGGGTGACTTTTGCTGGATTTCGCAATTAATTTTAAAAAAAAAATTGTTATCGTACAAAAAATTCGTTGCAAAAAAACAAAAAAACAAACAAAAACACGTAAAAATATCATGGAAAACAATCTTAGGAATGAAAAATTGGGAATCCAAAATTTCAGGATTGCGTGTCCGGATCCGGCATGTTTTTAATTTTCTCACAGTCAGCCTGATTCCAAAATGGTATGATATGTTGTGCTACAGCCTCCAAGAGTAAAAGTTACACACTTACATAAGCATTTATCTATATAGATACTGAAAACGTCTGTTGCATGATGAAGCATACGCCGAGTGTTCATTAGAATGTGATTGTTCAATATTTTTCTACCCGCTTGTGCCTTTTTACTTTTTTAATTTTGAAAAATGAGCGTTTTGCACGACAGTAGATAACCATGATCGCCAACTGGTCTACCGCAGAAAGAAATGGCAACCTACTGCGGGAAAAAAATCTGCTTCGTCAGTCGTGTATCGAAAGATACATGATCGCTTAAGCGTGTATCATGAATGGTACATCACTGTTTGACGTCCCTTGGGAATAGTATGAATCCACTTGCTCTCCCACCAGCTATGGATAAATAGCAGGATAGACCGGGTTCTATAGCCTTGGATGGCAACTATTCTACCGCAGAAAGAAATGGCAACCTACAGCGGGAAAAATGTGCCTCGTCTGTCATGTATCGAAAGATACATGATCGCCTAAGCGTGTATCATGCATGGCACATAAATGACTGACTGATATAGAATAAAGCATTAATGTCCACCATCCTCAAAATAAGTCGGCAGATATTAAGTAAATAAAAAGAAAACTAATCCTGTGACATCTACAGTAAGAGAAGTAGCATTAGTTTTAAAGAGGCAGAATTCCCTTTTCCAAGATCTTCCAGATCATCCAGAAACAATGTGACGCCATCTTTACCAATCTTTTCAGGTGTCAATGTAGAAAGGAATCCAATTCAATCATGCAACTTTTAAGAAGCTTCTCGTCTTTTTCACAAGCTATTAAAAATACTAAAAAATGTCCGACTTTTACATTTATAAAAAGGTGTTTATGGTTAACTAATAAGGCCGAGAGTGCTGGGATCACTAAAAGCATCATGCTCACAAATTTGTTGTTGATAATAGTCAGATATTTGGCTTTTTTTTGTTCAATGTCTCGAAAAGTCGGTCGCATGGTTTGGATATATATATCGATCCTAAGCATTGTTTACAGTGCACAGGCTTTGTTCAAGTTCTGATCAGAAGAATGCAAAGAAACACTGGTCAGTTTATAAACGCTTTAGCACTTGATTCCACGATATGATAATTATTCCTGTTTTCAGTTTCATCAAAGTAGAAAGTATTTCATGAGCCTGCAAAGGTTCGTTTGTTGGATTTGTTCGGGATTGACCATATCGTATCGGATGTTCTTCTTTACTTACACTATTTACATTATTCGGACTATTGTCCTCATCTTTGTAGCCATATCTATTACAACGTTTCAGTCGTTGTACGCTCTGGCCTTCTTCTTGAGGACACATGGCACAGTGGATAAAGTCGTTAGTTAGATCCAGTGACAGGACCCAAAGAGTGTGAGTTCAATACCCGGCTAATCAATGGAGAACTTTCAGAGTGAAAATTAACAGGAGATAACTGATAACTGACATCCATTAAGCATGGCACGTGGAACGAGAACATTCTACACCAGTGAGCGAAATAAAGGGTTCAGTTCGACATTCCAACCACCTGAAGAAGGCCGGAGCGTACAACGGCCGAAACGTTGTGATAAATATGGCGACAAAGATGGGGACAATAGTCCGAATAATGTAAATAATGTACATGATACCTCATCTCAGAAATATAGACAGATTCTTCTTTACTGTTCGGAAATGAGAACCACTCTTGGAATGCAACAAGAAACTGTTCGAAGAAAATGAAGACCTCTTGATAACGATCTGCTGCGGACTTTCCAATCAAATTAATGAATATGCAACATACAGAATGTAATTTGCAAACCCATTCAGTTCTTTAAGATGTGCTTCAAAGCTGCTATTCTTACTACTTATGTTGCTAGCAATCTAATAACTTTGATCACTACAGTTTTTTTTTTATATAAATGTAATCTTTATTTACACTTGTGTGTAATCTTTGTTGTCACAACATTTCGTGTATATCGATTTGTGTAACCTATAGAGAATTCGGAACTGAACCCTTTATTTAATCTACGGGGGTAGACTGTTGACATTCCTCATGTCTAGGGGTATCGTCCAGTCCTTATTTAGTTGGTAACATAGTTCAATCCCTGGGTCGGGCAGTGTGTACTTGAACTCAGTGTTAACGGATGAGCAATAACTGAACAGTACTAAATAAAATAAGAATTAAACGATATCCTTAGACATGAGCAGTGGAACGAGAACAGTCTACACGCGGAGGTTAAATAAAGGATTCAGTTCGGAATTCACTGAAGGTTACACAGATCGATATAGACCTGATGAAGGCCGGAGGGCAGAACGGCCGAAACGTTGTGATAAAAACAACCAAGATAAGGACAATAGTCCGAATATAAATAGTGTAAATAATAATTCCTCACCTCAGAAATTCAGATAGATACGTAATCTTCCTTTTAAAAGTTAAGTAGAATTCGAGTAAACAATTCAATAGTTTGATTTTTCTATCCAAATAAACTAAAAAAAAAAAGTTAATTGATCTCTTCAATTGGTCCTCGTTCGATATATCCGTAGGATAACAGAATTGAATGCAATAATAGTTGTATAATTTCATTGATTCCAATCTCAGTTCCTCGCATAGTTTGCGATACGTATGTCGCTCGTTCTGGGTATGACGATAAACTATATTCAGCAGGAAGATCTGATCGAGGTTTTGAGGA
>CAHIKZ030000100.1:0-52500 GCA_903632075.3 Acanthosepion pharaonis
TTTTTAAAAATATAAAAAATATATTAAAATTTTTTTCCCCCGAAATTTAAGAATATTTCACCAAAAATCCCAAAAACTTTGAACCGCGTCTAAAAAATGCGTACAGTTTAAAGCCGGATACCATTAAAACTGTTTTCGTTTTTCCTTAGGACCCAAAAAGACCCCGTCGGATTTTGTTAGTTTTTAAGAATGAGGCCCATTTTAAAAACGTTTCTTTTCCCCCCCCAATCAATTCTACCACCACATCGAGTTACGGATAGGGCCCCTGCTCAAGAAGGGGCGCCTGATGTATTGAACAATTCGCCCCCACCCCCAAGACTAAGGGAGTGGGGGAGTATGGAATTTCTAATCAGGCACAAAAGTATGGGCATTTTATTCGTTTTACTAGGAAACAATTGAACTGATTTGTCATTAAAGTATTTATAAAATTTAACCGAAATTTTAAAAACATTTTTAATTATATTTTCCATTTTCCCAACTTTTTTCAGGGGGTTAAATTATGAATTGACTTTGAAGTTTTTTTTTTGTTTTGTTCACGTGCTTGATTCGGACTAAAGGGTTTTCTCTACCTGAATCCTAAGGGTTTTTGGGATCTCTGAATTAGGATGAAATAAATTAGAAAAATTTTTTAATATAAAAATTTAGCAGGAAACCCACGTTACATCTTTTGATATCCAATTAGTTGCAAAATAAAGGAGATCCCAATTTTCATCGAAATACTTTCAGAATCCAAATATATTACCCTCATCCCCCGTAAAAAAGGATAAAAAAAAATGAACCCTTATCGAAAAAAAGCCACACGCAATAAAAGAAAAACCGGAAATGTGTGGGGTTTTAAAATAACCTTATATCTCTTTTTTTCTATCTATCTATTATTTTTAATATATATATATATATATATATATATATATAAAAGAAAATTGGAAGAAAAAATAAATTTTTGAGGGATACGAAAAACAAAAAAAAAACATGCATTTTTTTTTCCGGTGGCTTAAAAAATTGCCAAGGGATGAACAGCCAAGGTTATTTGGACCCACATACGCACCCAACAAACACCCCCACGCAAATACAGCCTAAAAGGGGAAATAAATTCAGGGAGTTTTTAAAATAAGAAGCAAAAAGAAAAGGAAAAAAATTTAAGGGACTAAATGTGAAGGCAATTGAAAACCGGGAATTAAAATTCATTATTTTGAATAAATGCAATAACACCGGGAACGAGAAATCAATTGCCAAAAAACATTATTTCTTGGGAGGGCTTTTTGAAGTTAGGGAGAAAAAAAAAAATAGAAAAGTCCAAGATGAAAAAAAGAGAAAAAAGTGTTTTGGGGTTTTGAAGAAAAACGTTTAATACAGCGAAAAAAGGGAAAGGGGAAAAAAAAAGGAAAAGAATATAAAAAACATAAAAATGAATACATTAAAAAAAGGGACAAACATCCAATAGAAACTGAAGAAAAAAAAGAAAAATCAAAGAAAAATTTATTTGTCAAGGTTTTTTACATTTTAGGGTTTGGGATTTCGTTCTTTTTTTTTTTTAATTTTTTGGGGAAAAAGGTCATTTAATTTAATTTAGAGGAAAAGAGTAATTTAGATTTTAATTTTAATGATGTGGGAGCTTTTAGAATTTAATTTGGGATATCGAGTCTTTTAGACTTAAATTTTGAGGATAACCAGTCATTTAGATTCAATTTTTAGGGAAATGACTTTGTTTTTTAATTTTTAATGGGGAGTCATTTAGAATTTAATTGGGGAACGAGTCATTTGTTTTTAATTAAGGGGGGATAACGAGTCATTTAGATTTTAGTTTAGGGGGAAATGTCATTTAGATTTTAATGTAGAGGGGGTCATTTAGATCAATTTAGAGGAAAAATTTTTAGATCAAATTTAGATAAAGGGACCATTTTTTTTTAATTTAAGGGTGAAAGGGACATCTAAATTTAATTTTAGTGATACGAGTTTTTTAGACTTAATTTGAAGGATAAGACTTTTAGATTAATTTGGGAATGAGAGTCATTTAGATTTTAATTTAGAGATACCAGAGTTTTTTTTAGATTTCAATTTAGAGGGATAACAATTCATTTGATTTTAATTTAGAGGTAACGATTCATTTGGAATTTTTAATTTAGAGGGGCTAACAGGCAATTGCTATTATGTGAGCAGCAGGTTTTGATAGCTTTGAACTACCAAGTTTTGTCTGTCGAGGTCGTTTCTACAGAAAGATAAGTAAAACAACATCAATATGCACACAAGCTGAGACAGGGAGGTAGTAGATTTTGTTTTTAACGATCATTTTTGTAGATAGAATTAATCTACATATAATAATAATAATAATAATAATAATAATAATAATAATAATAATTATTATTATTATTATTAATAATATTTCCTTGATTTTCTGTTGTTTGTCCATTTCCTTGTGGGTCATAACAGCGACCTAAGGTCAAAAAGTGCATCATGACATTTTCAATGAATTATTTTTTACCCCAAAAAGGCAACCTGAGACTAAACATTTTACATAGTTACAGATCTTCGTGAGGTGTGAGCTGTTTTGTACAATTTTTATTTCTTTAAGGCATGGGCTACTAGTGAACCCTCAATGAGTCTATAAAGAACATTTCCAATCGATCCGAGGGTTCCAACTACAACTGGAATTGTTGATGTCCTTATGTGCCACATTTTTGAAATCTTCACTTCAAGATCCTTGTGTTTTGATAGTTTTTTTAATATTTTCAAAGATACTTTACCGGTTGCAAAGAAATATCCATCAGGTAAAAGGCACATTCTGCTGTTTTGGTCTTTGACCACAATGTCGGGCTATTAGATTTGAATATTTCTGTCTGTCTGCATTGTAATATCCCCTAAAACTGTTAAGGTCCTATGTCTTTAACCGGGTTTGGGTCTTGTTCATACAGTTTCTTTCAGTTTTTCTTGCCGTAAATGTTGAAGGTTTTCAGTGAAGATTTGGCCACTTTGGCATATCAAGTTTTTATACAGGTCTGTGATAATACCATGCAACCTGATACAAGATATAGTTTATTGTCATACCCAGGACAGTCTGTGGATTGAAGGTAGTTAAAATAATATCAGTGTCAAGAGGAAAAACCCCTTTTGACCTCTTTTTTTTTATTGGGCATGGAGATTCAAGATTGCCAGCATTCCTTTGATAGCTCAAAGCAAGGTTTGTCTCCTTACTACCCTGTCAGTCCCTTTTCTGACATCCATTCACACAAGCTCAGTAACTCACTGTTTTCTCTCTGACCTTCAGTATGTCATGTTAGTGTCAAATTTTTCAAGCTCTCTTTCCTCATTATATATCCTAGAAATTTCAACTGTCTTTTTCTGATTCTGATTTCAAGTTTTGTTTCTGTATTTGTTTTCTTTAAAATTTTCTCATTGCTCACATGTTTCGTTCATGGTATTCATAGCTTTCTATAGAACCCATCTCTGTTGCTTCAAGTCTCTTCTTCATCTGTGAGGAGACTGACCAGCATTCACTGCCATATAAAAGGATTGATATTATATAACTGTTTTTTTTTATATCTAGCAAAATATCTGTCTATATTTCTGAGATGGATATTATGTACACTATTTACATTATTCAGACTATTGTCTTCATCTTTGTTGCCATGTTTAAAAACAATGTTTCTGCCGTTGTACGCTCCGGCCTTCTTCAGGTGGTTGGAATGTCACCTGAACCCTTTATTTCGCTCACTGGGGTAGACTGTTCTAGTTCCATATTGCCATATCTAATGGATGTCAGTTATCTCCTGTTAATTCCCCTCTCAAAGTTCTCCATTTGCTTACACCTACATTGAACTAATAACTCTTTGGGTCCTGTCACTGGATCTAACTAACACCTTTAAACACTGTGCCATGTCTCGTGGGCCTTACATGGCACAGTGGCATTAGTTAAAACAAAACAGACCCAAAGAGCGTGAGTTCAATACATCCTTAAGGATGGTGGAGAACTTAAGAGGGGAATGACAAGATAACAAGTGACAATAAGACATGGCATGTAGAACTAGACGGACAGTCTGCCAAAAGTGAGGCAAAATAAAATGGGTTCAGTTTGACATTCAACCATCCTGAAAAGAAGGCCTAGGACACATAACAACGATGAAACATTGTGATAAACATTCAAAGATGAGGGACAATAGTCAAAATAATAAATAGTCTAACAAAATATATATGCAAATATTCTGTGTGAGGTGGGGAGGGACAAAATTTTATTAAAGCTTTAAAAATGTATATTCTTTAAATTAAGCAGCTTTCTTTCCTTTAAGCAGAAGGAATATCTGATAGGTCTAAATGTAACATGTCTGTGATTTATATTACTGATTCCCTTTTTTTTCTTATCCTTGCTCTTCCTTCCCTTTTTGCTTTATATTTTTGTATATATTTATATATACTTTTAGACTTAATGTCCATTTTTAATGCTTTACTAAAAATATATACGAGTATATGGTTTTATATTAAACAACTTGAAAAAAATATAAGGTTGTTTACTCAGTCTATAATGACATTAAAAAAAAAGTAATTTGTGTTTCTTTTGGTATAATATTCTCCACACCCTCCTATTCCTTCTCTTCAGTTCTACTTATCTGTAGAGCTTTTATTTTTTCAATAGCTTACAGTCACATCACTGAAGTTATCCAACATTGAGCCTAGTCAGAACTTAGATGAGTGACCGTTTGGGACGTGCTCTAAGCTTCAATGTGCAGGTAGTGTAATGGATAATGGCTCAGAATTATTAATTGAAGAGCCAGGTTCCAATTCCCATTGAGTTTGTTATATTCACTTATGTTCAAATACCCTTGGGAAAGGCATGAATCTATGTCTTCTCCCCAACTATTAAGTTAATCTTAAAATATTTTCTGCTTTTAAATAATGTGAAAAGAGTTGATAATCCATAGAAAATGGATCAATCAGATTTGCTCCATTTTTTCCTCTTCCTAATCCTCTTCTACTTCACCTCAGCTTTCTTGATTTTGTCTCTTCTTTTTCTCTCAATCATTTTTCCTTTTCTCCCTTTCTTTACTCTCTCTTTTCCTTCCAATCCTTTTACCTCATTTTTCTATTATTTCAGTATAATTGTGTGAATGCAAATATTAACTAATGCTTGTCCTCAATCACCAATAAATTTTAGAATGTTGTAAGTATTCAAAAAACAAATTACATTTTGTCAATATGAACTTTTTTTTTTTCTTATAATGACATTTTTGGTGGATTTTGTACAATGATAGGTCTTCCCTGACTACCCACTCAGACAAGTAATTAATGAAGAAAACTTCAGTTCTCAGAAATAAACATCTGCAGTGCAATTCATTAATTAATGATAAGAATTGCTTGTTAGCATTTATAAATTGCTTACTTAGTAAATATTTTTTGCAATGATAGATACTTGCTGTGGACCAGCAATGGTATGTTGATTGGACTTCTACCAAGTTTAGCTATCAGGAAACAGTTTTTGCTGCCATTACTTAGGCAGGCATGGAAGTGGATTCATGCATTTTCCAAGAGCAGTTATATCAAGTGGGGATAAGCATCTCAGCTAGAACTGTAACCATTTGATATTTGATTTCTTACATTTGTAAAGCTTCTTAATATTTATCTCCATAAGTATGTTTTAGGATGAGTGGGAATTTTTTTTCTTTTAAGTGTGTTTATAAATCTCACAAAATGGCTTGTGAAATTATCAAGTCTAGTTGAACCATTCCATTGAGTATTATCCATTATGTCTTTGTTCTTCTCTCAGCTTACAGTCAAATCACATCAGTTCTCGTTTGATCCCCAAAAAGTTAAGCCGTGTCAAATCTGGTCAGTACTTCAATGGAGGACTGCTTGGTAGCATCAAGTGCTGTAATTGAACTCATCAAATCAAAAAATGTTTTGGCTTTAAATAATCCACAAAGGGTTGATAAGATATAAAAAACAAATCAATCAATCTTCTCTCACTCATTGCCTGTATCTTCTCATCCTATCCCTTATCCCTTCCAATTTTCATTGTCCATCCATGTTTTATATGAATGTTATACAAACATGGATTACACATTATTTATTAAGCAACTTATTTATGAGCAGCTGTTCTTAACAACTAGCAGCTCAAAAAATAAAAATAGGAAAAACAAAAATAAAACCAAAAGAGTTACTAAATATGCTATTCTATACCATATCCAAGAATTCCACCCATTTTACTATTTTAGTTATATTGAAATGTTTTTTTTTTCTTTATTTTAGACCCAAGCAAAAAAAAAAAATTGAAACAACTGTTCAAGTATCTTGAATAATAATTCTGGTGCAAAAAAGTAAGCAAACTGAGTACTGGTCAAAATTTTAATGTTTATAAAATCACTAAAAATTCATGTTTGAAATTGTTCTCATGTTATTGATAACAGCATGCAATTAGAAACTGATGAATTGGGAAAAGGACAAAACCAATAGTAAGCAGTTATTAAGGATGTAAGAATAGTTTCAAGCTTATTTTTTTTTCTAATAATTACACCGCAAGCAAGGCAATAAAGCCACTAGGGTGCAAGAGGTTACTGAGTATTAGAGAATATGAGAAAAACTACAATTAAGGGAAGAGAACAATAAAAGAACAAAATTCCTTATTTTTTTTACAAGTAGGCCAGTCAATTTAAATAGTGACATAATTTACAGTTAAAAAATACACACATTTGTAAGAGTTTCGATATGTTATTTTAAAACAATGAAAATATATCAGGCAGCTTTTCTATTTCTTTGAGTTACATAAAACAAGTATATAGTATATTCTAAGGATATTATATTTATAAATTAGAAATGAACACATTAATATTTATTCATATACACACACATCTTTTATTTTAAATCATTTTCACCCCAAGTAAGGCAATGAAACCACTAAGATGCAAAAGGTTACTGAGGGTGAAAGAATATTGGATAAAAGTATACATGCAGATTAAGAACTAAGCATTCCCATATAAATTGATGTCTTTCTCTTTGTTTTAGAATGAGGCTTGGAATTGGTAACAGTTTACTCTTTAGTAGACTTATATATTTATGTATGTATGTATATTTATATATATATGGTCAGGTGAGGCTACTGGTAACATGTAACCCAGTACAACCTGACATTACATGGACAGATGGTTGGCATCTAAACTAGCTTTCCCAAGATTTTTTTGTTGATATGGAGGGTGGCATGACCTGTCAAAAGGCAATTGAGCTTCTTATAGGATCTTATATATATATATATATATATATATATAATTATGAAATGGACAAAGTCAACAATTGTTTTAAGACATTTTTATGTTTATACATTCTTTTTTTTATACATACAAATATTTAAGTAAATGCTCTGTTTATAATAAACAGTATTAACGACATTTACCGGCCTGAATGTTTGAGAAGTTGTTATAGAAAATATGCATCCTCCAACAGGAATCAAACCTGTATCCTATATGGAATCGTCATATAGCCTGAAGTGCTTTGACTGATTTCGCCACAGAGGATATATATTTTTGGTTATACTTCAAGGTCGATTTTACTGTTTTTTAAACTACAATTTTTTAGAATAATTACGGCTGAGTAGTGGGTTCGATCCTCACTGGAGTGCTCTTTACTTTCGACCTTGTGCCATCAAGCTATGTTGGAAAATACAATTTTGACTATTTTTCATGTCTTCTGATCATATCCTCTTAAGAATATGGAAACATTTATAAATTTCCTTCCTATTGAACATTCTTACTTCGAATATGTCCTTCTAGTAAATGGTTGTTAATTATTGTTTTCGCTATAAACAGAGCATTTACACATATTATATCAAAAAAAAAAATTCAATCTAATGAAAAGGTCATTCCAAATAATATACATATATATATATATCTATATTGTTTTTTCATAGTAGTACGTAAACATAAGAGTCACGGCGGTACAATGGATTGCGGCTTCGATTTGAGGAATCGGAGATCTGAGTTCGAAGTCGAGTTCATTACACTCTTACGTGCATCCTGATATTGAATCTAAATCTTCTCTCCTCTGTTCTGTATGGCTAAAAATAGGATAGATTGAATTTTGTAGCATTACACCAACCGGTATATATATTTGCATGGATTAGTTTATGGATTTTTTTACTAATTTAATAGCAATAGGAAATGTTTATACTTCAATATGAACATTAATTTGTTTTAATTCATAAATTCTTTAAAAATAAATTTAAGTGTATCTAAATAAACATAAAGTTCAATGATTTCGGGAAATGTTAATTTCTAAAGAAATAATTCTCTTAAAGGTCACGGTGAATCTATAAGAATATTTTCCCCTTTCCCTCTTTTTGACAGCCATGATGGATACCAAATCCTGGGCGAAAAGCAAGAAAAATTAAAAGATTTCTCTCGAAAGCTTTGAATTCATATTTATGAGATTATCCCTTTTTAAGAACTCCTGTTGTTTTGTTAAGATTTTCCCATTGTCCATGAGCAACATAACACAGTTCTCGATTTCAAAAAATCCATTATGATGTAACTGAAAAAGAAAGATTCAGACGAGTTGTATTAGTATCGCCAATTTTTCTGATCATTTTTTCCGTCTGAGAATATCCTTGACTATTAGGATATTCGGTTTACACGTCATTGTAAAAAATATATCCCATTATATTTTCCTAATGATATAGTTGAACTGTAACACTGGGTGTGATGAATAATAATTCTAACCGATGTTGTTTTTCATTTTGGTCTCGAATGTTTGATTCTTCTCTTCTGCAATTTAAAAGAATATCTTTTTTATTTTGATCTCGGAAAGTGTTTTGTTATATTAAGTTCTCATTCTTTAATTTGCTTCCATTATCAAAATTATCATCCAGTTATTAAAAAAAATGACTTTTTCAACGGACGAGGGTCGTTAAAAAAGATCTTCGAACTCACATTCAGAAGGATTTCTTCAGAACAAGACAATATAGTCCCCTTCACACCTAATGCACTTGGTTCAACGAGGTTTACTGTTATGGTCCGGTTCACCATACCCCGGGTGATAGTCTAGATTAGAACCAATAAAGAAGAACTCGAAACGGGTATGGAATAAATGAATAATTACAAACAGGAATATATACAGAAGTAGAAAGTGTTAGTACGAACAATCAGGTTTAGTAGAGAACAATGTCGTCTCGACCAGTATCACTATTCAATGTCTTGCAGTCTGTTTCAGACTGCCTCGTCTCTTGACTGCCTTGAACTCTTGACTCCTTTGAAATACTGACTCCTTGCCTACTCCCCCACTGGGGCATCATTTATTATCATAAGGTCCATTATTATTATTATTATGGGTAATATCCCATAACACTTACACATTTAAAATCCCCATCACGGAAGAAGATAGCGTTCTTGCTCCGGGGCCGGTTCACCTCCACAATACATATGAGCTCATCTTGTTTTCAAAACGGTGACCACCCGAGGTGAGATTTGAATTTGAACAGGAAGAAGTCAGATGAATATGTCTGGCTGAATAAGGAGGATGGAGTATCAAGTCAAAAGCATTTGGATGCTTTTAGCTACTTCAACATTATCCTTCCCTAGATTTCCAATATGGTCTCGACTTATTTAAATTCTTTAAACTGTCTTAATTCTGATGTATAGTACTGCTCATTAATATTACTATTAACTGTATATATATATATATATATATATATATATATATATATATAAGTTATATATATATATATATATATTCATTTTGTGTTTCAGACTATCATAATTCTTCATTCAAAACAAAAAAAACAATAGTCATCACATTTGCCAACAGATTTCCTGCTTGAAATTCTCCGGGCGTCTCCAAGTTCTCATTCTTTAATTTAAATCTTTGATTCAGGTGCCAAATAGAAAGCCAAGTTGAATTACTAATTTGCGGTAGAAATTACCTGCGTCGGCCCTGGAATGGAGTCAGAAGTGTCCTGGAAGGTCAAGAAAATTTTCAGTTTATGCTCTGGGGATAGCATTCTTGGGAGCCATCTTGTAGACATATTGCTCATCCTCAGTATGGTCAATTAAAACAGTTTATGTGAATCATATGTAATATGTATATGGACTCATTGCTCGACATTAACATTTGTAACCCCGCATGAAAAATTATGAATGGCTCAACTTGTTCATCAGTGATTGCGGTTTTTGGACGACATCAAACGAGAGCCATCTATCTATGCTATACCCTTGCCCTTCTTTATCCGCATCTTCTACTAATTGTATATGAATCTCATCCCAAAACTGACTGTATCATGTTAACATGGATTTCTTTCAGTCATCTATTTCTTTTGCAGATACATTATTATTATGTCGGGCCTGTGTTGTGGCCATTTTCCGACTTGTCACCTCACACATTTGTATTGGCATCACCTTCACAGAAATTAAGAGAGAGATCTGAATTAGTTTTTTCTAGTTTCATAACAATTTGTAATGCGTTACTACACTAAATATGTTCAGCTAGGGCCTTCTTTCTTTGTGGTTAGAACGTTTTGAACGACAGAGGTATCCCAACTTGCATTAGCTAAGTGACAAATCTTTTACTCGTATTGTCTGTCTCTATATATCTATATATATCTATCTTCTATCTATCTATCTATCTATATATATATATATATATATATATATATGATATAGATAGATAGATAGATTGAATAGATAGATAGATAGATAGCCAGAATAAATGGGAGACGTTGCCTCATTCGAATAGCTCTTTTCGACACACAATCTTGTGGGTCTCAATATCTATTCGAATGAGGTATCTTTGAATATTTGATCTATGTAATTTATATACTTTGTTATAATAAATACATTGAGATCTTTTATTATCAGTAATAATATTTTATATTATTAGGATTCACGTATATTATTTACAAACGTTTGGCTATATATATATATATATATATATATATATATATATATATATGATGTGTGTGTGTGTGTGTGTGTGTGTGTGTGTGTGTGTGTGGATAATTCAAAAGGGATATAGATCAAGAGATAGCTCAATGAAGAACTGAGCAAATGATAATATATATATATATATATATAAATTATTATTTTTTATAAAAATTATAACATAAGTATAACATACTTATGTTATAATTTTTATAAAAAACAAACACGCCCGCACTCACTTTTATTGAGCACTCTTTTAGAATAGTAATTGTCAGTTATTGGAATTCATTTCCGTTATATACCAATTATATACTTTATATATATATATGTGTGTGTGTGTGTGTGTGTGTGTGTTTGTGTGTGTGTCTGTGTGTGTTGGTATCCTCATCGCCTCCACTTTATTTTAGTCTTTTAATTCGTCGTTCGTTCTCTTATGAGAGAAAGATGAAAACGTAAACCCTTTATAATATTCTTTCTCTTTCTTGTATTACTATTCATAGTGGCTGTCTTTTCCATTCTCTGATCCGTTCTTATCCTCTTTTTTACGTCGGGTATATTGCATTGATTATATTTGATTATTGCATATTTTGAGTAAATTCTTTATATTTTAGTTGGTTTAATATTCACTGTTTCAAACACATTTTCGGCATTATTTCTACTCCCTGGAAAAAATAATGATATCTGAGAAGTAATAAAGTTTTTATTCTTGGCGTTAAAATTTTCCGTATCATATGTAGACATGTTATCGGTCTGTTGTTACTTTTTAAAATCATAGTCGATATTACTCTCTTCATCTATTCAGGTACTATTGCTTTCTTATCCATTTGTGTAGCTGTTTTCTTCTTCAGGTCGCTCTGCTTTCACCACTTTCCATATTTATGAGACGGTTAAATCTGATTACGATTTTATTACTTTTATCTCTATCATATCTGTCAGGGTAGAATCTAGTGACAACCTGTCCTTCAATACTCGTGCATTTTAATCAGTATTCTCACTTTTGTCTTTGGTTTCTTTCGATTCTTTCAAAAATTTAATCATTCTTCTTCATTGGTTTCTATGAACTCTAACCAATAACTAGGATACAGCGAAAATCATCTTAATTTTTTACTTTTCTTAAAAAATGAAATCTAGATGTATTTCCCTGTAATTTATCATTCTATTATTTTTCTGGCTTAGAGTTATCCATTAGATGAAAATCCCATCACTAATAGCTAAATTTCAGACCACTAACAGCCACTAAAATGCGATCAGAAGAACAGATCAGCAGCCTCGGTCACGAGGGCGGAAACCAAGAGATACTTCAATCGTTTCATGATGCCCTAAGAGAATAGGGCCGTCAAAAGCCGAACTATTTGGCAATAAAAATTTTTCATGCAAGAGAAGCTAAAATAACTAAAGATGATGATTACTAACAATAGTATAACTACAGAAAATAATACAAGGAATCCCACGGTAATACGACGTTCAGAAATATTTAAACCTAGGATGTGACACTGAAATCCGAACAAGCATTGGTCCAGCGAAAGAGGCAATCCATGATGCTGAAAACGGAAAAAAACATCATTAGAAACAAAGAAATAAGTTCCGCAGTTCTACGTGATACCCACTCTCATATATGGCTGTGAATGCTAGAAAATCTCTTCAAGGACGGGAAAGAATCTAGAAGCAGTAGAAATGCTGTTCTCAGAAGGATGCAGAAAATTCCATGGACAAAGGAGTAATTAAAAAGGAATCTCAAAAGGAAATGAAAACTAAAGACACTTTTATTCAAAAATCATCAAAAGACAAATGAAATTCCTTGCACACATAATGAAGAAAAAAGGGCCTAAAAACGTAATCCTCACAGGGCATGTTGACCGCCAGAGAGATAGGGAAGGCAGTGAACTATTTTGGTGGTGAGCTTGTGTAAATGGATTGTGGAACGTTGTCGACAGCTTTAGCAAAAAGAAAGAACAACTGGTAAGAGCCACAAAGAGAATTTGTGGAGAGCCATGATTCTCTACGTCTGAATGACAAGGCACATAGCAAAGAAGAAGAAGAAGAAGAAGAAAACTGAGCTATGAAGACGAAAGGGTGTTCAGTCGAACTAATATATCAAAAAGACGTCCAAACATCTTTTTTTGTTCTTTTAATTACTATTTAGCCAAGCTGAGAACTTTTCATCGCAGTCTCGTAGTTCACACGAGAATTACTGAAAGTATTTCCTTACAAAAGTTTCTTCAAAATAGGAATTTGAATATTTTTTCTCAGTTTTTTTTTCTTGTTTCTTACGGGTGCCGTCATTTGAGTTATGCTGTTTCCATACTCAGGTCCCCGTGTGTGACGTGGTGTAATGCAGGTGGTCGTTTTTCCATCTCTTTTGATTTCCCGTTGCATGTTTTCCGAGACTCAAGTTCACTCACGTGTATGCTGCCCAGTCAATACCGCTGTGCGCCTTATTGGACAAGCTCAGCGCATTTTCCACGTTCTCAGCAGCGACATGTTTCTTTCCTCGCCACCCATTTCAAGCACTGTTCACCGCTGATGGATCAGTCAACGAACAATGTGCAGCTGTTGTGGTTGTATTCATTTTGCTTTATTTATTTGGCTTTTATTTTATTTTTATTCTCTTCTTTCGTGCACTTTTCGCCATCCTGCTTTCCACTACAACAACGGTGGAATTAAAAGAGGAAAAGGCGGATAGTTTTGCAGGCACACATTTTCTAATCATAAAAAAGCTAACAGAAAAAGACCGATCTAGAAAAAGGAAACACCGATATTTAGGTAGATATTTTTCTAATCTGACCGTTTCTGTGAACTCGTTTTCACATCCTCTAATATAGAAGTGGGCGCTGAAAAGTTAACGGACCCACAAAAAATGGTATTCAAAAAAAAAATTCTGATGTTTGCGTAGACTTAGTGAAGTGTGTTAGTCTGAGAAATTTTTCAACATTCATATTGCCTGTTATATTTAATAATAATTATATATATATATATATATATATATATATATATATATATTGTTATAGTTAAATTCACTTGAATCAATTCTGTGGATAATACAGATTGGTATAAATCACAACTGGAAAAAATCTTAGATTTTGCCGACGCGTTTTCCGACTTTTTTCAAGGCATTTCGATTTCATTTTTGCCTTGAAAAGTCGGAAGACGAAACGTCGACAAAAATAAGATTTTTTCCCAATGTCATTTTTTATACCATATATATATATATATATATATATATATATATATATATATATATATATATACTTATTATTAAATATAACAACATGAGTGTATATTTTGTCTGATCATGAGCCATTCTAATGCTCGAATGTTTGCTTTAAATTCTTTTGAAAATAAAGACGAAAATTGTACAACATTTTGAAATTTATTTATTTATTTGGGCCTAAGCTTTCAGCTCACGGGCCAACCTCAGAGTGGATATACAGAAATGAAACAAAGATATCTACCGTCAAAGATGATATATTGTTATTTTGACATAGAAGATTGCTTTATGCAAACGGTAAACGCCACGGAATAGCAGTCGCAGATTTAACTTCCATATACGGTTCTATGACGTCATACCACGCAATAGAGCGAAGTATTACAACTAAAACCAAAGTGTTGATGCAATGTAATGTGTTGTGACTAGTTTGAAATATAATTTTGTTGAGTGTGGCTTGCTTTCTTTTAATGTAGATGGCCTCAATATCTGAAGGTTCTTTTTTACTGTGTATGCGTGAGTATTAATGTGTTATCAATTAATCTGTCTAATATTATGTACATGGCTAAGTTTTCTAAGAAATGTTGTTTAAGCCGAAACCTAGGAACAAATTAATAAAAATATATCCAAATGTTGGACAATTTTTGTCTTTATTTTCACCAGAAATTAAAGCAAACATTCGAACATTAGAACGGCTCCTGATCAGACATAATAGACATTGAAAGATAAAATTCAGTAAAGAAGACAACATAGTTTCAACAAAATGAATATTAATTTAATATAACGACAAGAATACAAGCAATTGGTCATAAATTGGAAGGCAATGTCTTTTTGTTTGGGTTAATAGAATTCTGAAATAAAATATAAAATTCTCTTTGTTTACGTATGTGAGAAACAATGAAATGTTGTTATTAGGTTGGTGCAAAAATAATGACGTAATAATGTCGTTTTTTGACGTACTTTTCTACGTCAAAAACGACATTATTCGTCATTATTTTTCAACTGTTCCAATATATGTGTGTGTAAGTGCGAAAAAGTTAACACGTATGTGTGGTTCATAGTAATGAGGATACAAGAGATAGACTTTGTTTCTTACTGTTGACGGTGTTGCCATAGTCTGAATCGGTGTCTTTGAAGTTTGTCATCGCTGTCGCTTTTAGCATGAGATCTTGAAGTTCACAAGCGTGAGTGACGTGGACCATGATGTGCGTATAGTATTTGGTGCAGGATTTCGTGTTTTATACACTTTCTCGTAAGAAAATTGGTTCCATCGCTCACTTCCTACACGATCATAAATTTATATCTTTCTTTTCGCAACTCTCTATATATGACTTATTTATACCTTTCTTTTCGCCTGTCTCTATATATGACTTCTGACAAACACACACGATACAAAGTTCACAGAGTTTTATGTAGTAATAAGATAATATTAATGAACAATTCTTCTTGGTGTGTACGTATAAATGCATTTTTTTAACCATTTCGCCCGAAGCAAGACAATAAAGCCCCTAAGAAGCAAGGAGTTACTGGGTGTTACAGAATACGAGAAAAATTACTATTAAGGAGAGAGAGTAATAAAAGAACAAAATTAAGACAGAAGATAACGATTAACATTGCATTTGATTTTTTGAAGATAAATGTTGACTGGGAAGGAAGAAGCCGAAAAGAGCCTCACAAGCGAGAAGTGCAATAATGTTAACATAGAAAATTACGGTTACATTTATTCATTTTAATTGTCAAATGATGAGACCTTACCGCCAATCTAGCACTGCACTCAAATTCATAAAAGTCGAGACATCATAGCGGAAAGTTAATCAGGACAATTGCCGTGAAAGTATTTATACAAAGGCACAGGAAAGCTACGTTACGGCGGTGGAAGAACTGAAACCGCAATGCCATGTCAGGGGCCAATAATATTGCAGTTTCTTCTTTTATTTTATCAAGAATCTCTAAAATATATATCAGGAACATCAGACCAAATATGTCAGCAATATGCACGAAGCAGGACAACTGCAGACAGTATGTTTTTTAATGCATGTATCTATCAACGGCTTATGACGCTGAAAGACTAGTTCTCCAATCACCGAAGTTCAACAACATCGTGCCTTGTCAATATCTAGACGGGTGACCGCTCAGGAATACGAGGTGTTAAAAGCCAGAGTGTGCGTGTGAAGTAATGGATAACGGCTGGGAATCCGAAAATAGAGAGAGTTCAAATTCCATTCGTCTTTGTTACATTTACACACGGTTAAGTACTTTAGGGTATGCTGGGTGAATCAATCTCGGCTTTGCAGTTGTATTGTATAAATTGTATAAAGAAAATGTTTATTATCTCGAAAAAAATTCTTACAAGCCAAAATATATTCCGGCTTTTAAATATCCTGAAATAGAATGATAACCCTTTATAAAACAAAATGAATTATCAAAACCATGTGTGTTTGTGAGTATGTGTTTGGTTTAGAAATATATAATTATATGAGTATGTATTATTTAAAAGCGAGGAGGAGAGTGAATATATATATATATATATATATATATATATATATATATATATAGAGAGAGAGAGAGAGAGAGAGATATAGAGAGAGAGAGAGAGTCTGTGTGTCTGTGTATGTGTGCTGTAAAATAAAACATTCTTTAAAATATTTATTCCCATGCAATTCTGCCCACCATCATGCGAGCAATGTATCTGACTTTGACAGGGCGACATCTCATGAGATTTCTGGATTTCAAGATCCTTGACAGCCCGGCGGCCATGACAGTTCGAACCCCTCTATGTTATTCCAAGTGGGATGTTTCCAGATGAAAACGCCCAACTCTTGTCCCTTCTACGTCATCTCCACGATTTCCCTAATTCTTTCTTTTCGTTTTCTTTGTCATTTTTTCTCCTTTCATGTTCCTCCTTTTATGTTCTCTTCTCTCATTCCTTCACAATTACATACTCTCACCTCTATTCGACTTTCTTTCAAATCTGCCAGTTCACCCTTTCCAGTTTGTCTTTATTTGTTCATTTAGCAGGAGAATGGCCATTTTAAAACAAGAATTTGACAGTCGAGTCAAATGATGGAAATAGGTTTGACCGTAAGCCTTCACTGTACTTTATGAGGATAAGAATTGTTTTTTTATTTACGTTTTGGCTCGCAGTTTTTTTATCTTTATTTATATTCTATTTACCTGTCTCTTCACCTCTGTGGGTATTCAGCGAATAAGATAGTCACATATGTTGCATCTATCTATCTATCTATCTATCTATCTATCTATCTATCAATCTATCTATCTATGTATCTATCTATCTATCTGTTTGCTTGCATGCTTTTACGTCTTTCTATGAATAATAAATTTTGTCTCTAAATATCCATTTTTCTCTAAATGGCCGGGCGGTTGCTTTTAGTGATGCTAAAAACATACACACATAATGACGTTCACATAGACACTCTTATGAAAATACAAAATACACACAATCACGCATACAAAATCAAAAATATATACAAACCATCTGTCTATATTTCTGAGATGAAGTCTTATGTACATTATTTACATTATTCGGACTATTGTGTCCTATCTTTGTCGCCATATTTATTACAACGTTTCGGCCGTTGTACCTTCTTTAGGTTGTTGGAATGTCGAACTGAAGCCTTCATTTCCGCTGACTAAGGTGGGCTATTTCTAAGTTCACGTGCCATGTTTAATAGATGTCAGTTATCACCTGTTAATTTCCCTCTGAAAGTTCTCCACTGCCTTAACCGGGTATTGAAACTCCTCTTTGGATCCTGTCACTGGGTCTAACCAACGTCTTTATCCACTGTGCCATGTGTCCTCAAGTTAAGGTTAAGGCAGTGGAGAACTTTCAGAGGGGAATTAACAGGAGATAACTGATAACTGACATCAATTCAACATGGCACGTGGAACGAAAAACATTTACCCCAGTGAAAACAAATTAAAGGGTTCAGGTCAACATCCAACCACCTGAAGAAGTCCAGAGCGTACAACGGTCGAAATGTTGTAATAATTATGGCGACAAAGATCAGGAAAATAGTCCGAATAATGTAAATAATGTATATACAAACCAATTCGCAATCAAGCATACACAAATATGCAATCAATGTATACATGAACCCTGGCCACTCGTATCCGAAGATGCCCTTCTACTAGGGTGGCTATCTAATCCCCATTGCAGACGCCCGTATTTGTATCTGTTCAACACCCAAGGAGCACCCCCTTGGTTTATACTATAGATTTTCTTATGACAATTTCTGGGATAGAGCGTGTTATCTAGCGCGATCAACAGTCTGAACAAGACAAGCACGCTCAAATCCTCAGTCACGATGACATGTTTCTTCATGCTAACTTGACCATCGGTTTTCACTCACACAAGGCCTGTGTCAAGCACTTTCCAAAGGTGCCACACGCTAGGATCGCCCTCCCTTCATACCGAGAACACCAGGACGTCACCTTCCTGACAATCAGTCCTCGTCGAAAAGCGAACGTTCTACCCACTCGGCTACGTGCCCACATAAGCGTGTACATATGACTAACATACGTGCACAAACACGTCAATGAGGCTGGGTTAGAGAGTAGGAATCTTTTTTTCTGATTTCTGAACGGCGTTTCTTGTCGTGGTTCGAGTCCAGGTGAAAGTCAAAATTTTAAATCTAGGAATCTCAATCGGGTTTTAAATCTAGGAAATGTGGCAAAATATAATTTCATCACAGATTTCCCAAATGAATTTTTCCCATGTGTCAGTCGGCATACATAATTGGGTAGCTGGTTGATAATCCAAATTGGGGGAATCTTATAATCATCCTCAACGGACTGACGCGTAAGCAGAATAAATCATTGCTGAAAAATTTATTGGATTTCGACATGGAAGAAGCACACATTACAGATATTCAATATGTAGCTTCTATACAAAAATATTCGCAACACACACAAATAATAAAAAAAAACATGACCACGTCTTCGAGAATTCTAAAGATTATTTGACAGTGTAACATGTGGCATTGCATAAGATGGGTTTGGTTTATTTTGTTTTACGGCATATCAACTTCAGTGGGCTAATTAATGCTGACAAGTTAGTTAGGATAGGTTCGTATGATTAGAATATGTATTCTTTTGTAAGAAATCAGTTTATAGATGAGGTTTCATTGACGTATTTATGTAAAAGAGTTTTTTTGTCGAGAGTCAAATATATGGCTGATAATAATTTTTTTTAAAATGTAGGCACCTCCATTAGGTCACGGAAAAAAGCAGTATATCACGATGAATAAAGGTCCATAAATCAAAGGAAAACAAAGTTTGTCTCAATATGTGTATGTTGTTATGAAGATGAAAGACAAAGTTTTTTAATTATTTTTTAAATATTTTTTACTCCTTTCTAGCACGTGAAAATTTTGGTTAAAATTTTTTTTTTTTTTTACGACAGCGCAGTAAGAGAGAAAAAGGTTTGTTTTATTTTGCGAGGAAAACACGTTAATTTAGGTAATTCTTTGCAAAAATAAAATAATTGTTTGATTTTTAATGAAACTTTCAGGATTTATTCAGAAATGAATGAAATTATTTTTGAAATTTTTTTTTCGAAAATCTTGTTAAAAAGAGATCATTTTAACATCTTTCAACCCACTTACATATTTTCATGAAATTTTGAGAAATTACATCTTTAAGCGCGGGATTTGTTTTATTAGTTATAAACAGGACTCTTTATAGCAAGTAAATCACCAGTATTTTTATTTAAACCAGTTACTGATTTCATAGTAATTCTGCTCTGAATTATAAAAACAAAAAATCTAAAAAAGTATAACATTAATTAATTAGAAAAGCTTTCACCTGCTTTTGTAAATACTTTATATTAAGAACATTATTTTGTGAAGAAATAAAATATTTTCGATGAATAATGTATTTTTTACAAATTGTTTTTCCATTTTTTTAAAAATTTTTTACATTAACTTCTTAATAATTCAAAAATCGTTTAAATTTCTTTATTGCTTTTAAGCACGTAATGCAATGATAACGTTAATGAAAAAGTAAATTTACGAATCGAAATTTGAAAAGCACATAACAATCGTTTGTACCAGAATATTTTTAAAATAATTTTAAAAAAAAATTTGAAAAAACGTTCATAATTTCTACGTATGAAAATATATACATGACATAATCCTTAAAAAAATTTAAACAATTATTTAATTAAGAAAGTATGAAATAAAAAATAGATATTGCATAATTGCTGAATAAAAAATGTTAATATTTAAAAGTACTAGTTAAAACGAAAACTGCGTTCGCTTACTTTACAAAAATTGTCAATTTTGATCATACATAGTAGTCTGTCATCACCTCGTCACAATCGATTTATTTGATAAATTCAGACACATCTTTAAGAAATGTTTGGATACCAATTGTTATGCTATAAGTAAGTACTGTTTGTTTCGTATCAGATTAATTTAACTTTAAATTTTCTAATTTTACTCAAATAACGTGGCAAAAATATATAAATTTATTTTAGGAAGAAGTTTAAAATCAAAATTTTGTTTTCGTTTACAAATTTCTTAAAATTTAAGAAAATGGCCGCTTTTAAGAAAATTAAAGAAAAATCGAGCATATATTTGACATTCCAATCTATATAATTTCTATCTGAAAGACACCAGAATATGTTACTTACTGTAAGTAATAAATTTAATGCTTTAGCTTTCAATTAATAACAACATATTGAGACAAAACTTTGTTTTCGTTGATTTATGAGCCTTTTTCTTCGTGATATGCTGCTTTTTTACGTCACCTAATGGGGGTACATACAAAAATGTATTGCTACCACCCCGGATCGAAAAGTGGACTTGTAAATAATAGCAATTAAGAGGTGGTTTCGGCCCCTCAAAATCTTCCGATTAGAGGCCTTGGTATCGGATGTATTTTATTATCATGCCCAAGTCGGAAGAAGATGGTTAGAATTTGATTCATTACTATTTATGATACATTTGATAAGTCCAGCCGCTCAGTAATTTTCCTTGGCTCCATAGTAAAAGTGCTTCCAAATATCCGGCGATGTACGCCAAAGTTTTCTTTTGACACCTCCGCGTTTTAATATTTTCTTTGAAGGCATCATGTTTGATCCGTTAGGGGAACATCAGAGCAGTATCAGCATCGAATGTTGCAACATCACGGTTCTTTTTTTACAGAGCACATGATCTGGTTAGAAAAGAAGAAGAATGCATCAGTCTAGTAAAGGACCCGGATGAAATATCCTTCAGGTAAGGAATGGTATTTAATGCCGAAAAATATCAAATTCATGATTAAAATTGAAAAAGAGTTTCCAAGAAGGATTAAAATCGATAGCTAGTTTAAAGTTTTTATTTTTTGTTTTTTTTTGTTTTTACAAGTGATATCCATTCTGTACAAGGCCCGAGAGCCTCTCGATATAGAGGATTACAAAGTAAGAGGAACAGTTTAGGCAGATATGTGGGCAAGATAACAGTTAATATTAGACTTGGACAGTTTAAGATTGTAGTGATCAGAAAAAGAAAATCTTGGAAGTCGGTCCCACATAGTAGCCAGTCGCAGGAAGAAACTGTTCGAGGTGAACTTACTTCCCACCAGTGGAACACGGACGGAATGTGGGTGGTTCGCGACAATGTGAGTAGCATGGTGGGTCTTAGCCGTGAAATTTAGAACTACTGGATCTAAGGAATGTATTTCATCTGAGCACTTCCATCGAAATAACGAAAGCGGGAGAGGCTTGCTACTTTTCGTCTATGAGAAAGAGATTGTAGGGTGGAAAAGAATTTATCACCCACAAAGACGCGGAGTCGCATTTGGACTCTATCGAGACCGGAAAGTGAAAACTGGGCAGCTAAAAATTGAAATATCTTTGTTCAAAAACCAGCGAAGATATCGCCAGAATAAAATTACCATGAGCTGTGGAAGTGTCAGCTATCGCAAAACTAAAAGCCTGCTGGAAAAACATCAGGACATCTGTCTGAAATCATACATCACACTGTTGTGTGCATCGTCCTTTATTTATTTATTTTATATTAGAGCGACGAATCCGATCAACGGAAACGAGATGCTACTGAACAATCCTACTCATCTACAACGTGGGGAGTGCTACAACTGATGCAGTGCAATCCACCATTAAACATCAAACAAACACACTGGAAAACCTCATATCCATACTCAAAACGATATATTTGAAATGGTATGGGTATGTCATGGGTACCACCTTAGCGACCACTTTAGGTAATTAAAGAAGCAAAAATATAAAAGAAATGGGGTGAAAATGTCACTGAGTGCAAGGGAAAATCATTCTCTGAGATTCAGACATTGGCATGCAACTGAGTCATAAAGAGGGAGCTTGTCAGTTGCTATACACTCGAACATGGGTGTAGATGCAAATCGCTAGTATCAAATAGAATGATTAAAGCGCCTTGCTTCTATTTTCTAATTCTCACAGCCAGTAACCCCTTGCATTTAGTGGCTTTACTGCCTTGCCTCACCCCTACACGCCACTAGTATATATGTAATAAATTCTAGTGTATACTGGATTCTCTTTACTCCTTGGCAACCTGTCTTCGTGAAGGAAAACTCTGAATTCAGTACTGTAGAAAAGGCAAGAGGTGCTATTCCACTAACAATCCCAAGAAGGCATAGTAATTCAGAAATAACAACAATGAGAAAAAGAGATAACAAAATTCGATGCCAAAAATCACGTAAGAATTCACAAATCACAGTAACGAAAACTTGGGAATCCAGAATTTCAGGATTACGGATGCGGTCCGGCCCGGGATGTTTTAAATTTGTACTAGGAGTCGGCGTGTTTCCAAAATGGTATGATATGCTGGGCTACGGCCCCTAAGAGTTAACTTGAAAAATTGTAACAAATTTACACACTAACATTCACATTTATTATATAGAAGACGAGATAAATAAAAGTTACAGAGTTGTGAAATTGAAAGTGTGTGACACACTGACACACTACGTTGGCATTTATTATATAGACGATAGAACGTTATGAAATGAACGTATAAATTAACTGATGAATTTTGATTCTAATTTTAGATATTTTAAGAATACAAACATATATTAATCGTTTCTTGAAAATTTTGTGTTGAATTTCAAGGTTTGTCCAACCAAAAGATAAATATATTATTTTGATTTGTTAGAATGAGAAACAAAACTCACATTAAAACATTTCATAAAGCTAACAGAATTCTTGTTTTGTGCGACACTCTTCCGGTTTCATGTTTTCCAGATAACTTTGATATTCAAAGTTTTAAATGCAATGTCACACATTCTATTGTCTTAGTAATACCTATTCTTTTATTGTTCTCTCTCCTAAATGTTTTTCTTTTCTTCATATTCTTTCACATTCAGTCACTCTTTGTGTCTTAGTGGCTTTACTAACGTGCTTAGTTGATAGAATTAAAAAAGAAAAAAATACTTCTCTTCGTATTAATTCTTTGAATAAGAGATTTTATGAAGAATTATGCTTCTAACTTTAGGAAGATGTTTCATGACTCGAAAGCGTCAAAAGCAATCCTTGTTTCTTGTAATTTGTTTTGAATTTCTCGCCTTTTCAGATCAAAACATTCATATAATATATTGTTTTATTGTAAACAAAGACGAAGGAAACAATTACAATAAAACATTCCACAAAACAAACTGAGATTTCTTGTTTGACTTGCGTTACCCTAGTAATTGTTTGGCTGCGAGATTTCGGTGTCAAATTTTAAAACAGTGTCACTTGGCCAAGAAAAACTTATTTGATTTTTTTTTGTTACATTTGGGCAATTAAACAAAAATACTGCAAACTTATGGTGGCCTTTGGAATTCTGGTTGAAGTTGTTTACAGAAATTTATTCCACACTGAACGATATTTATCGAGATTAAATGACTTTAAGCTATTGAAAAGGAAAGTAACCTCACTGTGGACAAAGTCTAACAAGCTTTTTACATATACTAAGATACATAGTAGATATTTTAAAAAATTTTAGTGCTGAACTATGATCAGCAAATACGAAAAGCAAAGTAAGAGATGTTAAACTTTTGCGTAAAACTTAGAAAGCATCTTTAAATCTGATTTATATTAAAAGAAATTCTCATCATTAATTAGATTCTTCTTCTATGTGCTATGATACTTCAGGACGAGGGCCATGATTTTCAACACATCATATATCTGAAGAATATATGTCTCCCTAAAGTCCCTCTTAGTTCATGTTCCTTATGTGGCTGCTTCTCTCTGTTCCTCTTGATGACAATATGACACTTGAGAGTTAAAATCTCCAAATCTACATACATTCTCAGGTGACTCGGATGTTTCAATATTGTCGGTGATCATCAAAGAAAACAGTACTGAAATTTTACGTACTGTCAGTGCTCCTAGATAGCAGCCATGCGGTTCTACAGAAGGATGCTGAGAATATCATAAACTGAACGTGTGGGGAACGATGAAGTGTTAGAGGAAATAAAAACAAAAAAGACACTTATACTTAACATCAGAAAGTGACAGTTGAAACTTGTAGTCAGGAAACAGGGCTTCGAAAAATGGACACTCACCGGTCACATGAAAGGCAAGAAGGTCAGAGGAAAATATTCTACCTAACGAGTTTCTGCAAATGGTTTCCAGAACAGGGTTGAAGAGCGATAGAAAAAAAAAACAAAGATTTCTAAGAGTTACAAGGAACAGGAAATTGGGGAGATCCATGATCACCAACGTCTTGAAGGAATATGGCACATACCGGGTGTAAGAGTAAAATTGCCCAAATTATATTCCCAACCTAGACAAAGGCAATCTCTCAATGTCCACCCCCACTCACGTGTCTCAATGTCCTGGCCCCCATACTCTGTAACACTTGTCGGGCGTGTTCGATTTATCTGTATTCTGGCCCAATTGGGATATATATATATATATATATATATATATATATATATATATATATTATGTCAAAAATCGAATATATATATATATATATATATATATATATATATATGTGTTCGAATATATATATATATATATATATATATATATATATAAATATGTCAAAAGTGATCGAATATATATATATATATATATATATATATATATATATATATATATATATATATATGTTTCGAATATATATATATATATATATATATATAATATATATATATATATATATATATATATATATATATATATCAAAAGTGATCGAATATATATATATATATATATATATATATCAAAAGTGATCGAATATATATATATATATATATATATATATATATATATATATATATATATATATATATATATATATATATATATATATATATATATCATCGAATATATATATATATATATATATATAGATATATTTCAAAAGTGCTGAATATATATATATATATATATATATATATACAGCTCATATATATATATATATCCTCAGACATCAGAACCGCTTGCACAGCTCATCAGTGGGGCATCCGACCGACCGACCGATTTGGTATCAGTCGGTGGTTTTAACCCCTACGCTATCATCATAAACACACCAGTGGCCTAGAGATCTCAATCCAGTTTGGATAATTGTCCATCCCAGATAATGTTTAATATCTTAAACAAAATAAACAAAATAATACTGAACTAATTAATTGAGTTTCTTTTGTCCACCTTTTCAGATAAGACATTTAGCCGTAGTGACACCATTTGTCTTAAGAATCACTGAAAAGCCGTTCGATATATTCAACTAGAAAGAAAATGGTTAAAATAATTTTTTGTTAGCCCTACTATGTCTTCGCAACTGTGCAATGGTGAAACGAAAAAGATGATTCAGGCTATCGGTAATGGAACCAATACTTATACTCTGGCTTCCATCTTCAATGTTCATTCAAGAACCATCAAGAGAACGGTGAATAAGTTTTAAAAATAGTGAACAGTAGAAAGGAAAACTGGATCAGGAGGTTACAACAGCAAGAAGGATTATCTTTTTAACTTAGAGGTAAATACTTTCTTATTTTCAAAGTAGAGTTCAAAAGTGTTATAAAAACCTCGGAGAATTCCAGTAAGATATCTTTAAACAAATTACGGTTCAGAGCTTAATCTGACAATTGGGCAACTTCGCTGTTACACGATTTGGATAATTTTGTGGTTACACCGGGTAGAATAAATTGCTCAATTATCCTATTCGTTCTGTTTTGCTAAAAACCTCACCATTGTTCTAATGTTCCGTACACAAAACTTCTGTAGATCTAAATCTGTTTAGTGTAACTCGTGGCTCCGCTTTAGTCGTGAGGAAATTACCCAGCATTCACTGCAATATAAGGAAGGAAGTTTCAACACTCTTTTCCTGGATTCTCGGTTTCTAAAGAAATTTTCTCTTAATAATTTGTTTAGATATTTGAAAGCATTTTTCGCAATTCCTGCGCGCCTTTGCATTTCTATCAAATTTCCCGCCGTCAGTTATAAACACATTTATTTTTTTTTTATATTTATTTTCTGTAATTTATTTATTCTGACGTCTCTAATTCGTAACTCGCAACTTGCGCTGTCCATTCTAAAGACCATACGTTCTGTCTTCTTATAATTGATGTTTAATCACTTCTTCCCGCTTTTTTTTACCAAATTTTCTAGAATTTTCCATAGTTTCTACCACGAACAAACAATCATCAAAATAACATATGTCTTTAAGATTATTTCCAGTAATAATTAATGGTAGGTTTTCTTAGGATTGTTTCGCTTTGTATGTTAAATAGATCTATGCATCATATATATATATATATATATATATATATATATATATATATATATATATATATATATATAATAACTGACCAGTCGTATTTGAGAATACGCGACTCAGGCACATTTGTGCTTATTCAACACCCACAGAGGCCACCTGCGGTTTATACTGCAACTATGCTGAGTAGACATTAGTGGTCAATAATTTGAACAACGCTGACTCGGTTACAATGACTTGTGACTTCGTGCTAACGCAGCTAACGACAGCTTCCAGCGTTCCGTCAACCCAATTTCTCTCATAAGGTCAAGGTTAATCAGGGTATTGTTATGAGGAACTTTCCATCAAGGAAATTTTCATCATGGGAACGACTCCTTCAGTCCGATAACATCAAGAATCTCCTTCCTGACAAATTGAACCTGGTGAATCTCCTTCCTGACAAATTGAACCTGGTGAGATTCGAACCCGGGTTTTCATAATCAGAATACGAACTTTCTAACCACTCGGTCATGCATCCTATATTCTTAAGCCGCATTCTGTCTTCGTGCACACGCTTAGTTCATATTCTATCCGTATTCAAGCGATTTGTTCTCAACAAATATTCTGGATTATTCTAATATCTAAATAAGATTGTATGACTAGTTAGCAGATCTTAAATACGTCAGAATTCCTAACCGTTACACGAAAAAATCGTACAACAAATTTTTCATTAATCTCGAAGAGGGTAATATTTTCCTTCATAAAATAGTTACGTACGAAAAGGTATTAAAATCTTGTAAAATTTTAAAGAACTCTTAGTGTTGTGATTGTACGAATCGAATATTGTTATTATTTTTTGTATGTTTTTATTATTTTTTAACTAGCTGTAATAAATGGTTTTACTGAGTACTGAATATTTTTTTCATAGCTGTAGGAAACATTGATAAAATACACCCTAAAATATCCGTCAAAACACATAGGTGAGAAATGTTGGAACTGAAATGAAACTTTACAGGAAATATTTTACATGACCATACACTCAATGTATTAGCCCTTCATAATAATAGGTCCAAGTAAGATAAAAGATTTCACAATTGTGCAGGCTGAGAGACGTAATATACTCATTATAACATAAAAAACGGGATGTCCATTATCCGCTAACATGTAATGTTTGAACAACCAAACATGTCGGATTAAAAGTAAATCAATTTTTAATATATAAAGATTACGTTTAAGCAGGAAACAGACTTTTGCCACTGCATGCTGAACGCAATGCCTACATTTACACTCTCTCTCACACGCATACACACACAGAGACACATACACACAGAGGGTTTAGAATCTCCGACTGATAGCAAATCGGTTGGGTTTCGATCCCGACTTAAAGCGATAGGATGTCTAGTCACACTGATGAGCTTTGAAACAGCGAAACAGTCTGTCTGTATTAGCTCCCAAAAAATAATTAACTCGGTCGATCACTGTGGGGAGAAAACCGGGAATTTGTAAACAGTGATTATTACTGCTGATAATATAAGACTCTCCAAACAGGATTGAGTTCTCTAGGTCACTGGCGTGTTTATGATGAAATAAATGCGCAAAAATTCGCCTTTCCGAGCGTCGATAGCCTTGGAGTTACAACCTCCAACTGATACGAAATCGGTCGGGTTTCGATCCCGGTTTGAATCGATCTGATGTCTAGCACACTGATAAGCCGTACAACAGTGAAACAGTCTATGGATGACTATATATATATATATATATATATATATATATATATATAAAAAGAAAGAACAGTAAGATATATAATCCGGTGTTCTTATAGATATTTTTATTTTTACAAAATAGTGCTCAATGTAAATTTACAGAGCATTAATATTATAAATTAATTGATTTAAAATGTTTTTTTCGATACACAGTTCTAACCATGTTTCTGAAACATGGTTAGAACTGTGTATCGCGAAAAATATTTTAAATCAATTAATTTATAATATATATATATAATCAATTAATTTATAATATATATATATATATTAAAACATAAATCTAACACGAAAATATATTCCGACAATTGTTACAGAATACGAAAACCAGGGCCAGAAGGGTCAGCGACACGTGGGCGTGGTGTTCTGACAATGACCGTTTGCCTTTGTCTAGGTTAGAAATATAAGCCCCAAAACGGTTCGAATTCAAGAGAGGACAGCCAGAATCCTAAAGCGTCGATTCCCCACCTTGCAAACGGAGACCGGTTAAGAATGGAGGAACGCGTCATGCGTTCTTTTGATATCATTTCCTTAACTGCATCTTAGAATCCATGCTGCCACACTTCTCTCATAATAAAACGAACAACAAAGAGAAATATTCCTTTTCGTGTATACCGTTTTATTTAGTAGTGTCGAGATCCAGATAAGACACAGAACGCAACAGGAATTGATGACCAGATGTCAGGGGTTCTGTTGTCGCAGAAATTGCCTGTCAGCCATGAATGGGTTCTCCTGTTTATATGGCATGGGGCAAAGTTCTGTTGCCAGATATAGTATCTTCCAGCAGCCACACTCTTGACCCAGGGCATGACTACCTCCTCAAGTGACTTGATATAGAACTCTGTGTTGAGTCTGAAGCCCTGTGGGAAGATGAATGGAGGCATAACGTCACCATCATGATTGATCCTTCATAACATTTTCGTAATCACTATTAGACTCACCCAACTCTTCCGAATTCTCTGCACTGTCCTCAAATTGAGACCCAAACACTCTGAAATGTTCCTATTGGAGTTTCCGGCGCGAAAGCTAAGCAGTGCAGCATCCCGTTTCCGCCAGGAAGCTCTTTTTCACAGAAACGGAGCCCAACTGACCCTACTATATCGTGCAGTCGACAAAGAAAAAAAAAAAAGCGCATGCGCGGAATTAAAAATTTTCAATGCCGACATTTCACCCATCGCACCATATATATATATATATATATATATATATATATATATATCATTCGCAGACAGGCAGTACTGTTTCGCTATATCACAACCCAACTCCTGAGTGCGACTAGACAATCGAATGCCTCAAGCCCGGATTGAAACTCAACCGATTGATGGTAAGTTACTCTTTTCCCTGTCTGCTAAGTTCTGTTGTAGACTATCAAATGCATATATATTGATTAGACATTCGGTGAAGAGAAAAACTCTTGCACGAATGATAATTGCATAAAAAAATAAAAAGTCGAAGAGTTAACGGATGGGTTAGTCTACGAAACTTTGGAGTCGGGGTACTGAATGTAACAGCAATCTGCTAAGGGACAAACTGTATATATATATATATATATAAAAGTGCGTGCCTTTATATATATATATATATATATATATATATATATATATATATATATATATATATATATAATAATGTTCTATTATACACGTACTTACCTATATAAAGAGAATGTTTTTTATTCTAAAACTTAAAAAGGGGAAAAGTTTTTTCCATCCTGTCACTCTCTTTGTATATTACTATTTCTCCCCCCTCTCTCTCTCTCTTTCTCTCTTTCTCTCGCTCTCTAAACACACACACACACATATATATATATATAAATATTATAAATTAACAGATTTAAAATATGGTTTACTCGCTACACAGTAATAACCATGTTTCAAAAACTGAAGCTAAAAACTTCAAATTTAATTATATAATTAAATTAAAAGCATTCGTTCTGTTTCATTTCAAGCGAAATTTTTCGTGGGCATCCACATCTCAGTAAACGTTCAGTTTAATTCAAATAGTATTTTAATTCTTCTACCATCTTAAATAATTGAGAAATCTTATTAAAAACGCGCGCTCTCCATCAGGTTTCGTAGCTCAGGGTGCATTTTATTTTAATAAGCTTTTCCAAATACTCAGACTAGTTGACGAAATGAAATACTGAAAATCTAGACTAATATTAAATAAAGATAACGTTTAAATTGATAAAAATAGGTCAGATTAATAAATAAAAATAAATGTCTCATATATATGTATATATATATGAAGAGAGAGATATGCTGCTGAAGATATAGATATCGGCCCTGAATATTAATTTAACTTTCAAGCCTCAACATAACTTCAGGAATATTGTTATGATCATTTGAGTCGTGATACTGGGAGGCATAATTAATTCGAGATATATGTGTCCACGTTGGCTATAACTCCAAACGTTCTATTTCTGATATTGATTTTTCATCCACCATATATACAGCAAATTTAAAACAATATTAATATATAAAATATTTATATATATATATATATATATATATATATATATATAGAGAGAGAGAGAGAGAGAGAGAGAATTTAAAAAGTCTGTTGGCATATATTCTAAGTGGATCCGAGGAACATCCAGATATTAGAACTGATCCACAAATACAGAGCTATATAATTAATAATAATAAAAAAAATATCCCTTTACCTCATATGGGGAATAGGCTATTTCAGCAGACGACGACAGTGGGGTTCCACAGGCGAGAGGTGCTAGGTATGAAGCTATTGGAGTAGAAGAGAGGGCTACATTTAAAAGTTTCTACAGTGAAAGGGTGAGAGCGGGATGCCAGCCTCGTAGGGCGCGTGAATTCATGAAGTCTGGGAACCAGTGAAAGCAGCTCATCGGGCAATTATCATGAAAGTATTTGTACAAAAAGACAGAGAGAGGCGACAGCGTGTCTGTTAGGACGACAGATCAGGGCCAATTATATTCATATCCGTGGATCTTGTCAAGAACAGGTTCACCAGACCATATGTGGCAGCAAAACTCCATGCAAGTATATATATATATATATGAGCAAATATATGGATATAGATCCGACAGTATGAAGAAAAATATACGGCCAAAAATCCTAATATGCAATTATGCTCTTTTTTAATGTTAATATAAGATCGGACGCGGTCTAGTAGCCCATCTTCAGGGATTAACATTAGACTATATTTAATTCAACATGTCAAAACAGACAACGGAATTTTTTCCAGGATCGGCGTTCCGTTTCAATATGATCACGTCGACGTTGACATTATATTAACATTAAAACCATAATTGTATATTATGATATATATACTTTGTATTTAGTGGAAAGGCTCAATCAAGCTAATACATTGATAGTATATGGATCTTCAGGCAAACTGGTTTATTTTTTCAAAAGTGTTCTATTTATGCTTTATTTATATTTGATTATTTATTGTGTATAGTATTTCTTCTGTGTTTGTTTTGGAATATATTTATATATGCATACAGGCGTAAGCATTAAATATGAGATGATATATGATCCGACAGTCATGCCAAGAATATATCAACGTTATAATAAATATGGTGACAAAGATGAGGAAAAATAATGTTAATAGTAGGCGTATGCATGTTTGCTCGTACTTGCTCCGACGGCTGGTTCCCAAATTGCATGAATTTAGGCGTGCTACTAGAAAACTTGCCATACTCCAACAAATTCGTATCTCGCAACTCCGTCAATGGAACTCTCATCTAATTTGCTTACCTGATAGCTATAATATGCAAATATTCAAAAGTAATGTCAAATTGACCTAGATCCCTGTCCTTCTCTTTATATTTTTCAGAAAACTCCTCTTCACTCTTACGCTCTCTGCAAAGTTGGGTCGATTTGCTCAAAAAACCCCAAAATTTGAAAGTCTTGCTTTCACTCTTACGAGCACACGTATTTACGTAAATTTTTTAAAATTAAAATTAGATAGATAGATAGATAGATAAATAGATAGATATACTTTACAAAGGGACTAAAGATACCTTTAGTTAATGACCATTTCACCTCCAATTTTAATTTTCAATTTCCAAACTGTTTATGGTATCAATTTGTAGTGGGAAAGAAAAATTCAATCTGAAAAAATCTTTAAAATTTTAATGAAAATAATGAAAATAAACATTGATCACTCTTTTTGTGAGTCAGTTTTAGCATATTTCAGATTATATATGTTAATAGGACTCGCCTGGATTATACCAACGGATTGCTACATATATACATATATATATATATATATATATATATATATATATATATATATATATATATATATATATATATATATATATTGCAGAAACAGAAGTCTGCGTATGGAGAAGAAATTGAATAGAACAAAAGGATTGAAATTACTTCAACTGTTCTCACGCTGATACATTCCTTTTGAAAAAACGTGTAAAACAACACAAGATCCTGGTAGTGTTTAAGATACACAATCACTCCTTTTTTAAAAGAAAAATTGACACATGATATTGGCTTTATATCGGTAACTAAATAAAAATGTTATTTTATTTACACATATCCATATCTATGAGTGTTTGTATATCTGCATATATGCATGAATGTCGACAAATGACCAGAGATTATAATAAAATAGCTTTAATATTAACTATATAATTTATTTTACTTGTTGTATATTCACCTGCGCATACAGTGTCATTATTGTTTTTATTTTAACTATTTCCACCATCATCATCATTGTTACTACAACTATTATCATAATAATTACCATTGTCATTATTGTCACATTTTCTTTTGTCACTTTCGTTTGTGTTATTTTTTTTCATTAATACATCAATAACTATAATAGTATAATACATATTATAATTATAATATCAATTGTTTGAAATATCAACATAATCACAATCGCCAATAATACACAAGCAGTAAGCGTTGAAAATGCAATACATCATCATCGCCATATCTACAAATAGGCCCCACTTAACCAATGTTGTGGTGTAAGACCCATAAAAGCAGGAGTGTATGTGCACGTCTACATGTGTGTATCTGTGTGTGAGTAAGTGTAAATCTGTTTGACGGCGTAGACGGCCGATTTGAAAAGAGCCAAGAACACCCCAACCTGCCGCTTGTTGCTAAGAACTTCGCTACATACAGTCTCGACAACGAAATAGAATAATAATTGCGTATGTATGCGCGAACGCATGGATATGTGTGTGTGTGTGTGTGTGTGTGTGTGTGTGTGTGTGTGTGTGTGTGTGTGTGTGTGTGTGTGTGTGCATCCAACACGCAGCGGCTTCAATCTTTTTCATGCTCGAACACAATTTTCAGTTAATGTGTATTGTGTTTTGGCACGACAATTTAATATGCTCAGCAATGGTGCGTTATATTGTTGTGAGGTCTATTGTATTATCCTAATGGTTATTGGTTCGGTGGTAACGCTTATGTTTTAAATTATTATATCGGCTTTGAGTAGGAATATTTGCGGAGCCGAATATGGTTATTTTTAGCTATTTTATAGTTTTACTAACTTTTTCTTCGTCATTTATCATTGGTTATTATTGTTTATGTGTGCTTTCGCAGTTTTTTTTAATTTGTTTATTAGTTATTTAATTTGTTTGTAGATTTATTCACATTTTTCATATTTTTATCTATGTCTTTTCTCGCGGTTTGGCTATCTTATTTGTCTAGTTTAAGGTATTCGCTTTCTGTAAAGTATGTTGCATTATCTGCTGTGTATATAGTTTATATATCTGCATTTATCATAGTGATATCTTGCAAGGTACTCGTTCATCGCGATGAAAATTCAGAGATCGCTCGGTGATGATAGAACGTCACTAGCTTCGCCTAAATGTGACGTACAAGTTTCCCCACCCCAACAGAGTTATTAACTCTAAATCAGATGAGAGATCAGTGACTAGACTCTGGTTACCTAGAGTTTTGGAATGGTGCCCATATACCTTTAAGCAATTTTAAGGATTAACAAGTCCTGCGTCTATATTTTTAAACGCGTATTTTTTTTTATTATAATCATATTCGTGAGATGAATATTAGTGAAGTTCAGTGAATTAAAATAATTTCCTAACTTATTAATGGCAAATTTAATTGAATTTTTTAAAGAACAAAAGGCAGCAGATTTAAAAAGACAGATCAACTCATATTTACCTCAAAAGATTTTCTTTTTTACATTTTTTATTTAAAAAGCTGTTTCACATAAAGTTTTCATTAATAAAAACAGATACCCCATTTTATATTTTAAATAGAATTATTATTCGTCTTACATCTTAATATAAAATAATCTATTCTCTTCATCTTCCTTTAAAAAGACATCATTTTCATTTGAAATATGTATTGGAAAATTCAACCCTCACGTTGTGTATTGAGGACAAGACATATAGTGAAATGTAGTGAGTCACTTCTATGACGATCTTTTGTGAATAGCTTACTGAACGTGGGAATGGAATCTTAGCATAAGGAAAAACTGCTAAAGTACATAGACGATGAGAAGTTATGGAGAACCATGATCGAAGGGACATTGCACATAAAATAAAAATAATTGAAATATTCTGATCAAACCGATTTAAAGCATAACATCTTGAGCGCTTTGCAGGAAATTTACATTGACCAATTATATTATGACACAGGATGACACCCTAATTACTTTCCGACCTTCATGCAGGACTTTGATTGTTGGCTTCATAGACTCGTGAATGTTCCAACTTGCTCGACCGAATAATAATAATAATAATAATAAAAACCAGGTCGTCGTCGATTTATGTTTTATGCGACTTACAACTGTTCGACTTTACGACCTCGAATTAGTATGTCTGCTTGTCTGACCCCGACTGCTCTGAGTCTAACAGAGTATTAGGGTAGCCTCGGTGCAGCATAATCTTCCTCAGCTTCTTTTGTGTCTTTGAAATTTCTTCAAAACATCCTCGAGGAAATTGACAAAAAATATTTAAAGTTTATTGATGTCGACACAGAAATAATGGTGATTAAACAGTACACAACTCACCATGCCTGTGGAAAAAAAAAACCCGCCACCAACAGCTATGCAAAGAGCTGCCCCAAATGACGGCATCGACGATCCACAAGCAAGCATCAGCGGCTAATAAAATATTTTGTATATATTTTCCCAGTTTTGCAACTAAAATGTTTTCTCTATTTTATGTTGGGTTTCTTTAAGTTTAGCAAATATTAAACTAAGTGTACTGTAGTATGTAGTGTTTGACCTAAACCTGACGAACGTAAACATAAGAAACAAGCCAATATCTATGATACAAATGGTACCAAACTTAAAGAAACTGTAAAAATATTATAAAAATAATATACTGCTTATAAATGAGAGCAAAATTAATTACAGACCGACTTACGATGATATTGATTTACGATCGTGGCTGTAAGCCGGCGATGATCTGTATATCAAATAAAGTTGGACCTCTGTATTTATTATTAGGCAAAAGTTTGTTATTATACAAGATACAGTTATATCAAAATGTTAGAATATATTAAGGAATATGTAGTTATTTTAAAAAAATGCGCATAATATTATTAGACTTTCAAGCATTATATATAGACACACACACAGATATATATATATATATATATATATATATATATATATATATACGCACACACACACACATATAAATATAAAAGTGAACATTGAAGTCAACACTAAGAGGCGACTGTCTGTTTCATGCAATCGTGTGGCCTGAAACAGACTGTCGCCCTCTAAGTGTTGACTTCAATGTTCACTTTTATATTTACACACGGTCTATCTCTGATATTGATAACTTTATCCCATAAATAAATATAGCACATCTTAAGACTATATTTCTTCATATATATATATATATATATATATATATATATATATATATACGCACACACACATATAGAGAGAGATATATAACAAAAAAGAAAGGAAAATATTAATTGCATGTCATTTAATTAACAAAAATACAATTCCTATTGAGTAAAATTCAGGAAAAACTATACCCTCACAAATGGCACTGTCCCCTTTTGATTGAAAAATAAATGCTCCCTGTAATTGCAATCTCTGACATAGTTTTAGGGGAAAAAATGTTATTTCCCGACTGCATGCCGAATTCTTTGACGTGTGATGGTTCAATCAAGCCAACCGCATTTCAATAGAATTAAAATCATTGTCTTGACTTGACTATTTCGTAATTCTCAACTACCTTTTGTTGTTGTTTTTGTTATTGTTGAGAATTTCCTTGGACAATTTCCTCAAATGCTATATGTTATTATCCTGTTACATGGTCCACACCCACATTCACTTGAATTTCCAGGCAGATAGTGTCACTCTTTTCTCAAACACTCTCTGGTATAATAAAGAATCCATTGTGAATTATATGATAGTCCTAAGTGCATCAATACACTCACAAGCCATGACGTTTCCACATCCATTCTCTATAGTTGCTATGAAGTTCTATTTCTCACATGTTCTCTTTGGTTTGCCTCAAACCTACCATCTGTTCCCGTGCCAAAATAATTCTATTGGGCATTCATCTACACAAAGAACATTGTTCCAGAAGTTCTGATATTATTTCTGAAAGATTTGTCTGGCAACTTTAGGCTTAGTTTGATTTTTTTAATTTTATTTCATTTTTAAATTTATTTTTATTTTTTCATACCTTCCAGACACCTTTTTTTCTCTTTCTATTTTTTACGTTTTACATTTTATCAACGCAATATTGCGTTTTTGTAAGCTGTAATATTGCTTCTTTTTGGGGTTTGTTTGTTTGGTTGGTTGGTTTGGTGTGGTGTGGTGTGGTGTAGTGGGGAGAAGGAGGCACTGTGGTGTAATCGATAGCGGCTCGAATTGAGGAATCGGAGAGCCGATTTCGAATTCCAGTTGAATACAGTGCATTCACTTACGTGCTAATAAACTTGGGAAAGGTATGAATCCTCTTTTTCTTCTCCCCCACTACAAGTTATGGGTAAATAGCAGGACAGACCAGGTGCCATAGCCTTGCATGCCAACAGGTCTACCGAAGAAAGAAATGGGAAACTACTGCGGGAAAAAAAAAAATCTGCCTCGTCATTCATGCATCGAAAGATACATGATCGCCTAAGCGTGTATCACGCATGGCACGTAACTGAACTGAATATTGTTTTTAAATTGCAATTTTTGGGACCGAGTGAATATTTCATTAACAACATTTTGTGATTAACAATATTTTTTCTAGATACAAGTTCGACTATTTAACTCATAGCTGGGGGATGAGTGGATTCACACCTTGCCCAAATGTTTTTCCTGCGTAGGTAAATGTAACCAAAGCGGCTGAAATTCGAACAACGTTCGCCGATTTCTTATTCTTTGGCGCTATATATTCCGGCAACTGCTATGCATATTAAAACTTTATAGATTCTTTTTAATAATAAATACATTTAATTTGACGTCATCTTTGGGAAGTACTAACTTTATATCCTTTGATGACATTTTACTATTTCAGAAGACGTCTTTAACTATCTTGTTTTGGGCCCTTGGGGTGAACTTACAAGGGCGAGTTCTGATATGGGGACATTGACAATTGTTCTAAATTTTTTCCACTCGCAAATTATGTTTTTCCGGACAGTGGAATAGTTGATTTCTAATTGAATTGGTAATCTTTGGAAATGTCTACCAAAACTTATACGCATATACAATCACTTCTTTTTTTTTTTTTTTTTTTTAAATATTCTAGGATAGTTCTCATGCCACCAAAGAGACATTAGTGATTTCACCAATTAGGATCGAGCCAAACGAAATGACGAATGTTTAAATAAAACCCCATCATAGTCCTTTCTCCTGATGTTCTAGGCATTAATATCCGAAGTATTACACGCGAGGTGTGAGTGGCTCTATTACTATTAAGGAAATCTTTCACATAATAAAAAAAAGAATTTATTTAGCTGGATTATCTATATTGCTAAACAATATGAAAATGAAGAAGAAAAATTCAACAGTTTAAATATGTTGATAGATAGATAGGAACGCATATATATAGATATATAGAACCATATTTAGATAGACACGCATATATAGAGAGAGAAAGAATGTGTGAGGGAGAGAGAAGGAGATAGATAGATAGATAGATAGATAGATAGATAGATAGATAGATAGATAGATATGACCATATTTAGATCGATAGATAGATAGATAGATATATAGATAGATAGATAGAAAGAAAGAAAGAAAGAAAGAAAGAAGGAAAGAAATGTGATATGTTAACACTATAGAATTAACTGTTCTGTATATGGTTATAGCCTTACAACGCTAGCTGCTGCCGTGGTAGATTTCATAGCAATCAGCTTGTTTTATCGGGAGGAGTGTCTATTTACGCGACAAAACAGTTCAAAATTCAATGGTGTCCTTCTAGACTGGGTGCCAACCAAAGTTCGAGATTCCAGTTTACCCAGCTATCTAAACGTATCTCGGGAGTGAAATGTTAGATTTGCAAATTTCGAAGGCCACTTGTGCGAAAGAAAATGAAAATACCTAGTTTATTGATTATTGTAAATTTAAAACTATATATATATATTAAATTATAGTAAATTTAATATTCTATCTATCTATCTATCTATCTATCTATCTATATCACTCTCTCTCTTTACACACACACACACACACACACATATATATATATATATATATATATATATATATATATATATATATATATATATATATATATATATATATATATATCATGAAAACGTATAAAACTTTTAGCTCTGGTCGAAAATATTAAGGCTCTGTACGTTACTTTGACATTGAACTCATTTTCTCCGATGTAACTGTGTGGCAACTTCCCTCAGATGTTCGTTAACTTATATCTATCTATCTCTCTCTCTCTCTCTCTCTCTCTCTATATATATATATATATATATATATATATATATATATATATATATATATATATATATATATATATATATATATATATAATATAAATATAAGTAATTATACTCGTCTGGAAAAACCTTAGATCTTTTGTCTTGTAAATGAACAAATCAATATCCTAGGTAGGTTTGCCTGGCTCTTGAGGTTCATAGTTATGAGATAAATTCTATTCTGTTGTGATAGAGTTAGTGGGTAGAATAATATATATATTTTTGAGTCGTTGGGTTTCTCAGGAAGGACAGCACTTCTATTTTAGAATATTTTATGAGCCTTTTCTTTCGCATTGAAAATGAAACAGGGTAGTGAATGGTCTTGAATGTGTTTACGATATATTTACCCTCTTCCTGTAAATATTGTGGGTTTCAAATTCTGAGTGCTCTTAAATGGAATCCAATGAAATCGTGATGGAGAGAAAAAGAATACAGATGATTTTGGCAAGATTGAAAAAAAAGTTCTTTCATAAATATTCTTTTAAAATTTTTTGCAGCTACCGGCGTCTCTCGTTTCTTGCGCATGTGTAGACGTGGTAACCTCAACAAAATCCAGTCCGATGAAATTCTAATGGAGGAAACGCGCCATAAATAAACTTCTCTTTTATATTTTTCTGAATACTGTTTGCTGATAGATAACATTATACCAATTATATATCGTTATATATATATATATATATATATATATATATATATATATATATATATATATATATATATATATATATATATATGTGTGTGTGTATGTGTGTGTGTGTGTGTATATGCGTCTATACAAAGTAAACAAAGACACACTTGCATACATACAACTACACATGCAAAACCAAACACAGACGTACGTTATATCCGTAGAATGTACAATGACCGCTTTAGATACAAAAACTGTGAGAGGCTGGTTATATACTATAGGCAGTCATGCTTTGGATATGAAAGACCAGATAATTATCAAGTAAACTAAATACGCAGCCTGCAAAATACAAAGCATTATAACATGCCGAACAAAATGAACCAATTACTATATATATATATATATATATATATATATATATTGATTGAAATATATACGTCTTCCTCATAAGAAAGATAGATTGATAGCTCACTAGCTCGCTTACTAGATAGATAGATAGATAGATAGATAGATAGATAGATACGAAAACTGTGACATGCCAATTATCTTCAGTAGACATCCTTGCTTTGGTTATGTAAGTCTAGATAATTATCAAGTAGACTGAACTCACAGCCTGCAAAATGCAAACCATTTTAACATGCCAAGCAACACGAACTAATTGGCATATATATATATATATATATATATATATATATATATATATATATATATATATATATATATGTTCTTAATAGATAGATAGATAGATAGATAGATAGATAGATAGATAGATATGGACAGGAAGGGGTTTATAGATAGATAGAAAGCGACAGAGAGAAAGAGCAAAATAATCTCACCGAGATGTTAAAATTGATTACTGTCATGCGCGTCTTTATAAATCAATGTAAACATTTCCTTTCATTAATTCTTTCTCTCTCTCTCTCTCTCTCTCTCTCCCTACATCTCTCTACATTCCCTCTGTCTTTCCCTATATCTCTCTTTTTCTTTCTCACTCTCTTTTGCATCTCTTACCCCTAGACCTCTCTTACCTATTTATCTCTCTTTCTCTCTCTCACTCTTTCCCCCTATATCTCCCTTACATTTTCTCTATCTATTTCTCTTTCGCTTTCCTCTATATCACACTTACCTATTTTCCTCTCTTCTCTCTCTCTTTCGCTTTCCTCTTTATTTACCCTCCATCTTTCTTACCTATTTCTCTCACAATTTCCTCTCTCTTTACCTACATCTCTCTTAACTATGTCTCTCTCACATTCTACTCTCTTTCCCTTACATCTCTCATGCCTACCTCTCTCTGTCTCTGTTTCTCTCTATTTCCACTCTCTTTCCCTTATATCTCTCTTACTCACTTCTTTCTCGCTTTCCTACCTCTCCGTTACCTATTTCTCTCTCTCTCTCTCTCTCTCTCTCACACGTTCTCTTTTGTTTCCCTACATATCTCTTACTTATTTCTCTCTCTTTTCTGTCTCATTTCCCTACATCCTGCTTTCTTTCTTTCTTTCTTTCTTTCTTTCTTTCTTTCTTTCTTTCTCTCCCCTACATCTCTCTTAGCTTTTTATCTTTCTCTCTCTTTCCTCTCTCTCTCCCCTCTTACTATTTCTCTCTCTCTTCTCTCTCTTTCCCATCTCTCTTACATATTTATCTCTCTTTCTCTCTCTCTTTTTTCTCTCTCTCTTTCTCCTTCCTCTCTATTCCCCTACATCTCTCTTACCTATTTATCTCTCTCTCTGTCGCTCTCTTTTTCTCTCTCCCCCTCCCTCCTTCTCGTTCTCCTTCCTTTCTATTTACCCTACATCTCTCTTACCTATTTCTTTCTCTTACTATCACTCTTTTTCTCTTTCTCTTTCTCATTCACTCATTCTCTCTCTCAAATGTGAACTCCTAGATCCCCAAGACTATCAATACTCTCAATTAAAATTGATATTTCACGAACATATCGATTCTCAGTAACCTTATCTGTAATTTGCCGTCTTGAAATGTCAATTTCTTCGTTCGCATTTGTTCTTAGTACAAACCATTTATAACTAGCTTGACATTTGCCTCCGTTCATCCTGCCTTTCCTGTCCTTAATCAACTCCCCAAATTAATCCGAAAAAAAATGGTGTAAACTCAACGTTTCATTTAAGCAAGTTATTTTTTCCCAATTTATGCATATATTAAATATTACGAGTTAATATTAAAAATAGACTTATTCGTTTTTATTACTTTGAGCCAATGAATTTTCGATGATGACAAGTTGTATTGCAACATTCATTTTGGATGTTTATATCTTTAATTTTACAGATAATGAATAAATGTATTGTGTTCTAATCTGTATTGATTGTTAACAAGCCAATTCTGCCTTCGTAATTCCATGCTGTTTACTGAAGAGGAAAAACATTTCGTAGAAAATTAAATATTTAATATAAAATTTCTCCATTTCTTTTTCTATCTTTTAATAGAATAGTGAGTAGATTATGAATAGCTGCTCATTAGATTTAGAATTGTCAGAGAAAATACGCACACGTAACACACACACACACACATATATATATATATATATATATACACACACACACATGCATACATACATATATATATATATATATATATATATATATATATATATATATATATATATATATATATATATATTTACAATAGTTTAATTATATGCAACATGGAAGAGACTCCATTCTCGATTCCGTAAGATATTGTTAACATGGGTAATAAAAAAAAGTACGTAGTAATAATTCGAATTAGACAATAATACATATAATATTTTCTTGTGTAAACCATATTATCTCTCACAGTACGATACAGACTCAAGTTTGACGAAGATGAAATGCTTGAGAAATAAAATGCATGTTTCAATTTACACCCTATATATGGATAAAAATATTAATGGAAACATATTAGCATAGTAATTGCGAGGTACAACATACAAGGTGATTGAAAAGTAAGTCACTATTTTATGTATGATGGACTCTCTCGTCTAGCTATAATTTTTACAAGACCGGAGAGCCCATCATACATTAAATAGAAAGTTACGTATCAATCACCCTATATATCCTTAAGGTATATCTATATGTACCTTGTTGGGCTTACCAAATATATGAGGGTGGATTCATTGATACCTGCTTTTAACAGATAATAAAAGCGGCTAGAGAGATGTCGGAAGAACATAAATCAAGGCTTTATTTTTTACAAATGTAGAAATATGTCGCACGCCTTCTTCCGAACCTGAAAAGGAAAGCTAGCGAATGTTCCAACGTCTATCTTTACTCACACGTGCATACATCTCGTTGCAAGAGGCTGCGTTTTTTTTTACGTGCCAGGGGAGTCAAAACAGTATTCTCTTGAGACAAGTGTTTCAACGAATGGCCGTTTAGGGTCACTTGGGCGGTCAAGCGTAGCGTGTAGCAACTAGAAAAGAAAAAAAGAAATATAACTTTTCTATAAATACTTTCATCATAATTCTAATGAAATTTCCTCTATTCTACCTAGACTTTAAGAATTTAAGCGCGGTAATAGATTGGTAACAAAGTCTCCTCATTTTACACTTGAACTGACTAGATTAAACCGTAAGTTCTCTGCTAACATTTTTTCTCGCACTTCTTGCTTGTGCAATTTTCTTCCAACCAACTTCTAGCTTTCTAAACAAGTTTGATATTCAAAAATGTAAATGTAATGTCAATTGTAATATTCTGTCTTTTTGATTTCTTGATTTCTCTTCTTTTATTGTTCTCGCTCGATAATAATGTTTTTTTCCCTATTCTTTCACGAATCAGTTATCCCTTGCGCCTTAGTGGTTTTATTTCCTTGCTTGAGGTGAAATGATAAAAAGATATGATATTGAAATTAGTAACTGAAATATGTCGACATTATCATGATTTCAATGACTCCATATTTAATGTCACGTCATATTGAAATGGTAGAAGGAAAATTGAAAAAAATCCACATTCTTCTTCATTTATGTGCCGTGTCCCTTCACGTCGTAGGCGATCATGGCTCTCCACTTCCTCCTCTCCATTGTAGCTCTCAATATATCTCGTCCCTTAGCTATTTCTCCCAGACCCTGTTCTGTCATCCACTTGCTTAAGCCTGCTAGGTATGTCACGCGTTTGCTTTATCTTGTCTCTCTTTCCCGCTATCCACCCTGTGAATATAAGATTCTCCAAGCCCTCCTTTCTCATTACGGGTCCCAGAAATTTCAGCTTCCTCTTTTTGATGTTAAGTATAAGCTTCCTCCTTGTTTGCATCCTCTCCGAAACCTCATCGTTGCTCACACGCTCGGTCCATGATATCCTTAGTGTTATGGTCCGGTTTCTTGTACCAAGGTGATAGTCCAAGGTAGAACCAATAAAGAAGAACGCAAACACAGCTATGGAATAACACAGATATATTACAAACAGGAATATATACAGAGAAGTAGAAGTGTTAGTATAAACAATCAGGTTTAGTAGAGAGAACAATGTAGTCTCGACCAGTATCACTATTCCAATGTCTTGCAGTAATTGTCTGAACGCGACTCTGTTTCGGACTACCTCTGACTCGACTCTTGACTTGACTTGAACTACTGACTGACTGACTATATTTAGTCACCCCCCACGTGGGCATCATGTGGCACAAGGCCTTATTAACGTGGGTTCTCCGATCACGTGGGGTCGGCCAAAAATATGCCCATTGAATCCGTATAAATGGGTTCAGGGTCGGTTTACCTCCCCGAAAGAGAATCCGCCCTTTAACATAACCGCCTTCGGGTTCCTCTCCGCCCGAAGGCAGAGAGTTCAACCGAACAGTCACTTCAGAAGTGAACTACTGACTGACGATAATCAGTCTCCCCCGCCCCACTGGGGCAACATGTGACACAATGTCGGTTATTTATTGTGGGTTCTCCGAGCCTGTGGGCTCGGCCCCAAAATATGCCCATTGAATCCGTATAAATGGGCTCAGGTCCGGTTTACCTCCCCGAACGTGATTCCGCCCTTCGGCGTAGCCTCATTCGGGTTCCTCTCCGCCGGAAGGCAGAGTTCAACCGAACAGTCGCTCAGAAAGTGAGCGGCTGACTGACGATATTCAGTCACCCCTCGAACGAGGGCGTCATGTGGCACAAGGCCTTTTTAACGTTGGTTCTCCGAGCCCGTGGGCTCGGCCTAAAATATGCCCATTGAACCCGTATAAATGGGTTCAGGATCGGTTTACCTCTCCGAAAGGGAATCCGCCCTTCGGCCTAACCTCGTTCGGGTTCCTCTCCACCCAAAGGCAGAGAGTTCAACCGAACAGTCGGTTCAGAAGTGAACGACTGACTGACGATATTCAGTCCCCCCCCTACTAGGGCAACATGTGACACAATGTCGGTTATTTATTGTGGGTTCTCCGAGCCTGTGGTCTCGGCCACAAAATATGCCCATTGAATCCGTATAAATGGGCTCAGGGCCGGTTTACCTCCCCGAACGAGACTCCGCCCTTCGGCGTAGCCTCGTTCGGGTTCCTCTCCGCCCGAAGGCAGAGAGTTCAACCGAACAGTCGCTCAGAAAGTGAGCGACTGACTGACTCCTTGCCTACTGCTGAGACGCAGTATTTATTAAGTATGGAATAGTCCATTATTATTATTATGGGTAAGATCCCATAATACTTAGCATCTTTCATTTCACCAAATGTAATGGGATAAAGATAAAATAAGGGTTTACTGAAACTGAAAGAATCAGAGAATTCGTTGACGAGAGAGAGAGAGATGGGGGGAGTGTCATTAACAGACCAGGGTTCAGGTTGAGAGAATTTGAAGATTGTCGTTGAATTTATTTTTTGGAACATCGTATTTAACACTGTTGACAGAAACAGAGAGATATATCCAAGCATTTGAGGACAAACGCATGAGAAAACAATTTTTGGCATCTTCTATTGGGAACATAAAAAACCAGGAGGAAAAGGGTTGATAGTTTCGAAGACCACCAGAAACCTCTTCTCGCTACTATTAAGCGGCGAAGAACGGCGTGGTTTGGGTATGTTACAAGGCTCGAGTGCGTGCGCAAGACCATCATTCAAGGCACCGTTGAAAGTGGACGTAGGAGATGACGCCAACGTAAAAACTGGTTGGACAATGTCAAGCAATGGGCATGAATGGCTATACCAGTATTGCTGATGGCTGCCGTTGATAGATCGTTGTGGAGGTGATTCAATAAGACTTCTGCATTCCCTAACCCTGGATCCCCCCTCTACGATTACAAAGTCAAGAGAATGATGATGTTGATGATGATTTAACAGTAACGCAAAAAAAACGGAAGTCAGTTCCATCATCGTGAAGTGCGAAAGAAGAAACCATTAGTATAGAACTTGCACCAATCTATAGCAATTTCATCAGCGAAATTGTGAGACCTCGCCGAAAATCACCTACCGCGCATATTTTTGAGAAGAGGTTTCAAAGAGGAAAGTGGATGAAAACAAATAACATGAAAATATTTATGAAACGACACATGGAAGCTTCGCTATAACTGTGGGAAAATCGAATGCCAGATCAAGACCGATAATATTGCAGAGTCTTCTTTAAATTTTCTCAAGAATCTCTAAATACATAGAGAAGCACCAGGACAGATGTGATAGCGTTATTCGATGCACGAAAAAAACGGTAGGTTTATAAATATACAAAATAGATTCTGTCAAGATTTTTTTTTTTTGAACACAACACAGTGAACTAACTTTCCTCGCAGTAGACCTAGCACTTGATTCAATATATCTATTTTGTTGGTAAAATCATTGGACGATCCTGTTATTACAATGAAACAATTCATGTCAGAGATATAATCAATGTTTCAGTTCCTATCATGTGACTATTTGCTTCCCAGACATCTTGCTATTGATCGTTAAAATCTTAACAGAGATCACATTAACGGTTCAAACACAGAGTATAGAAATTGATTGATGGCTTGTGTCATGAACACGATATGTATTAAATTTCCCCATTAGGATGCTTGTCATAATATTTTGTAAGTCAAGAGGATTCCTAAGAGGGAAAACATGCACAATCAAATCATCTTTGTATAAAACTATATGAAACATATTTGACATAAAATCTATAGCATTTTCAATGTTTGTTTGTTTTTTGTTTTTTCTTTATCAGAGTAAATTACATTTACTTGACAATAAAACGGAAATTTTTCATGTCAACCTTCTGATTATACATCTTCAGTAACTGAAGGAAAAAAATACAATGAAGATATCTTTAATATCCTTCATTGCCCAAGCTATTGTATATATAATGCCAAAAAAAAGTAAACAAAATTTGCAAAGTGCACAAAAACTACGATCATTATATTACTTAAGAACTCCATAACTAATAAACTTAAAAAGGAATTTGCCGCATCTCAATGTAAAAATTTTCACAGATGCTTCAAAAAACAGTTACGAGTTTAATCAATTTTAATCAATAATTTTAATCAATAGAGAGCTAATTTTATATCACATGCAGGAGTCATTTTAGAATACAAACAATGTTCCCCCAAAATACAGCATCGTGCAAACTTAAAAAAGAATATAAGAAAATAAAGCTATTTAAACCTAAACAACACAGTCAATGCACTTATGGAACGTCTCCGTCATTACCATTTTAACCTGGAAATCACCGCTGTAATAAAAATGTTAATATAATTTAATCAGATGATGATGCAGTGGAAATATAATGATTTATCAGTCGCCTACAGTTAATACGGGGGCTGATCAAAATGTATCAAGACTGCTGCTATGGCAATGGAGCTAAAGTACGTAGATTGAGGTCGCTTCGCACAGACTGATTTTGAACTCTGTCGCGCATGTACATTAATGTTGTATATAAACAGACAAAGGTAATATTCATGTGAAGGAACAGAAATACGCGTATAGATGAAAGAAAGATGGGTTTATTATAAAAGAGAATACACTACTGAAAGACAGGAAATCGAGTGGCAGGTAGTAATTCCCGAAGTAAGGCTATCTACCAACCGCCCAACGCGGTCAGATGTGGCACAAGGCCGAATTTAACCTGGGGTGTCCGAGCCCGCAGCCTCGGGCAAAAATTCCCCGTTTAAAACGGGGTCGGGTAGTTGGTTCCCGAGACGAGACTCTGCCCTTCGATATAGCCTCGTCTGGGTGTCCTCTCTGTCTGGATGCAGACAGTTTGATCAACCCGGATTATTCCCGAAGGAAGCGCTCATTTATATCCTGTGCTCACTATGTATAGCTACTGATATACTCAATCCAAATAGGCGATAGGGAGAGTGGGACATTCCATTACAACAATTAAGTTATAACGTCCTCGCTCACTTCTGTTGTTTATAGCTAAGATTGGAAGGGAAGTGTATAGAGTACGGTATTCTCACCACACTACATGGGCTCCATCGGTGACCAGGGCTTGTGCAGCAGTTTTTAGCCAACCGCAATATTACTCAGAACCGCCACCAACCATATTCCTCAGATTGCGAATTTTTAGACTTCAAAAATCAAATCATACTTGAAAAGAACAATATTTCTAGACGTCAAGGGAATTCAAGAGAATGCGGCTCGCTATCCCCAAAAATGAGTCCATCAATGGAAACACCGCTAGATAGTGTGTATGGCTTCAGAAGTGGAATACTTCAAAGGAGATTAGATGCCGAATTAATGTAATGTAATTTTATAGTGCACGCTCCAATACTTTTTGATTAGATATCGTGTACGACCGATTTACGTTGTTTCCAGTTAAGTCGAAGATTGTTCACAATCAGGAGAAGATTTTGGTACATAGCATACTTGATGCCCCAGAAATGAAGAATACTGTTGTCAGTAAGAAAAGTGGAACACTCTTTGAAGAGATGGGACAACTTCTTTCTCTTTGGATTGATCGGCTGAATTATCAGCATGCTGCTATTAGTCAAGAAATCATTCAAGCGAAAACATTGAGAAACTCAATAAAAAATACCCAGATGAAAAAGATGTAGAGTTTATCGCGAGTCAAGGCTGGTTGATGAGATTTAAAGAACGAAGTAGTTATCACTCCATTAAGAAGCAAGGTGAAAGTGCATCAGCTGACAAACCAGCAGCAGCCGATTTTCCTAAAGCATTGGCTAAGATCATCGAAGAAAACGGGTTTCTTCCCGAAGAGATTTTTAACGTTGACGAAACGGAATTATATTGGAAAATAATGCTAGAGCGTTCTTTTATTGCTAATGCTAAGCGTAAGACTATATCTTTGATAAATTATTTTATTCAGAATACTGTACGTAGATATCATAAATGCTGTAATATGCAATGGGGAGTGATTATTTGCGGTTTATAGTGTTGTTATTTCGACTGGAACGAATTAACGACATAGGGTGAGATAGAACTGTATTCCTTTTTCTTACTAAATTCTTATTGAAAAAATACCAGAAAGCATTCAAAACATGAGGTAAATCAATCAAACGAGTTTAAAGTTAGTTAAATTCTATAATAATAATAAATAAATTAAATTCTAAGACTAAATGCATTTAAAGTGAATCCTGTTTACTCTCGCTAATATAGAGTTTCTTCTTCACAATTGTTTTCTGGCGAAGCCAGATCGTTGGCGAAACAAGTCAAGGTATTTTTTTCAGATTGTCTTAAACAGAGATTATTATAAAAATTTGGAGACAATATGAATTTAATATTTGATTCAGCTTGTATCATTTGAGAAAAGATGAATGGACAAATATAATTAAATACCGTTCATCATAAAATACTGAGATTGGAAAACTTACTTTAGATCGACTCCTAATTTAAGTCTGAAAATTAAAAAAAAGGGGCTAACATCGTCGGCCCAGCCTTTCAACCACAAGATCAGAAAACTTTTTTTTTCCCCACGAGTCAGCTAATTTAAAATATTACTCGAATAGACTGATTTGCATATAAATTATACTTCATGAATAAATAAATAATTAAACTGGGTAGGCAGATGGGATGAAAGCAAAGTGAAATGCAAGGAAGAGAAACAGGACAAACGTTGTTGTAATTGATAGCATTGTGGAAATCAATAAACTGAAATTATACATATTTCATGGCCAAGCCGAAATTTGATTTGAAGTTTCCTTTTTTTTTCTTTTTTTTTTTAAATTCTCGCCGCTCTCTCACTCTCGTTATCTTTCATTATCGTCTCACTTTCTGTCCCTCTCTACACATGTATACGTGCAACTGTGTGGCATTGCATAAGTATCTGAGAACAGATCAGGAGCTTCAAATTAGATTTCAGATTCGCATAAGTGTGCATAACTCTCTCTGCGTTATTTAGACCCTGTGTCTACCGGGTTGTATGTGTGAAAGATTCCGTGTGTTCACCAATTGACTAAGGTCAGGACTTCTCATATATATATATATATATATATATATATCTGTATGTATATATATATATATATATATATATATATATATATATATATATATATATATATATGCACGTGTGTGTGTGTGTATATATGTATACGCAAGAACACGCACACATATCTATCCAGAAAAATTATAAAAGAAAATTGGGGAGACGAGGTTAATGTCTTAAAACTAAGATTTCAGAATTTAGATTCGCTTATTTTAATTCCTGTACCCTTCAAAAGACACATCCTCTGAAAATCCTATAATAGAAAGGACCCGGCAGTAGCGATAGATCCTTATCAAGCATTCTACAATGTCTAAGAATAATGAAAACTCAGAGGAAGATTCAAATAATTATTAGATAAACATGAAAGATGACGAGTATGACCATGCCTGACAAGTTAAATACATGGTTACCGTTTTAAATCTTCTAGTAGCCTGGTTGCCAGACACGGTTAGAGCGTCTAGTCTGTTCTACTCTGTAACCCATAACTGTGGCTTACAGAATAGATGCTAAGACGTCCGCAATGTATATGTGCCGCTCACACAACACCGCAACAATGCTAAGAATACAAGAGACAAGCTACAGCCTTGACAAAAAGTGTCAGCCATGTCACGTTGAAACACCAGTTCCCGTACGAAAAGCGAAGTGAATCAACGTCGGCCGGTCAGTAGCTAGGCGAGTCGCCAATTGTGAATATCAAGTGCTGTAAGCTTGGATAATGTGATGGATAATGGCTCAGAATTTTTAATAGGAGAGCCTAGTTCCAATTCATGTCGGGTTGCTTATATTTACTTTCGCGCGAATATATTTGTGAAAGTTACGAATCCATATCTTTTTTTCCTCAGCTATTGGTTAATTACTAGGATTTGTAACAGCAAATCATTATTACCTCCTCCACATCACCCAAAAAGATCTTACATTCTAAAAATACTTTCTGACTTTAAATAATGGGCAAAAGTTTGATAAGCCGTAAAAATATCAATCATGTCATCTTATATATAAAGTACAGTGTATGTGTGTGTGTGTGCGTGTGTGTGTGTCCAAGCAACTCCTCTGCTCCCACTGGTCCGATTTCAATGAATCATAGCTCATCAAAAGACCCTAGAAATGTCAGACGCAGGGAAGGATTTTCGTTGTGCTCAAATTCAGTTGGTAATATTGGAGGAGTCGAGACTTTTCTCATACAGTCTCAGTTACGACGGACTGGTCATGTCTGATGACAGGATACCCAATATCCTAAGGTACAGCAAGTTAGATCAGGGCTACAGGAATTTAGGACGCCCATGGCTAAGATACAAAGAAAAGCTGAAGGGCAATTTGTCAGATGTCAATATACCACATGACAACCTTGAGCGCTAAGTCTTGGCGCGGGTAGAATGGGGATCAACGTGTTTTAGTGGACTCAGCAGTTTTCAATCTGCTTGTCTGAATCATCATCAAGAAGCGAGAGCAAGATCTAAAAGGTCAGACAATCTAACAGTGATCTCATCTCACAATCGTTACTCTTGCTCCTGAGCGGGTCTTAATTGCCACTTAAGATTATCTCATAAATTTTCATAATTGAATCAATTAAGCTGTCAGATCCTCATACGTCGAAACCGACGGGAAAGTCCATTATTATTATTATATCTTAATACATTATACTAGCCATTATCGTTTCTTTCATGGTTCAAGGGGAGTACCCAAACTTGCAGTGCACGTTTTATTATATATAAAATATATATTATTTAGGCGGCATTTCAGCTAGCTCCTGTGGAAGATTTTTGGTTTGGCCATCGCCACAATAGCCAGGGAAGAGTAGATGCGATAGGCATCAATAAACTACCAAAGAACTAAAAATTGCTCGCTGCATTTAAGCATTGGATTCATGCTTAAGCTTATTAAATGTTCAGCGATAATTCTTTTGATGCCACTTAATTTAAAGACGATTTGATACACCTTAGCTAGATCCTTATTTTTCGTACAAAAATATTTCATGGGTGACAGAACAGCAGCACAATTTATAAGAGAAAATTACTATAGTGTAAAGATGGTGAAATAGAAATTAGAATTAGTTATACATTCAACATTTGAATTGTTATAGAAATATAATAGCTATTTAAGTAAACCGGATATTATGGGATCTATATGAATAAATGCGAAATTGGAGCTCAATTCT
>CAHIKZ030000100.1:57500-112500 GCA_903632075.3 Acanthosepion pharaonis
GGTGCCTTATCAAGTGATGGTGTTTGATGGACATTCAAAATCTTTACTTGATAAGTCACCGGAGGTGTTGAAACAAAATGGTTATTTTTGTAGTGATTTTATAACATATTTTTGTTAACATTTTTAAATGGACATTCAACATTATCCTTGATAAGACACCGGAGGTGTTGAAACTAAATGGTTATTTTTGTAATGATTTGATAAAATATTTATGTTATAATTTTTAAATGGACATTCGACATTATCACTTGATAAGTCACCGTAGGTGTTGAAACAAAATGGCTATTTTTGTAGTGATTTTATAACATATTTAGGTTATAATTTTTAAATAAATAATATATATATATATATATATATATATATATATATATATATATATATATATATATATACCAGACCAGACAAATGTGCAGTGTGTGGTAATTTTAAATTATTCCGATTATGCCGATAAAATGTGTATTTTAAATTACAGTATTATGTTTCGGAAATTGGTAGACGTCAATTGTGACGATACCTTAAAAAACGGAAGTCAAACTACAGAAGAGATCGTTAGAACTTCAAAAGAAACAGTTTTTTGTCCAAAGAAAATTTATAATGATATTTGACCCGTTGGTTTCTAAAATCCCTGGATATATAGGCAACTAAAAATTCATAAAGTGGACGTTCCACGAAGGTCTATTTTGTCTGTGTTGGGCTCTACCCATCATGGTTTGGCTAAGTGTCTTATTGAGGTTCTTGATCCGGTTTCTACTCGGAGTATTATGTTCCTGAATCGTTTCAATTTGCTGTTTATATGTGAAAATTGCAGTCTAATCTCGACACTGAGTATTTCGTGTCGTTTGATATATTTAGATTGTTCACAATTGGACTGCTTGATGAAACATTCGATATTTGTGCTGACTACTTGTATCGTGACCCCGCAAAGCTTCCATCTTTTCTTGAGGTTCTCATTGTTGAGTTGGAGATGGCTACTAAGTCTATCTCTTTCAGCTTCATCAATTGTGTGCACCGACTGATAGATGGAGTGAGATGGGTAGTCCATTGGGACATCTGATGGCCAACATTTTTGTCGGCTTTCATGAGACACAACTTCTTGATAGGATTACTAAGCCCTACTGCTACTTCCGCTCCGTCGACAATGCATTTACGTCGTACTCTTCTGGTAGTAAAGCAGTAGAGTTCTTTTCATATCTTAATAATCTCCAACCCTAGTTGAAATATACTATGGATGCAGAAGAGAACAATCATTTACCTTTCCTGGATGCGTTGGTAGAAAGAAAACCTTCGAGTTTTCTCACTAGTGTTTATCGTAAACCCACCTTTTATGGGCTATATTTTAGATTTGTCTATACTCACCGTGCTTGATGTTGTGTTCTGAGTGTGGGCTTAAAGCTGAGCTAAGTAAAATTAAACAGCTGTTTTTGAAGAATGGTTACCCTGAATGTGTTATAACAGCCACTATTGAACGTGAAATTGTTAAGTTCAATGGACTTAAGGTATATATTACGTTGGTGCAAAAATAATGACGTAATAATGTTGTTTTGTGACGTATTTTTTAACCTCAAAAAACGACATTATTATGTCATTATTTTTGCACCAACCTAATAATTCCCCTACGCAAATGTCCTGCATATGATAGACTACTGTGGATTGGTCCCGGGAGTCAAATATACGCCGATAAAAAAATCCTCTTCCATCAAACAGTGTTTTAATGCTTGTTTGGGGCGGAGCATTTTTTCAACCAACGGTCTTTTACCCTCTCGCTGCAAGGATGTCTTGCCTGCACATCAGCAGAGTATAGTTGTGTATTAGTATGAATGTCGATGTGAGATAGACTGTATGGGCAGGAATACCCAACGGTTAGAGGTTAGGATTGCCCAGTATGTACCGGGCGAGGTGCGTAGACATGAGCCTATAGTATCCGGGTGTTCACAGACTCATGACTACGCTATCGGCGAGCATTTATTGAATTATGTTGCTTGCAAGACGAACTGTTCTCCTGAGGTTTTCTCTGTATTGCACAGGGACGGATCAGACTTACCTTAGACATCTTGGAGTCTGTTGTTATTAATATACAACGTGCCGCCCTGTGTAAGCAGATAGAATTAAAGTAGTTGGCCTTACTCGGGGAGCCGGTGCCCAATTCAATGCTTAACTAAGAAAATTATGTTTTTAATTTTTCCCTCCCCTAGTTTTGGTATATTTTAACACTAGCTGTAAAAAATAATTTTTCTTTTCAAGCACTTAGTTTTACTTCCCGAAGATAATATTCATTTTGAAGATGTGTCGGTCGAAATGTACCTAAAGATTTAATAGGTATGATACTATTGTATTTATTTTTATGAATAAAATATTATCCTATTTTTTAATGATCATTTTATATATATATATATATATATATATATATATATATATATATATATATATAGATAGATAGATATAGATAGATAGATAGATAGATAGATATAGATAACATACTATATATATATATAATATACTATATATATATATATATATATATATATATATATGTGTGTGTGTGTGTGTGTGTGTGTGTGTGTGTGTGTGTGTGTGTGTGTGTGTAGTGGTGGAGTAACGGACAACGCCTCGGATTGAAGAATCGGAGACTCAGTTCAAAACTCTTCTACCCCACCTGCTACATTAATAGTATCAATAAGGAAATGGCATGAGAGATTTGTTGGCGACACAGGTAGGAGAATGAAAACTAGAGAAATGAAAGCTCTTAATCTGGGTTCCGTTAGACAATCTTGCCGAGAAAACTCTGTTGCCCCTACGAACCAAATTGGTTATGGTGCCCATGATCGTGATTTACGTTAGACTTTTAATCAGTTTGTGAAATATTTTTAATAGCATCGGAATCACTCTCCTAAATTACAAACATAAAAAAAGAGTGTTTCACCTCATATTATAGGATTTTCTCTTACCTTACATGTATAAAATCACCATTCACTTGATGCTTTGATTTCGAAATTAAATACCATTTATATTCAACAAATACCAATCACACCAATATTTTTGTCAGTGGATAACCATATTTTGAAACATTCAAAACAATAAAACATTGTATTCATCAGAAAATTGTGTTCGATTAAATTCCTTTAGTTGTGTGCATCTCAAGGACGCCATTTTTATTCCTTTGTGCTCGTACGAGCCTTCAGGAAATGATGCTAACGGGAGGCACTGTGGCGCCACCTGCAATGGTCGGCAAATTAAATGTTAACAAATACTGAAGTCATTTCGAATTAAATAATAGATGAATATCGCAAGAAGACAAAAATTGAAAGAAAAGTTTTGTTTCTGGAGAGGGAAAAAAGGAAACGAAATGATTTTATTGTGTCAGTGAGAACTTTAAAAAGAAATGTTGTGAAAAATCGACAAAGTATGAACGCATAATTTCTGGCCTTAAAAATTATCGCAAAATATGGAAATGCTGTTTTCAATGCAAGTGACTTTGGCGAATGAAAAGAACTAGAAGGATTTCTTTCGGAAAATTCTGGATATGGATTGGAAATTAGAAGAAAAAAAAACTGAAAAAGAATTAGAAAAAATTGTTCAGAGAAAGAAAGGAAATACAATGGGAAGGAAACGCGAATGCGGAAGAAAGGAAGGAAAAGATTAGAAAATTACACGGACGAGTAACATAATCGTGTACAGGTGTTTTAAAAAGCATTTTACTATGTGTGAGGTTGAGGTTGCGAAGGTGGGTGTAGGACAGAAAGAAAAGACAAATCCAGAGAATGAAAAAAAAATGCAGATGTTACTATTTCGCCATTGAATAAAAAGGAGATATAAAACGATTTGAAGATAATATACATGTACAAGGACTGATTTAATTAACGTCTGAACTGGCAATAATTTTTATTTAAGCTGGTTCCGCTAAAAATCACTAACAAAATAGTATAAATTTATTCTTTACAGTAAGGGTCACCCTTTACCAGGTCCGGGGGCTACTCCAGGTAGAGGGTTACGTTAGGAGGCAATTTGTGAGGATAGGAGTGGAACAGTTAATCCAAGCTTTGAGCAGGTTAAGATTAGAGTGATCGGGGAAACATCCACTTGGGAGTCGGTTCCACGGAGCAGTGGTTCGTAGGAAGAAGCTGTTACAGTGGAAATTATTTCTCACCGATTGAATATGGAGGGAATGTTGGCGATATTGCGTGTCCTTGTGAACGTTTGAATTGGCGGGACAAGGTAATGTAGTTCGTCAGATCATTTACCGTGGAAGTAGCGATCTTGATAAAAAAAAACAAAAAAAAAACAAACAAAACTGTCAAATATAATAAAGAACAAATTTTATCCTCACCATCTTTGTGTTATTATTAAGAGAAAAGATCAAATGATATATTTTTTATTTTTTTTTATTTTTATTTTTTTTAAGCATTACGCCCCGAGCAAGGCCTGAAGCTACTAGGATGCAGGGGGTTGCAGAAGATTTGGAGCGAGAGCAGATAGGAGTGATAGAAGAAAGGATGAGGAGAAGGATAGTGGGTAGATCAAGGTAACTGGAGATGTCGATTGACATTACATTTGAATAGTTGGAGATTATAGCTCTCAGGGAAACAGTATTAGGGAAGGGTGTTCCACAGGCGAGAGGTGCGAAGTATGAAGTTATTGGAGCAGAAGGGACGGCTACATTTAAAAGCTTCTACAGTGAAAGGGTGAGAGAGGGATGCCAGCCTCGTAGGGCGCGTGAATTCATAGAGTCTGGGAACCAGTGAAAGCAGCTCATCGGAGCAATTACCATGAAAGTACTTGTAAAAAAGACAGAGATGCGACGGCGTGTCTGTGAGAGAGCAACTGTAGACGAGATGCCAGATCAGGGCCAATTATATTGCATATCCGCCTCTGGATGTTATCAAGAACTCCGAGGTCAACAGAAGGTGCACCAGATCATGTATGGCAGCAATACTCCATGCAAGGGCGAATGGTTGATTTGTAGATTTGAAGTATCAATTCCGGGGAGAAAAATTTCCTGGCGCTGCACAGAGAGCCAACTTTCCTCGCGATGGACGAAGCAATTGACTCAATGTATTTGTTCCATCTCAGGTCAGCAGTCAACGTAAGACCGAGCAGACGCAGAGAGTTGCTCTCAAGAAGTTGACTATCAGACATTCTAAGAGGGGGGGGCAGGGAAGGATCTCTATGGTGATTAATATTATGTAAAACTTTTCTCATACTTTAAGTAAAACAGGAAATGTTGGTCGTAAAACGTTAGTTTTTCGGGCGTCAGTTCGGGGTCATAACAGAAATTTAATAATTTCTTTTTTTTATTTGTTATTATGCAGTGATAAAATTACTGTATTTTTTAATCTTGCAAAACCCCTGTTAATTGACTGGTTTTAATGACAATTTTCTAACATGTTCAACCATGAACATTAAAATGAAATTAATTTTGAAATTATTTACATTATTCGGACTATATTTATTACAACGTTTCGGCCGTTGTACGCTCCGGTCTTCCTCAGGTGGTTGGAATGTTGAACTTAACCTTTTATTTCGCTCACTGGGGTAGACTGTTCTAGTTCCACGTGTCATGTTTAAGGGATGTCAGTTATCAGTTATCTCCTGTTAATTTCCCTCTGAAAGTTTTCCACTGCCTTAACCGAGTATTGAACTCACCCTCTTTGCGTCCTGTCACTGGATCTAACCAACGCCTTTATCCGCTGTACCATGTGTCCTTGAGGACATCTGTGTATGAATTTCTGGATATAACCTAATGTCTCCAGCAACCATTTATACCAGTGCTCATATTGTAATTTTTTTTTGCTGTTATCATACCATAGTTTTTACCAGAGCTCATATTGTAACTTTTGTTTTTATCATCACTTTCCTCTGGCTCTCCTTATTACTGGTTCCCATATTATATTCATTTCTATGCTTGGCTCGACATTCCAACCACCTGAAGAAGGCCTGAGCGTACAACGGCCGAAACGTTGTAATAAATATGGCAACAAAGATGAGGACAATAGTCCGAATAATGTAAATAATGTACATAATACCTCATCTCAGAAATATAGACATATAGTTTTGAAACGTTTATTTTTTTAGAAAATATTCATAAAAATATATTCTTTATATCAAATATCTCTCCAACTTATTTATTTTTTTATAAAAGTTCGATCAACTATTTTTTGCCTTGTTTCATGTGTATATGCAATGGAAAATCAAAATCATTAGATGTCTTGGTCTTACAGGACTCCCCTGTGTAGAAAATCTACCCTGAATCGTAAAATAAAAATGTAAAATAACTAAAATAATTTTAATTATAAAATCTTTTAATTGCTTTTAGAAATAAATTATATTATGGCTATTATTTTCTTGATGAATATTTTTTTCGATGAATAATTAATTATTACAAGAATTGTTTATTTTTTTTATTTTAATTTATGAACTATTAAAACATTAAAAATTCTATATCAATTATATCTATATGTAGCGCTCAAGGGATATTTTGCTAAATTAAAACTTTATTTAGTAATCCTTAATGTAAAAGATCACAAAGATTCAAAGACACAGTATTTTAAAATTAATTTAGATTCTTTTTGGATGTGTGTAAATGTGTATGATCTTTTTAAATATGAACGTTCATACCCGATATTATCAGAAAATAAAAATTACCTATAATAAACTAAAAATGTATTAGTAATGTTCTAACATTTTCTCAACAAATGTCTTCACAAGTACGGCTATAAAACCAAAGTACCTACAATTAAATAAAATGTCATATTAACGTATTTTCTTAAAATTTTAACGTTAAAATATAACACAAAAGAGTAAAGAGTAGAGAAATAAAATTATATAAAACGTTATATTTGCCAACTAATTTATTTCCGTTTTCTTTACTTAAATTTGTCAACCATCAGGTTCTAGAATAAATGGATCAACAATGCTTTTCTGCTATATCTTAAACTAAAAGTATTATGTAATTAAATTCAGATTAAGTAAACTGTAAACCAGTTAATTTTCCTCAGATAACGTTTCAGAAAAATATATTTTATTTTTGAAAGACTTTTTAATAATGAGAATCATTTTGTGTTGATAGATTTGTCAATATGTACAAATTCATATATTTTACTGTCAAGGTGAAAAAATGTAGTTAACTTAAATTTTTAAGCTACATTTCGCAAATTCTAATGCACCAACGGATTTCCCTGTTACTTATTACGTCCTCTTCAAGCAATTCCCAGGTAATCAAATTTCCGTGTCTGTAATCAACACAGTGACATCCATATATCTCATGTTGATAAGATCGTGTACACTAATAATAAATCCTGATAGGACCTCTTGTTCTATATTGACTGGCTCATTGTGAAGATTGAATAAGTTTGATGAAAAAAAAAAAAAAACATCCCTGTCTAACGCCCCTTCCTAGTTTTGCGCATTTACCGAATATATATTTCTATCCGTATGGGGGCGGTTTAGGCACAGTATAACTTCTAGGCTATTATAAAATCTGTATTGACCTCAAGAGGTGGAGTAATGGATAGCAACTCGGATTGAGGAATCGGAGGACCGAGTTCGAATCCCTTTCGAATTCATTACTTTCACTTATGTGCTTGGGAAATGTATGAATCCTCTTCTCCCCACCCATACCAGGTATGGATAAATAGCAGGACAGACCGGTTTCTTGGATGGCAACTGGTCTACCGCAGAAAGAAATGGAAAACTACAGCGAAAAAAAAAATCTACCACGTCAATCCTGTATCGAAAGATACATGATCGCCTAAGCGTATATCACGCATGGCACACAACTGAACCGAGTGACCTTAAACATAAGCTATAAATAGTGACATTAAAATATAAGTTATAAAATAAAATTTATATCAACAGCAGCTCTCGAATATAAAAACACTTGAACCCAAAACTCTTCCGGGGTTTTCCTCTATCGACATGGTGTCATGAACTTTAAACGCTGAAGCTAAAAGGGCTCTAAATGTTTCAAACATAAAACACACACACAAAGTCCAATATAACATATTCTTGAACATTTCGTTGGTATGTGCTATTTACGTCTAACAAAAGAAACTCTTCCTTTAAGCTTTCCTCTTGTTTATTTGTCTAATAAATACAATCTTGCATTCCAAATCAATTGGTCTGTTATTTTCTGCGTGTACTCTTTATCACCACCGTTATTTCATGTAAGACAAAATGTTCCCGTGAGAAACCTTACACATTTAATTAAAGAAGTATCTAATCACTAAAGATCTTTCCGAAATAAGTCAAGCTTTCATCGATGTGAAGGGGTCCAATGGGATAAACTCCTCTGGTAAGGTGAGAAATGCGCAAGGATGTCTTCTGACTGTCATCAGGCTACAGTTAGCATAACTAATTAAAACAAAATTAAAAGACACACAAGTCTGACACACGTTATTTTATATACTTTTATGCTTATGATTAAAGATTCAAAGTTTTATTGTTTTTTTAGTTTGTTTTCTTTAATTCATATTGTATAGTATAATGCAGAATAATTTGACGACTATTAGGGTGGATAGGATTTGAGTGAACGCCTATGTAGAAGATAGGGTAAGTTAATTAAAGGTAAAATAATTTGGCACTCATAATCCTAAATGCAAATTTTAAAAGTATATCCATCGTGACTCAATGTTGGGGAATTTGATAATACCTTGCACGCAAGTTTTAAATCTATTTAAAACTTTTCCTTGTCTATATATCTACCGAAAACCTCATTATCTATCAATGTATCTACTTAATACCTTTCATTATCTATCTATCTATCTATCTATCTATCTATCTATCTATCTATCTATCTATCTATCTAAGAAAAACATGGCATTATTTATCTGTCTGTTTATCTATGTATCTATCTATTTAAAAATTTTCACACAAACACACACAACACATATATATATATATATATATATATATATATATATATATATATATATATATATGTATGTATAAGATATTTCATTATCTATGGAAGATTTCATTATATATTTATCTCTCTGTCTATTTATTTAACACTTCATTATCTATGTAAGATTTTTATTATCTAAGACTTTTTATTATCTATGATTTTAACACTTCATTATCTGTATATTTATTTAAAACTTTTCGTTATCTATCTATCTATCTATCTATCTATCTATCTATCTATCTATCTATCTTTATGTAAAAGTTTTATTTTCTATGTAAGACGATTCATTATCTATCTATCTATCTGTGTGCTTCTGTGTTTCTGCGCGTGGGTGTGAGCGAATGTGCGTGTGAAAAGGTGAAGATATGTGAAGTAGCAATATGTAAAAATAACATTAGCTGGTCAAAGAGCAATCAAAACATGACCTCTTCCGTGTAGATTAAAATCAATAATATTGCCACATTTTAAGTGCTATGCAAACTGTCGGTGCAAACTCAGAGAGACACACACACACACACACACACACACACACACACACACACACACACACACACACACACATATATATATATATATATATATATATATATATATATATATATATATATATCCTTAAGGTATTACATAGAGAATTAAAAGCACTAATATTACCGGGGATTAGCCCATGCTGAAAAGGTGTACAAATAAAAATTAAATAATCGATTTCCGATTTGATCAACTAATATTATATATATGGCTGCAAAGGTAGGTATATATTTGAAGGATATTTTTATTATTTATATAACTGTATAATTAGTACCATACATTTTGTTCGCACCTTTGTTATTTTCATTGCTGTATACCTACTTTTACACGCACACACACACACACACACATATATCTATATATATATATATATATATATATATATATTAACCAATTCACACTCAACATCAGAAATTAAAACCAAAAATCAAATTCACCCAAGAATATAATTTCAACGAATTACCATTTTGAGATATACTCATTAGAAATAAAAATAACCATATAATCACAGATATCTATCACAAACCTTCAGCAACAATATCTTCATTTCAAGAGTCATCACCCAAAAAGCTGTCTGAAATCCATCCCCTATTCTCTAGCACGTAGAATTTGTACTATAGTGACTGACAAACACCTACGAAAAACACACCTAAAACAACTACATAAAACTCTAAAAAAAAAACAAAAAAAAACATGGTTTGAACTCGGAAAAAATTCTTTTAGACGAACTACTAAATCCAAATGAACGTAACGTCGATCTAATTCTAGCATATGTCTCCACATGCAATAAGAAAAATCCAGAAATATTTACAGATATTACAAAAACATCTAGTCCTAAATAGCAAGAATGACAAACTAAAAAATATACTAAAAACAACCAAAATAATTAAAAGCAAACGCCAGACTAAAAACCTGAAACATATTAACCTCATCTAAATTTAATCAACACACAATACAGGGTGTCACAAAATGCAACAAAAAAGATGTATGGTTTGTGACAGCATTGGAGAAAGAATACTCCTACTCTTTTGAAAAACCCAAAACGACATTTATAATAAAAAAAAATTTAAACTGCAACTCCGAAAAATGTGATTTATGCACAAAATTCAAGAAACCATATATAGGTACCAGTCAACAAGTAAACAACAGGGTCTCCCTACATAAAAGCAACATAAATTTACCAGACAACAAAAAACACTTTGTATCACAACACATCTATAAATGTAACCTCAGTGCATTTAATATATATGCCAATATATCAAACAGACAATTATTCTTACCTACAAATACAAGAAAAAACTTCATAAACAAATTTAAACCAGCACTAAATAGATCATAACCCCACACGCAAAAACACACAACATGAAATCATAATTGCCAAATGCAGTGTCAAACCACTGCATGCAGGCGCAAACACTCACACGTGGATATATATATATATATATATATATATATATATATATATATATATATATATATATATATATATATAAATTCTTCGTTATACGAAATCCATGAGGTATCGAAAAGTTTACACAAATAACGTGCTAAGTTTTTCTATTAAGGAACGAATAATTGATTGAAGATGTGGTTATTTCGAAAACTGTGTAAAATGTCCACGAAAACATGCGAATCCATGATCTATCGATTTGAATTCAGATAACTTTTCGGCATCACTTGTTTTACGTATTCCGTGGGAATTCTATGTTCATATATGATTAAAATGTAGGTCAGAAAACTAAAATGGCCATCTTGTTCGATAGAAAACTTTGAATTGAAAGAGAAAGAAATATTAAAAATCAAAAAATAAATAAAGTAATGAAACGAAAGGAAAAAGAATCGTGTTTTCAAAGCTTGCCAATGGCAGAACGACGTCATATTCCACGCTGAACTGCAAGACTTGTATCCTGAGTGTGTAATTTCAGAAACGATACCCGTACTATCAACGCACAAGAGGAACCATCACTCCATGCACTCTTAATGCTCCTGGGAGTTTGAGAAGACTTATGACTAGTGGGGAACTCATGCAAAACAAGTAAACGCATTTCCTCTTTTTCTAATGTTCGCGATGGGGAGTATATAATTTTTAAAGAGATTGATATTAAATTAAGAAAGACTGCACTTTAATCATTAGGATATATATATATATATATATATATATATATATATATATATATATATATATATATATATATAGTGCAACTATTGTAATATTAGAACATTATTAAAATGTTTATTTTAAAATCGAACATTATTTTATGAACTATTTAATAATTGATTCTGATAAAAGCTTTATTGGTTGGTTAAACGATTACCAGTAAATACATCACACTAAAACATTAAATTTCTAAATATATTGCTTTATTATAAACCTTTGCAAATTTCCATACTTTACATGAACATTTGGTAGCTCTTAACGAATTTCCTCGTCCTTTTATTTCGTTTCAAATGATGTAACCATCTGTATTAGTTGAGTGTTTAGTAATTGATCCTTGATTTTGAAAGAAGGTGCCTCTCTTTTCAGACATGACATATCTAAAGTATGCAGTTGTCTGTTCTTCAGATGGTAATGATATGATTAGCCTGCTCCATACTGGAAACATTAGCCATTTATTGGCTGAACAATTAGCGTCAATGTCGATTGAAATATATAATATATTTCTCTTAAAACAGTTTTTGAGGAAAGTACGATGTATAAGTCGATTAACGGTTATCGCTCTTTCTTGTATTGCTGGTGATTTCCATCCTTACCGTTTGTTTACTGTAGTGTGGAATATCAAAATGTTGATTATAATTATTTTTCCTTCTACTTACAAGTGCTATCTATTTATTTGTCACTTCTCTTGAAATTCTCCAAGAAATACAGATTCTTTGTGATTCTGTAGCACCATTCTGTAAGATTAGATAAAGGGTTGTTTTTTTACGTCCTTGAAAATTTATTTCCATTGAGCGATTTTTAATCATTAATCTAAGAACATGCTTATATATATTTCTGAAAATTGTAAAATGGATTAGGTGTAGAGTACTTTCGAGGAATGTTTTCATCACCTTCAGTCATGGATATCATTTTTCAATTTCAGGTAATTTTGTGTACCTTCCGAGACAAAATAAATATAATACAGGCCAAACTTTTTTTTTAAGTGTGTTATTATTAACAGTAACAAAATTTTGGAGCAATGCAAAATGTGTTAGCGAAGTTAATTCGCCATTAATTACATTAACTTTGTATGACTATTTCTTTATAATATTGATTACATTGCACCATTATACACACACACACACACACGAACACAACACAAATATATATATATATATATATATATATATATATATATATATATATATATATGTATATATGTATGTATGTATGTATGCATCACCTCCTAGAACAAAATTAAATAGAGCAAATATTATTTACGAATGTAAATGTCCATGAGGAATTGTATTCTGATCACTCAAAATTCGTAAATAATTATATAGGCCACACTACAACATGTTTTACACGCAGACTCACTCTACACCTTTCTGACAATAGCTCAATTAGATCTCATTTAAATATTCATGAAGACCTACCGGACACTATTCGTAACATACTTGTTGACAACATTAATATAATAGCATCATCTACATGAAAAAAAGGATAAAAAAATAATGGAAGCCTTATTAACAAAAACTCAAAAACGGAGCATACAACAGCTGAAACGTTGTGATAAACATGATGATAAAGATAGTCCGAACAATGTAAATAGTGAAATAATTACAGTATTTCCAAAACACACTCTAGCAATTTAAGATAGTTGTGTGATTCTAGAATAGGAGGAATTGGAACATGAGTATTTAAAGCATGTCCTAAATTTACATATGTTGATATAATTATTACGCTGGTAGCGTTTGGTTTAGCGGCATTCAATTTCGCACTTGAAAGCGATATCAAACCATCTCTTCTCCACCTACTCCCCCACAAACATTGGGTTAAATAGCAGGGCAAGATGGAATATTTAACCGTAGTTGGCAATCAGTCTAAGATTAAGACAACACTGAATTCAAAACTCATCCATCTGAAGCTGTACTTATTTTGAGGTTCAGATATTTTTTTTTTGTAAAAGAATGTATGCACTGCCGAAGGTACATAAGAATGCTGTACCACTGAGACCCATCTTATCTATGGTGGGCTCCGTGCAACATGAGTTGGCCAAACGGTTATCTGAACTGCTCCAGCCAGGATCTTCTGAGCATAGAATATCTCAGACTCCTTCTGTTTTTCAATTTTCATTAGAAACTTAGATACTGAATCTGAAAATAAACTGATGGTATCTTTTGACATCGTCAGCTTGTGTACTAATGTGTCTCTTCATGAGATCATTAATATATGTGCTGATGTCTTATATAGAGGTAATTTGGGTCCGGCTAGCATTCCTGAAAATCTGTTTTTAGAATGCATGCGTCTGGCGACTGAAGGTGTTGAATTCAATTTCAGTGATATTATGATGCCCAGAGGTACGGTGTTGCAATGGGTAGTTCTTTGCGTCCTATATTGGCCAATATTTTTGTAGGTTATCATGAGCGACTTTTGTTTGATAAGATCCATAAAACATACGCTTATGTGAGGTACGTTGATGACACCTATTCTGTTTTTGATTCCGCAAGTGATGTCACTGATATTTTGTGAATTCAATTCTCTCCATCCATCCCTTCAGTTCACAAGTGAGGTTGAGAGCGATGGGACATTAATCTTTTTAGATGTTCTCGTTATACCAGCATCTTCCACAAACCTGCATTCATAGGCATATCCATGTTGGAACACTTTTGTTCCCAAGACCCGAAAAATTAGCCTAATATCTATCCTGGTTCATCCTGCTTTGATGATCTGTTCACCTTGTTTGTTTTTCTGGGAACTTAAGGTGTTGAATTCAGTTCCAGTGATATTATGTATGCCCAGACGGACGTTGTTGTAATGGCCAGTTCTTCGGGTCCTATATTGGCCAATATTTTTGTAGATTATCATGAGCGACTTTTGTTTGACAAGGTCCATAAGACCTACGTTTACATGAGGTACGTTGATGACACCTATTCAATTTTTGATTCCGCCAGTGACGTCACTGATTCTATCCTGGTTCATCCTTCTTTGATAATCTGTTCTCCTTGTTTGTTAGACGAAGAACTTGCTAGTATTCAATTTTTTTAAAAAGTAACGTAAGTCCTGCCAATATCCTTAAACGCATTACAGATGTTAAAATCAGGCGCTTTAAAGAACTAGTGCTTCTAACACCTAGTCGACGCCCGATTAATTTAAACTTGCCTTGTCTCAACAGGAAGTGTCAGCTGTTGTCTGACAGAATTTCAGCTTTGATTGCTTCATGCAAAAATGCTATTAAGTTGCGTATTGTTTTCCAAACAAAATCCGCGTTTCATTCCTTCAGTAACGATCATTAGTCCTATATTCAGAAAAGTTTAGTCATGTACAAATTAAAATGCCGATGCGAAGCGGTGTATGTAGGACGAACCAATCAGAGGTTGGTCAGATTACACAATGTGTACCTGCTTATTTACGCTCAAGTAGTCAAAGTCGTATTTTAAGATCCACTGAAGCAGTTCACAACTCGTCAATTGGAAAGCATTTGCTAGATAACCCTGATTGTGCCGCCGAGTATAAGAACACCTTTTTCCATTCTACATTGCGCTCACTCGGTTTATCATCTTTGAGTCCTCGAGGCTGTGTATATCAAATTCTGCCAGCCGAGCCTATGCAAACAAAAGGAGCATTTCATGCGACCTTTACGTTTGATTGAAGGTCCGTGAATGTCTTTATCGTATTTATACTCTTTTGGAACTTCCCAATTGTTTTTTTTATTTTTATTTGTGACTTTATTTACAATTAAAATTCATTTTAATTGCGTTCCAGCTTTCGTTCTTCGTTCGTTATTTATTATTAATATGTCTTGATTGCGTATGTACAATAAAAATAGCGTTGACCAAAAGGGCCCTAAATATACAATAATGACGTCTAATTTATTCAATTGTGTGTTTTATTCATGCGGGTACATATCTTTGTTCCTACAGTGTAACCCGGATATAACAGACCCGGATATAAGAGAAACCCAGATATAAGAGAGATTTTCTCTGGTCCCAAATTAGAGCCTGTGTTACCTAAACAAAATAGACCAAACCGGATATAAGAGAAACCCGGATATAAGAGACTTCTTCTCCGGTCCCGACAACTATCTTATATCCGGGTTACACTATATATATATATATATATATATATATATATATATATGTGTGTGTGTGTGTACATATATACGTGTATTTATATATAATGACATGGACTTAGTCCGATAATTATTTTAATATATTTTTTGTTTGTACGTTCTTTTTATAGATAAAAATATTTAAGTAAAAAGCATTGTTTATAATAAACAGTATTAACAACATCTAACGTCCTGAATGTCCGATAAATCTCGCAGATAGTATGTGTCCTCCGACAGGAATCGAACTTGTCATACGGCCTGACGAGCTATATCATTAGATACTGAGGAAGCGTCTGGTTAGCAATGTTAAATTACTTTTTTTTTTTACTATCATGTGAAATTTGTTGTTTAAATGCAGTAATTTAAACGTGGAAACCAAACATATTCTCTGTAGTTAAATGGTATAGCAGGTCAGGCTGTAAGACATTTCCGTGTAGGATACAGTTTCGATTTCTGTCGAAAGATAAATGTTGTTTTTTTTTTTGAGATTTCTCGGATATTCATGCCGGTAAATGTTTTTTATAAAGTTTATTATGAACAGAGCATTTACTTAAACATTTGTATATATATAAAAAAAAAATAAAATATATATATATATATATATATATATATATATATATATATATTTGTTTGTCTGACGATCGCTAAAGCGTGAAACCCAGGGTCACAAACTCACATCTATCCAACCAAAAATATATATATATATATATATATATATATATATATATATATATATATATATGTGTGTGTGTGCGTACAGGAGTCGAAAGCATGAGTTTATGTCACTACTTTTATTTTGAGATAGAAGTTTCCTCCAATATAGAATATAAAAATAGTAAAATAATAAAAAAAAAAGTTAAATAAAAGTCGAAATAAGTTTAAAATTTAATCAGTATCTTACTGCAGTAAAGTCGCCGTTTTGGAAGCCATCGATATATATTCTTAATGTTTAAAATTGGTTTTCGTCTATTCTTTTTCAAACCAATTGAAACCCATTTTCTCACACGAGCTTACTGTCTGGGAAGAATATTAACAATCAATAATAGGTTTTCCTTGATTTCTATTGAAAGTCTCCGAGAAGAATGACTGCAATCTTGTCATTGGGTATTGTCGGCCCTCGAAAGGTCACACTGTATTTATTCCTGAGAATGAAGATTGATTCTTTTGATCCTTTTATGAGCAGATGCTTGTATCTGGAAAACGGATTTTCATTTGTGTGTATGTTTAGGAAATACGATAATGTCAAATGTTTGAGTACAAGATTAGATGTTCCAATCAAGAGTGAAAACTAGATAAGAAGTAAGATCAGCCATTTTCATTTAAGATTTACCAGTATTTATCTCAGCGAACTGGAAGCAGTTATTGGAAAATGGAAACGAAATAGAACTTTGATATATATATATATATATATATATATATATATATATATATATATATATATATATATATATATGTCTCTGTATTCAGCCCTTCAAAAAATTGTGGATGGTCCTGCACGAAATCTTCACCACTATAGTCAATTCTCATGTACTGTTGTCGGGCTGTCGGTTTCCTGGGAACTAATCTGCTTGACCCTCGTACGTCGGATGCGACGGAAGTGTCGAGCGAGCGATATATATATATATATATATATATATATATATATATATATATATATATACTAGAAGCATGGCCCGGCGTTGCCCGTGCTTGATTCAAAAATCGTACGACTCATACAGCACTGCACGCATTAACCTGTTTCTTCCCGCGCATAGAGTGACCTTAAATTAATCTGCATTTAGGAAATACCCAACCGGAAAAACATTTTTAAGGGTTGACCGATTGTCCATTTGCACTCTGTTTGGGGGGCGCTCAGAGTTGAAACTTCACATGGTGACTCCCAATGGCCTCCTCATAAATCCGATCGGTTTTCGTTAAAAACCGACATGCGGTTCAGGTGCAATCTGGGCGTATCGGCTTTTGGCTTTTATCAATTATCCGCGCTGTTTAGGGGTCCGTGGTCATGAAACTTCTGGACAACACTTCTAAAGGTAGATTCTAAGAGGGTGTCAAATCTGGTTGAAATGCAATAATTCTTTCTGTAAGCAGATTTTTTCGATTATCGATTTTTTCGGAATCTGAGTCCGAACTGAAAAATCGGGCTTCGTCATGACCTTAAGGCAGCCATTTGCAAACTTGTGGTGAAAACCGCATCGAAATTGGGTAAGAAATGTGGCCTGGGCGAGGTAACAACGCCCACAGACAGACACACAGACAGACAACATGAGAAATATAGATATATATATATATATATATATATATATATATATATATATATATATATATATATACACACAAATATATATAATATATATAATATATATATATATATATATATATATATATATAACATATGTATATATATAATATATATATATATATATATATATAACATATGTATATATATAATATATATGTAACATATACATATAACATAAATATATATATTTATTTATATTTTATACATATATAACGAAGTAACGTCTTCAGTATATAAAAATTATTGACTTATCCATCTCTCTTTCTTTCCAGATAATTTTTCTTTCACTATATTGTGATTCATAACCCCAATGAAAATGATTACAATGCAACAATGTCCAATAATCTTACTGTGTAAGTACAAATTGAGGAACAAAATTGCTTCGAATCATGACATGCGATTAAAAATGCTTACTCTTTGATAAAAGTAAGAGAGTAGGCCGGTGTTTAGATGCAAGTAAATGACCAAAACAATACCCCAAGCATCCTCTGCACACTAATGGTTACTATATGGTGGTGTTTCGAAGGGATTATTCATTCTTACTTCAAGGGCAAACAATAACAACAACCTCGTATTGTGAGGAAAGCAAAAACATATCGTTAATAATCAGGAAGGTACAACTGAAATTTTTAGGAGACGTAATGAGGAAAGAATGTTTGGAAAAATTTACAATATAAAGGAAGGCAAGAAAAGCAGAAAGCAAACTACTTGAAGGTTTGGAAGAAATGAATAGAGCGTTTCTCTAAGTCAATAGACATATGACCCCGACGAGAACCACGATAGTTGAGGGACGTGACACAAAAAAAGAAATACACAATAAAGAAAAAAAAAAACATTGATATTCGTGACAGTTATCATCGCGTAAAAATAAATATTCAAATTGAATGCTGTTCACCTCACACTAATACCCTTGGAAAAGGCATGACTCCACTTCTCCCCGAGTTTTTCTTTTTTTCTAGATATATTACTAGAATGTCACAAGAATTCATGAAGAAATGAATAAGTGAATGGGTATTTAACTACCGCGCACGCAGTATTAACAATTATATATATATATATATATATATACATATATATATATATATATATGCGTTTTTTTTTGGTTGTGTGTGTGTGTGAAATTAAAAAATTCCTATAAGATTAAAATTTCTAGTAATAGGAATTTTAATTTAATTCTATAATTAAATTTAAAGATTTAGTTTTAGTTTCTGTTTTTGAAACATGGTAATTCCTGTCTATGATGCGATCATATTTTTTAAATTAGTAAATTTATATATATATATATATATATATATATATAAAATATATATATATATATATATATATATATATATATATATATATATATATATATATATATATATATATATATATATATATATATATATATATATATATATATATATATATATATATTGTCACTCTTTTTGCAAGATTCCATCTTATTTTTACTCCCACAATTCCTGGCAACAGTCAATCTATACTCGCTCACACAACACACAAACCTTCAAATTCGTCTAGTGTTGTGAATGAAAACTATGTTTGCTAATGACAACCTGCATTATTTATGACTTGTTTATCATTAAGAATATCTCGGCCCAAAAAAAAAGACAGACAAGACACCCAGCTTCGCTTGAATATTAAGACTGAATATCGATTTCTACATCAAACACGATTTTTAATACTCTTTTAAGTTGGATATCGTGAATTTTACTCGCACAAGGGCAATGAGTATGTGAAAATATTTTATTTCATTCCTGGGTATTTTTAAACTCTCGAAAAAAATACCAGCTTACCCGCTGATCCATGTTGCGTACCTAGTGTGAATTGTTTGAATAGCAAAAAATCGTTTTGTCGCATACCACTGTAGAGAAGGTTGCCTATTTTTGTATCAGCTTGTTGAGTGTTCGCAAACAATCCATTTGATGGTTCTACCGTTAAAATACACACAAAAATTCTTTCGTTTCCCCGAATCGTTAATTCACCAAAGTATATTTTCGTGTTTCATCGTAGTAGTTTGACGCCCACATTATTTACCTGTTTGCAAGCATGTTTCGGTGGTACGCTTCAGTATCATGTCTACACCGATTATATGGCTCAACTATCGAATATAATGGTACAGCTGAATATATAAAAACTGCACGGCATTCATTTATACTAGTGTTCGCCAAATAAAAATCCCAAGAGCCACTCGTGGCAGAGGATTATTGAATTAGTTTGTTCTGAAGGCGTAAAAGTGTGGGGTAAGAGGCATATATTAAGATGATTTATAGGATATATAGCTGTTGTGGATTCCGCGTTGAAATCCGGTACCAATAAATAACAAACGCCAGGAATGAATATCTGAAAATAATGTATTAACGTAATAATACAAACTGGTAAAGCAGGTTAGTAGTTCCAGGAATACGGGTTAGTAGCAAAATATATATACAGTCTTTGGTATTGAAGTATCGCTGTATGACTTCTTACTGAGTCTACGTGCTCGCTCACTGTGACTCCTACAACGCTGTTACCTCACCCTTCACTCTTCCGGTTACCTACAACCTTTTACTCTGGACTCGACTCTTCTTTCTTGCTCTCGTCTTACTCTCGTTTCTTCACGTAGCAGTAGTATATGTATATACTGGTTGAATCCATTTGTGCAAAAAAGGGTAGAACCCCTCAACATTAGCGGCTGACCTTTGACTTGTAGAAGTTAATATAGTAGTAATTTGGGGAGTATCTTCTACGACATAATACTTTTTTGAGAATTTACTCCTTAATAATAAAATAACAAGTGTGTTATGAGTAGTAGACTTTGTATACGTCACTTTACTAGCTGCGATGGTCTGAACTGGTGCAAATAAGGAATGTAGTTCGTGCTATGAAAATATTGATAGAATAGCGAGTGGTAAGCGATGTTACATCGGTTGGAAAGCGATTGTAGTGTGGAAATAATTTTGATATATCTCAATCCTGAAAAATGGATTGATTAGCATCAACTCTGATATTACAGTGATATTCCATTTTTGGACTGATCTTATGCTTCTAAAAATAGTGGATGAAATTAACTATATATTTCTATAGCCGTTACGAGGAACCGACTATTTTTCTAACAAAGTGTTGCAGAGTAAGGTACGTTAAAACGAACTTTAAAAAAATAAGACAGCAGATAAAATTTGTTAACAATATGCTCGTTCTAAATCTAATCTCTCTGATTATTTTGGAAAGTTGTGTTTTTCAACTTGTGCAAGTGCTGAAACAAATCTGGGTTTTTAAATGGTTAGAATCTGGAATTAACCATGATTACTGTATTTTTGTTTTTGTCCTTGAGATGTGCTTATAGCTAGATCTCTCTGGAGTTTGTAGATCGTAAGTATCTCATCTCACCTATGGACTTTCTTTTTAATGGTTCGTGTAGTTTCAGAACTAAGGCTCTCCACAGCTACCTGTCTTTTGTTACTCGAATTATCTTTTGATGCTTTCTATTCCCGTAAAAAGCTTTAGTAGTTTATTCGCTGCTTCACCCTGCATCTCGTTTCATTATACCATGTGAGTGTTAAATTTTCCAGGACCTCTTTCGACATAGCTCATCACATGAATTTTAGCTGTCTCTTTCTGGTTTAAAATAAGAGATTCCTTCTCGCTCCTATTTTCTTTAAAATTTTCTCGTGATTTGCATGTTCCGTCGAAGGTATTCCCAGCAGTCAGTGACAGGACTAAATCTAGTCGCTTCGTGTCTATTCTTTATCTGCAAGGATATTGGCCAGCATTCACAGACTTATAGGAGAGTGGATATTGCATAGCAGGTCGGCATTTTGACTGACGACATGACACTCAGTCTTTGGAAGGCAACTTTAGACTAGAGTTTTCGGTTTTGAATAGAGTCAGAGCTCAACTATTGATACATTTTCCTTGATCACAGGGTTTTCTAAGGATACTCCCTTACACTCAAGCCATCTACGTGCCACTGCCTGCCACTAACATTTGGCGCTGGTGGACCGCTGTCGGACCGCCGGGGTGTTCCTCTCGGCGATGTTACCACTGGCGGAACGCTGGAGGCCCGCCAGTGGCGGCCACCAGATGACCGCCGGCGATGCCATTGGCGGCCCGACAGCAGGCCACTAGCGGCTTGCGTGTAGGGTCTCTCTCTGTAGGTAATGATTAGAGAAAAATGAAAATCCGGTTATAAATGTTAACTAAATAATTCTGAGAACACGTACTATATAGCCCTACACCGACACTTGTGTGTGTGTGTGTGTGTGTGTTTGTGAGTGTGTGTGTGTGTGTGCGTGCGCGCGTGTGTTTGTTTGTGTGTGTGTGTGTGTGTGTGTGTGTTTGTGTTTGTGTGTGTTTGTGTTTGTGTGTGTGTTCGTGTGTGTGTTAGAGAGAGGGATTGGGGATGAGAAAGCGAGTTAGCACTGGCGCAATTTCGTGGTAGCTGTCATTGCAGTCAAAACATTGATTAAATATATAATTAACAACGAAATTGCTTTATAACAATGTTTTATTCGGACACTTTCTTTCAACGGTTTGTAAATTTGGTTACATATTATCATCGTCATTGGTTTTATCACTAACCTTCCGTTGCTGACCCCCGAAAAATGCAATGAATGAAACATAGGAAAAAAAACTACTAAGAGTCTAAAAAGTCCTTTACTATACATTATACCATAGTTTTAGTTTGATTCGTAAGTTTTGTCTGTTTTTTTGCTTATCAGCATTATTCTACAAGAAAAATTAAAATGGTATTTTATTCAGTTATATAATAACCATTATTTACAGTGACTTTTTCCTTAGAAAATGTTTTCCTTAGCAAAACCTTTTGCAGTGATCTCAAATCTTAACACCCGGTTGGTGCAATGTCAGTTTAATATGTAGGGAGATACAGAAGAGACTAACCGAGTTCCAATTTTTTTCCTGTGTTATCTTTTCTGTATGCGGCCTCGCGTTTTATAGAGAAGAACATTTTTTTTGTATATACATGCATATCGTTTTTGTAGTGTAGTGACAGCGCACAAAGTGTACGCTGCTACTAAACTACAAAAACTAAGTTAAGCACATATATATATCGTATATTTCCAACTATAAGGCGACCTATAGATAAGTTGTGACCTAAAATCAAAGTACATTTTCATGATTTTATCTGATATACATTGTATAAGACGAGCGCCGGGAGCCATATGACAAAACTATCCGGTTCACATCCCTCCCTTGTCTTTTGAACAGGAGTAGAGGTTTATTACTTGTTTTCTGTTTAGAATTGGGTTTCCGGTAACTTGTAAATTCGGCTTCAGCTCTACACTCCGAAGGCTTGTCCTTTCTTATGTTATTATGACTCCAAACGGTATATCTCTATTTTGAGTGGCTCTTGTGCCTTCTATTAGGTGATGATTAGTAATTATATATATATACATACATATATATATATATATATATATATATATATATATATATATAATAAAAAGGCTTAAACACTAATAGTCCATGGTCATAATTTATTCCATTGGAATCGTAAATACGATCCTATTTATCAGACCTACAAACTCAAAAAACTTTTTGAATTTGTAAGTCTGATGAATTGTATCGTAGTTACGACTCAATGCAATAAATTATAACCATGGAATTTTAGTGTTTAAGCCTTTTTATTTATATCCTTACTCTGTCCTGGACATTGAGTTCTACCTGGATTCTATCCTCTCGGAATTTTTTATTCAAAAATTATACATGTATGTGTATGCACCTATGTATATATATTTATATATTTTGCATATGTATGTGTATATTTACCACTAATATTATATATATATATATATATATATATATATATATATATATATATATATATATATATGAGTGTGTGTATAGGGATCGATGTTTGTATATGTATTTATTTATCTTAAAAACAAGACGAAGTGATATATAAATGATATTATTGTGACTATTGCAGACAGCAGTATAAGATGAGCAGTTCATATAATGAATTATAAACAACTTATCAAATATGCGTAAATTTATTGAAAATACGTTAAATACATTATCAAATATGCATACATTTAATGAAATTTTTAGCTCTACATACTCATTCATAAATGCAATAAAACTATTTGAAAATTTTAGATTCATTTGATTTATATTTTTGTAATTGGGCCCACCAGCATTTCGCAAATTACTGTTTGATAAAATGTCTACATATGTATAGAATTCTAATTCAAAAACATTGACTAACACGGATATATTGTTAATAATGTTGAGATATAATACATAAAGATATAATATACGCAATCCATAACCTGATGATGGTGTTAAGTAAGACGAAACTACAAATATTCTGCAGGATTCATTTCCTCCCAATATCCAACTGCTGTCTTCCTACTCAGATTTTGAAGATAGATATCATTAAAAAAATATTTTTTGCTGGTTTTATCCATGCCGTAATTCGTGACTGACAGCAAGACAGCTATAACTTTACACCTTAGTTGTAAGAATAGATGTTGTTTGTAATCAGCATCTGGGTATGTGTCTGTAGGTGGTTTTCAATTACTGATGTTATTCTTTTTTTCATACTATTTTAGTTTATTTTTTGTCCTTTAACAGACTTTAAACCGACCATTGTTTATTGTTTTCCACTGAAATGCCTAATATCAGTAACCATGTATTGTTGTCTAAATACATACTGTTGATGTAAACAAGACGACCGACCTACTCTACCCTAATTACTTAACATGGACACGTCCATGCGGTATGAGTAGAACGTCTGCTAAGAGAAACGGGCGTCACAAAGTAGGTCGCAAGACGTAGCGTTTGAGTCGGACGCATTGCCGCACTGAATTACGGTATTCTCTATTGCAGTACTATTAATCCATGTCTCTCGTGTGATTAAACCTGTTCTTCACTCAACATTTTGTCAGTAACCACTTGAGTGTTTGCGGTATTATTACCTTAAATGGGGTGAAATGATTTACAAAATATAGATACATACATAGATATGAATAGACTGTTAAAGATATATAGATAGATAGTATGGACGTAGTATTCAAAAATGCATGTTCAATAGCATTCACACGTTTAAAGTAATTTCCCTAATCAATGATACCTTTTCTGATAATGACCAAATATCATTATTATTTTAGCAGTTTCATTTTCTCATTCTCATCCGATGCGCAATCAGGTTTTGGAAAATTTTATCAGATTGATTAACCTCTATAGCACAAAAAATCTGAACACGTCTGAAATATTCATAGCCCATCAACATATATATATATATATATATATATATATATATATATATATATATATATATATATATATATATATAACTACAGAATGAACTCTTCCTAACACTATGTATACTACGCCTCTCAAGAGAGAGGGTCGAATCGAGTCGAGCCGATAGTAGTTCACTCCAAACCAGACTGACAGTCATGCTAACACCTTCCACATCTTGTATTATTATTTCGTGTAATATACCTTCGTTATTTCTACACTTGTGTTCGTGTTGTTCTTCCTTGGTCCTAAGCTGGACCATAACACACACACACACACACACACACACACACACACATATATATATATATATATATATATATATATATATATATTCCCGCAAAGATAACACAGCTCGGAGGTTCATGCACAACGCAATCTTCATGTGCTCAGTATAGTCTATACTCAACACCTGGACATTGCGCTGTGTATGAACGTCTTGCTATCTGTGAGGGATAATATGTGTATTTATTAATATATTCTTAATATCACTCTTGTATTACATCGAGCACTCTTTTAATAATACCAGCAATTTATGTGCGATATATATATAAATCTATTTCAACTCGGTGGGTGAACAAACCTGGATAGTACAATTTTCAAACAAATGGCATCCGAGGAAAAAAAATTGAAAATAGAAAAGAAAGAACCAGAATCCTCCCCACGGGGCGAAAGGAAACATCCAGTTTCTTAAATTTCAGGTACAAAGAAAAAAACCAGCGAGTAATAAAATTAAGCCAAGAGTACTCAATACCTTCAGTAGAGCAAAGGTAAAATAAATCCTAATGAACCACATACTACCTACCTAGGTTTTACCACATGGGATCATCAGAGTGAAATGCTTCCAGTTCACCCTGATGATCCCAAGTTGTGAAACGTAGGTAAGTAATACCTGGCTCATTAGGATTTTCATATATATATATATATATATATATATATATATATATATATATATATATATATAAATTTCGTCTTGGATGGTACCTGAATTTTACTAAAAACATAATAATTTCCATACCTGAGGATGACTGAATGTACAGTTGAAAGTACTTGCATATTAAAAAAAGACATTATAAAGCGTATAGTTATTAAAAACAAGGACCATAACATACATCGAGTGATTTGTAAGATAATGAAACTTTTTTTTGCAGTTTTGTTTGCGAAATGATTCCGCCATTTTATATCATTAACTTTACTAATCTACTTTTTGTATGGATGATTTATTGTAATATAAATTGAACTGCACCACATATTTAATTTAAAAGAACTGATCCGACGTGCAAATTTTCGGGATAACAGCTGAGAAATTACTCTATTTATTGAATAATTTAGTTCATACCACATTGACTGATAAACTCCCACAAAAAAAATTCTCAAATTACCATCTCTTAAATTTTCAAAAAATTCAACCTTAGCGTTGCGACTGCACGCTCCAAAAGTTTGTATCTCTTAACAATAACACATTTAAAAAAATATTTCGATTCACATTTAAGTTTTTCGTCTCGGATGCTACCTAAATTTTACAAAAAACAAAATAATTTCCATGCGTGAGGATGACTGAATGTACAGTTGAAAGTACTAGCAGATTAAAAAAGACCTTATACAGCTCATAGTTATTAAAAACAAGGATCATAACATTCATCGAGGGATTTGTAGGTTAATGCAACTTTAAAATTTTGTTTGCGAAATGATTTCGCCATTTTATATCATTAACTTTGCTAAACTACTTTCTGTATGAATGATTCATTATAATATATATATATATATATGTGTGTGTGTGTGTTCCGTTTATTTTAAGTAGTATTTATTACATCTGGCAGCCTCGGCATACGAGAAGAAAATGTGCCCTCCAACAAGATTCGAACCTGCGTCCCGCCTTACAGTAGCAACCACCATTTCATTCGTTATGCTTTGATGACTAGGCTAAAAAGAGCTGCCCAATCAAGCAATATTCAATTTCTCCTTTAAAGCACACTCACTCGTTCAGAATTTTTTCGAAGCGCATATCTGGTTACTTTTGTGTCCGAAACACGAACAAAACAATTTCTAAAGAATTAATGGGTTTTTTTTTTTTTTATATATATATATATATATATATATATATATATATATATATATATATATATATATATGTGTGTGTGTATGTATGTGTGTGTGTGTGTGTGTGTGTGTGTGTGTGTGTGTCTTAATGTACAGCCAGTTAGATCAGGGCTACAGGAATGTAGGACGCCCATGGCTAAGATACAAAGACAAGCTGAAAAGCTACTTGTCAGCAGTCAATATACCACATAACACCCGTGAGCGCTTAGCTTTGGAGCGGGTAGAATGAAGATCAACGTGTTTTAGTGGACTCAGCAATTTTCAGTCTGCTTGTCTGAATCATCTTCAAGAAGCGAGAGCAAGATCTAAAAGGTCAGCCAATCTAACAGTGATCTCATCTCATCTCACAATTCTCACACCTGCTCTATATGTGGCCGCCTTTGTAAATCACTAGTGGGTCTTAAATGACACTTAAGATTATCGCATAAACTTTCATAACATAATCAATAAGCTGGCAGATCCTCATACGTTGAAACCGATGGGAGAGTCCATATATATATATATATATATATATATATATATATATATATATATATAGCACAGCAGTGAAATACAGATTCTTTAGATTTATCCTATTTCTTTTTCACTTACTAAGTTTAAAACTTAGAAGATTCAAGAATTTAGTCCTACTATCTAAAACCTGTTCAAGTGCAGACTGTGAGAATGAACATGATCCCGTCATCTGCAAGCTAAAAATATATTTACACACATTATATAAATGCAAAGCAATGTTTAAGATCCATTAGAACATATGCCAGGACAACTCAACATACAGATACATCTTGACAGAGTTAAAAGCAGATATAATAGTTTGGATGGGAGAGGAAATTCAAAGTGGAACACCGTATGATAAGCTATAGTTAGAGTTTATCGGCGAACGAGTTCTCGCCGAGAAAAAAAAGATACAAGGAAAAAAAAAGAGAAAAAAGAAGTGGATGACGGATGAAACTTTCTTGGAAGAATGTCAACGAATGATATAGAACATAGGGTATTAAATACACACATTTGAATTAAATGTAGACAGACAAAAGATGAATAGCTCAAGGAAAAGTGTGCAGAGATAGAAAACGTGAGCAACATAAATTAACAGTCTGGTATTAAAGAATAAAAGGAACTAAAAGTAAAACAATAACTTGTCCCTCAATAGGATGCATAAAAATCTAAAAAAAAAAAAAAAGCTCAATACAGAAAGCGTATCAAAGTTAGAATACGTCAAAGTATTCTTCAATCACAAAGGAGGGGAACCTACAATAGATAACGATATGAAAAACCAGAAATATTAAAGTCTTGAGAACGTCTTTAAGAGATTGATACTGACTAATATGAACAGAAAATAAGAAGCAGGATTAGACGTGTTTTATATTGATTCGATCAACCTTAAAGGATTTTGAGGATCGAAAAGCTTAGGGAAATAATAAATGATATAAAATACAATATAGTAAATTGTATATAGAATATATATACGATAGTGCAGACATACCGGGAGACTTTAGAATATTCTTCTTTGTAGCGCTGCCAAAGAAGCCAAGTGAAAACGAATGCAAACTCCAGCGGAACATCAGCTTCATGAGCCACATAACAAAGTTCATCACTCTGATGAATAGAACATTAACAGAGTAATACAATGAAACCGGAAATAAGGACAACAGGAGCGTGTTTTCTTAAGATACTGGAACAAGAAATGCTATCTTAAAGTTCAGAAAGCTGTCAGAGCGAATAATATAAAAACAGAAACACCGATGCTTATATTTTATAAGAATATTTGATAACGTATTTGATTCATTTGAACTGCTGGGAAAACGTGATTTATTTGAGAGAGATATTATAATAATCTGGAAACTCTACAGCGAGGCGATCATATGAGAACTAATTCTACCAGGTTTTATTAAAAGTTTTAACATTGGATAGACATTGTAAAAAGACAACATTGCAACATGGAAGATGTGAACTGAAGGGACATTGCTCAAAATCTTCTACCAGTAACTGCAAGGAAAATAGGTTCAGAAACAAGACAGTCAAAACATGTTACGTCCAATCTCAATCGTTTTTCCTCTCTAGCCTTTCTCTCCCTTCCTGTCTCTCTCCTTCCTCTTTTGTCTGTCTCTCTCTCTCTCTCTCTCTCTCTATATATATATATATATATATATATATATATTATGAAAAATTATATAAAAAAATTAACCTCGTCCAAATATATATATATATATATATATATATATATATATATATATATATATATATTCATTTTACATATATATATATATATGTAATTTATATATATTTTATATATTAAATAAGTGCAGTACTTGGAAAGTGGTCAATATCTGTGATAGTGCTTACATATGTAGGTGGATTGATATGGGTTCGTGACCCTGGGTTTCACGCTCTCTGCGATAGACAGATAAACGAGTTTGTCTGACGATCAGTGAGAGTGTGAAACCCAGGGTCACGAACTCACATTATTCCAACTATATATATATATATATATATATATAGTGGGCAGCAAAAGTATTTAACACATTGGTTTTTCTTACATATCTCAAAAAATAACAGATCAATTTCAACGAAACTTAGAGGAAATATTTAAACAAACATTGTCGATCAAAACATACGAGGAAATTTTAAAACCACTGTTCTGAAAAACACTTATTAACAATAAATAAAATAAAATATATATATATATATATATATATATATATATATATATATATATATATATATATATATATATATATACTTTTTATTTGAATTTTTAAATAATTTTTATGTGTTCTTATAATTTTTTTCTATTCTGGGCGTAAATTATATTAAAAAATATCCATATATCATATATGTAAGAGCGGTTTCGACTATACTTTTAGCAAATATCAAGGATGAATTTTATTTTGACTTTTAACTGAATGTATGGATAGTTTTATGCATATATCTAGAGTTATGTTAATGTTTTATTTTTACTGGAGATTGTTGCCGTATTCAAAGTTGATATTATTGAGTTAGTGTTTTGTTTTTTATTAATAATTATTGCATTATTTTTGGCCTTTTTCTTCATGTCGGTGATTCTATTATATTTGTATTATCAACGTGTATTTTTGCGGATAATATTTGGTAGGTATACATATGTGTTTAAATGAAACCTAATTCTGCCATGGTCAGAGCTGGTCAGAGCAATGTAACGTGCGTATACATGTTTTTTTAATGAAACTTGTATTCACACACACACACACACACACACATATATATATATATATATATATATATATATATATATATATATATATATATATATATATATATATATATGAAGAAACATTGTTTTAAGGTGGGCAATATTTATGGGATAAAGTGCTCAATATCAGTGATAGAGCGTATGTAAATGTATGGCTTTTTTCTGTTCACCTGAAGCGTTATATATATATATATATATATATATATATATATATATATATATATATATATATTCGTCTTAGTTTGTGTTTGTTTGTGTGTCTGTATTTATACATACACTATATCTTTATGTTAAAGAAATAAATTATCATAGCTTTCCAGACAGTTGCATTATTTCATTTTTGTTTTAACGTCAATACTTTTGTGCCCTGCCAGCCTTCGTATGTTGCGACTATTGCACGCTGTCATTATATGGTAGCGTTTACCAATAATCTTTTCTCTTCTTTCAATACTCAGGGAACTTCCAATCGAACATAAGCACCATCTTACAAAAAATGGCTGCAATAATCGTTAATAAAGACCTGCATCGTTAGTTCTGCAATTCTTGTCCGATATAATTTATTAAAAGGACCTAATGATACCGAAATTTAAATTTCTTGGCAGACGTCAGAAAATGTATCAGAGAAATTCTAAATTTCATAGAAACAGAAAAAGGTATCTTTCAGATTCTAAGCAAAGCATAACAGAAAGAAAACTATGCTGAACTGTTATGTAATATTTAATACACTACATTAAAGTAAATACTGGATAATGACCACAGAGATGAAACGTCAGATATGTGGTTCTAACGATGAATACTGAGAATTATATGAACACAACATAATGGCATGAGGTTCTTTAAAGAAAATAGAAATTACAAGATTACCGATATTTACAGTTAGTACTACGCTGATGGAATTTCTAGAAAACGTAATGATAAAAGAAGGCCTGGAGATTTTAATACTTACAAGGTACACTGAGATATCCGACTTATCAAAACATATCAAGACATCTCTTTGAGATATCAAACCAATATGATACTGGAATTCAATTCTTTAATCCAAGCCGCTATCCATTACTCCACCGTACCCCGCTCTCTTTCTCTCTCTCTTCGTCTCTCTCTCTCTCCTCTCTCTCTCTCTCTCTCTCTATATATATATATATATATATATATATATATATGGCCTGATGAATGCGTCTAGCATGAAAACAGCCTGTCGCCTCTAAGTGTTGAATTCAATGTTCACTTTTATATTTACACAGACTCTATCTCTTTGAGCACTTTAGCCCATAAATGTATCACACCTTAAGAGTAGATTTCATATATATATATATATATATATATATATATATATATATATATATATATATATATATGTACATCATTGTTGTTCTAGTGTTCTACTATCATGTGTTTTATATCTTGCCCAATGTTTTTTGGCTTAATGCCGATTACTGAATTGTATATCTGTCTTTAATGGTTTAAAATAAAGTCGTTTTACTTTTTAGTTAATTTAAGCTGCTTATTTTTTGTTGCCTGTTTATATAAACAGTTGTTTTGTTGATGGCTTTTTTGTGGTTCACCTGCAGAGTTATTTAATGTAAATATCTTCTCTTCTTAAAGGATAAAACACGTTAATCTTTATGCCACAGTTTGTGAGTGAACCAATATTAGCAATCTTAAATGGGTGTAAGTAATCTTTTTATATTATTCGGACTATTGTCCTCATCTTTGTCGCCATATTTATTACAACGTTTCAGCCGTTGTACGCTCTGGGTCTTTCTTCAGATGGTTGGACTGTCGAACTGTAACCTATATTTCGCTCACTATGGTAGACTGTTCTAGTTCCACGTGCCATGTTTAATGGATGTCAGTTATCAGTTATCTCTTGTTAATTATCCTCTCCAAGTTCTCCACGGCCTTAACCAGGTATTGAACTAACACTCTTTGGGTCCTGTCACTGGATCTAACCAACGCAGTGCCATGTGTCCTTGACAGATACGGGTGTAAGTAATGTTAGCATTTTAAATTCATATTTTGTAATTGTAGCCTCTATTGCAAATTATGGATATGAATTAAACAATTACCAAATAATTTAAACTGTAGAAATTCATTTAATTATGACAATTACGATTATTGTCTTTTGCCATCCTCGCCATTAAAAAAGAAAAGAAACGAATGGGATTTGAAACGGCGTGTATCGTTTCTAGTGAAGAAATGAAATACAAATTGAGTTTTAAAATATGGTTAACACATAGGAAGGTGTTTTTTTTTTTAAATCGAATCAGACAGAAGTTAAATCTCTACCTTTGTCTATTTATAAATGATTCCTGTTCTAATGCAATATTTAATAGTAAAACTAAACAGTAGAGATGTCAATCACACGATCTATTCTATTGTAAATGCTATGATGAGTCACAGCAAATTATGTCCAAAATATGAAACAAATATGTACATCGTTTACAATCGGATTAATATTCTCATCCTTATTGTTAATTAATCGCAACGTTTCGGCCATTGTGATCACTTCATCTTCCCTGAGAGTCTGTAAGTACGTGTATCTTTCAATTGAACCGTTTGTTTAATCAACGTGTTCTCATTCTCTCTATATCTAAGTCTGTGTTTGAATTCTGTACTACACGGCCCCCGGGATTGAACTCAAAATTACTATGACACCGAGCTGAAGAAGTAAGGCTTTAATTTTCTAGAATATTTCCCGTGGTATCAGGAATATTGACGTGACGACATAGAAAGCATAACGTGAACAACTCACCACGTTAGATTAAATAAGACGATCAGTTCGAAATTTCCTGAAGTTTACGCAGATTGGAAAACACCGGAAAAAGTCCGGAAGGTGAATGGCCGAAACGCTTTAAAAATAGAAACAATGATGAGGACATTAGTCTGATTGTAAATTATGTACATAGTCATAACAGTCATAACTACCCATCGCAATAACTCAGAGATATCACAAGAATTATGAGATTCAAAATAACTAACATCACAATAGTAGTATTAGATTAAATAATAATACATGTAAACATACACGGCAACCCTTGCCCAATCTTTCCACTGATTGGCTAATGATTTTCCTAAGTTGCATTTCAATTCTCGATCTTGTAGTGTGTCCCGAAAGCTGGGAAAAGGCCCGCTGCATGCTCACAAGGTAAAAAGATGAATGACAAACGCTAAGTCGAAGAATAATAAAGTGAAACCTTTTTTCCATATTATAAAATAGAATGTCTATAATTCTGAGGTATTATAAATATTTACACTACCCGAAAGTTGTGAGTCCAAAACTAGCCACAGAAATGGGAACAAAATCTTGGAGAATTCAGTTAGCAAAGGGAATTAACTGAAAGTGAGATGCCCAAAGACATGACATGTGGAATTAGAACAATCTGTCACCGTGGACTAAATAAAGGGTTCGGTTCGAAATTCAACGAAATATCAACTGAAGATAGCGGCGCGTACAACGGCCGAAACTTCGTGTATATGACAATAAAGACGAGGATAACAGTCCGAACAATGTAAATATAAAATAGAAGTTTTAATGAAGGTTTCGCCTGTTCGCCTCAGTGGGGAGGCAGTTTGTATTTAGATAACTACTGCTATTTTGACCTATCAGGTCAGCTTTTCCCACTACCAATCCACTGATCCCGAGGTGGTGGCTAGTAATAGGAATAGACGCCTCAGGAAACACGCGACGGAGAAGTCCGTCTCACGCCAAAGGTGGATCAGAATTCCTCACCGATCCTGACTGTCACTAGTGACCAGCAACAGGCTGTACACTATTTCCGGTTTTCTTGCCACTAATCTGCGAAAACTCCTCATCCACGCCATTTTCCGCGTTCTCCTTAGGTTTGCACAAAATTTGCCGCTTAGAAGACCAAATTTCAAAAGTAAACGTGTATCAAACAAAAACATTTAAGATAAAGATGAAAGCACCTCTTCCTTTTCTACATGGTTGTCCATAGTATCACGTATACACTTAGATGAAGAATTGTCGGCGATATCTACGTTCCGAAGTATAAGAAGTGTGCGTGTTCGAATTTAATAGATAGCTTATTTTATTCTCTTCTGCAAACTAAGGATAACTGACTTGAAATGAGTAGTAGTATAAATTAAGTTTAAATAAATACGGGAGTAAAGATTATCCCCAATATCAGTTCAAAGCAAAGGGCACTATTGAGAGTGAAACCGTTGATCATGACTAGAGAAAATTCACGATGTATTCGGTGAAAATGAAGTGAAACAAGCTTGGTTTTGAGGTACTCTTAGACCTACCCCAGAAATAAATCATCAGCCAGAATCTTAACATTTTGATTCTTGGAATTGTACTCATAAGCTTTTGTAGCTTAATTGTTAAGGCAGCTGATATTAAAAGCCAGTATTCGAATTATAAAGGATGCGAGTTTGTATCTCGTGTAGTGATATCAGTGTCAGCCGATATCTTGTTAAATGGAAACATCTGAATGATTTTACGGAGATGTTTACAGACAGTTATTGTTCTGATGATGATTAGTTAAGTGCAGTGGACCTCACAAGAACATGTCAAACAATCCTAACAAAGAGGATCACTGAGGGAAGCCAGACCTTGTGTTCTTGATAAATCAATTTTTTTTCATACAAAGATGACAAGAAAATTTCTATAAGACAGTGGTCACTGGCACCGAAAACAGAGATACCCACAGAGAGCGAACGGAATGAAACGTGAGACCGCTCACCACAACAGGAAAAGGCGAACACGCTCGTTAGACTGTTCGCCCCCTCAGCTCCACTTCATTCTAGCCACGCTCGTCTAAAACAGATGGTTACAACCGGATAAAATTTTTGCTTACTGCTACAACCGGCTCGTGGTTTTATTTCGTTGTTAACGATTTAGCCAAACAGTTTTTTTTTTTTTTTTTTTTGCAAGCCACAATCATCTGACTGGAAGAAGCTGAACTCTTGGAACGAACTTGATTTTTGGTCTCAGCTGCAAAGCTACCTATGACAGAGGCTTAATATTAATTTCTGTTCCACCTCCCGATATTTACGACCGATCGTAGAATGACGATTAAAGACGAAATTCAATAGAAATTTAGTTGAATTGAACGTTAGTTAACGATAATGCATGAAGGCTTTTTTTTTCTAACATTATTTTTCTTTGGCGTCAAATTGAAAGGGATACATATTAATTATCTGTTTGAGTTTCTTCAATGAATACATTTTTAAAATATTTTAAGTGTATCGTAGAAGTTTGAGAGACTCTATAAATTATCTCGGCTGCTGATTGTCGTCCTGCAGTTAGTTCTCTTTACTTGTCCATTGAATTTATCAATTTCACCATCTGTTCGAGAGGTATTATTTACTCCATCATCTGTCTGTTCACGCCAGATGTCTGTTGGTTAACGCTGAGGAGTGAATATTAGCAAGTCTCATCCAATCTCCAAACACTACTCTCAGTCTCCTCAAAGATCACAGTAACACCTGAGCTGTACATTTCTCAACACTGTCTCAAATTTCTAAATCTTCTAATCTCATTTCTAGTGCTTTTGACAAGGTGCATACTGCGCAAACTACAATGGGCACGATTCACAGTTTTATATTAAAAAAAGAAAAAAAAAATTTTATTTGCTTTCGGTTGAGGTCCTTCTACTTTAGCCTACATCTCCCACATTCACTCTTTAATCTTTTGAGATGTCCATGATCAACCAGGTCCTCCCTGTATCTCTCCCCTCACACACACACACACACTATCTTTCACTTTCTCCCTCTCTCTCTCACTCTTTCTCTCTCTCTCTCTCTCTCTCTCTCTCTCTCTCTCTCTCTCTCTCGCACACCTCACAAACTTTCCTTTTTTCTTTTAACTATAAAGTTCTTGCTATCAGTGTTGCTTTCAGACTTGCTTGGATATAGTTGTTAGTCTTCATGTCCAAATTCAAGAGTATTTTAGGGTTAAAGGTTAATGGTAATTTTAGCCGTGTCATTGATTATGGCATTGTTTTCTCATTTTCGTTGTACGTGCTGTTGAAAGCCCTCAAGTATATAGCCGACCTTTTAGATAGATAGATAGATAGATAGATAGATAGATAGACTTGTACATGCAGTTATTATATGGTAATAGTAACATTAGCCGTTTCCATATGAGGAAATATTCGGTATTCAGTGACCGAGCATCCAGTGTTGCTGTCTTTTGCATTTTATAAATTTACACTTCAGGAAAATAGGTTTCTCAAGTCCAGTAGTTCTTATACCTCTTTCAAATATTGGCGAGGGGGCCTTCCTTCCTTGCCTTTTGTTTGAAGTCGTGGGAACATCAGCATCTTGATTGTGTCATTATTTTCTCTTCGAATTACATGTGTTACTCATTTTAGTTGTTGCTTTTGTTAAAAATCTTCAATTGATGTGGTTTCTGTTATTTGGTGCAGTTCTTTACCCGTGATTCTGTAGCGCCAGTCCACGAGGATGTTCCTCGCTGAGATCTAGATGCTTTATTCGCTCAAAGCTATTTTTACTATCGAGCTGAGAATGCAGTAACATACAGGTGACAATCGATTTTTTTTTCTGGACAAGTTTGGCGCCATGCCTGATATCTCTTTAAATGTGTTGAACTAACGAGGTAATTTAAGGACAAGGGATTTTTTCGGTTAATGTTTTAAAGTTGTAGCAATTTGTGGTATTGGACGCAACTATTCCTAAAACAGCCTATTCTATGTTTAATTTCCTTATCTTATATTGTTCGGACTGTTTTACTCATTTTTATTGTCATATTCTTATAAAAAGTTCGGTTCAAAATTCCAACGTATATGGTAAATTTGCTTGTTAACACCCGCGCTAAATATCTCTTAAAATTTTCCCAAATCTTCATAATTCCGTATAAATGTACATGCTGAACTACAAATAACAATTAAATTATGAAAAAACCTAACGTTTTGGAGTTATCGACAAGAAAAAATCGGACTTCTTGCTGGTCATTCGTCCACCATTACTGCCATACTGTTTAGTAATTTACTGCGAGTTACTTTGACCAATTTTCTTCTTTTATAGACTTTCGGTGCAAAAAATCACTACGCACTACCGTAAAGTAATGACAAATTAAAAGGACAAATTAAATAATACAATAAACCGGGTTAACTTTAGGGTTAGGTGTTAGGGTTAGGAGGTTGCTTGGCTTCTTTGTAGAAAAAGGAACAAATTTAAAAAAATTAAATGATACAATCAAGCCTTCTACTTTACCAAGTTTGTGCATTAATTTTTGTTTATTTTCAATTTTAAAATATAAAACAATGCATTATTTTTATTAGTTAATTTGTTCTTTTAATTTATCATTGCTATTCTACAGAGAAAAAAAGTTTTATTGTATTATTGAATTTGTTTAAAATTTTCTCTCATAAATAAAACTACACTTATCAAAAAAATTGCTTTACGGTAGTGCGTAGTGATTTTTTTGCACCGAAAGTCTGTAAAAGAAGAAAATTGGCCAAAGTATCCCGCGGTAAATTACTAAACAGTATGACGGTAATGGTGGACGAATGACCAACAAGAAGTTCGATTTTTTCTTGTCGATAACTCCAAAATGGTAGGTTTTTTAATAATTTAATTGTTAATTCTAATTTAGCATGTACATTTATACAGAATTATGACGATTTGAGAAAATTTTAAGAGATATTTAGCGCGGGTATTAAAAAGCAAATTTACAATGTATATCACCTGAAGAAGGCGACATCGTACAACGGCCGAGACGTCAAAGCGAATATGGAAATAAAGATGAGGACAAAGTGTAGCTTGACTTAGTCCTGCATAACGGCATAGATATCTGACTATTAGTGTCCACATCGATTCAACGCAAAATTAAATCAGACAAATAAGATCGGAAATATGGTATTGCGCCAAACTTCCAATTGATAAATGTTTTCTAAGAAATTCAGCATTTAAAATGTTAACTTCTCTTCTCTTATCGAAAATCAATATCTGTCTTTAAGTACCAATGAACTATCTATAATATTTCTTCATTACAAATATACGAGGGTGAGTCAAAGAATAATGCAATATTTTTGCGTCATAGGGGGTGCACTTCTGAATTAAATTATACTAAATTCGGTACAAATGTAAAGTTAAATACACTATGGACATTTAATTATTTTTTTTTCATCAGATATATGAATAAACGAGCTGATATGAAAATGGCTGCCCCAGTGAAAGTGTGTCAGGAACACAAAGCAGTAATCGAGTGCTATTTTGCCGCAAGGGATACTCATGTAAACATTCTCAAAAGACTTCCATATCTTTGGTCCAATGAGAGGTACACTGATTGACAAACGTTTTGGTGGTGAGGAAAAAGTGAAAACTGCTGTAAGGAATTGGCTAAATAAGCAACCAGTCAATTTTTACGAAGCTCGGATACGTTTGTACGTGGGGCACTGCTGTTGAAAGAAGTGGTGACTATTTTGAGAACTAGGGAATTAACTTGTGATGTATAGCTATATCTTGATGTATGATATGTTTATGGACCTTTTTTTTTCGTAATTTTACCTCAAGCAAGATAATAAAAACACTAAGTGTTAACTTTTACCGAGCTTTAGAGAATTTGAAAAAAAAAACAAGATTAAGAAGAGAGAAGAATAAAAGAATAAGAACTAAGAATACAGAAGAAAACGATTGACATTGAATTTAAAAGTTTAAAGATCAAAGTTGACTAGGAAGCAAGAAACCTAAAGAGAGTTCCACAAGTGAGAAGTGCGAGAGAAGAAACTGTTAACATAGAACTTACGGTTACAACTAGCCATTTCAACTGTAACATGATGAGAACCTGCCTCCAATCTAGTACTGTACTTAAACTCATAAAGTCTAGATACAATCAGGAAAGTTCATCAGAACAATTTCCATGAAAACATTTATAGAAAAGTCACAGAGAAGCTGCATTACGCCGGAGAGAAATTAACTGAATGCGAGATGTCCGGTCAAAACTAATAAGACATTCTTCTTTGAATCAAAATGGCTCTCCGTTTATATAAAAGGAACACTAGACCATAGGTGGTAGCAACTTTCAAAACATGGAAGAATGGTAGACATATAAATATGTAAGATAGGGGCACCTGTAGGTGGTGTAATGGTTAGCAAGCTTGTCTCGCTAGAACAATTACGACTGAGTAGTGAGTTCGATCCTCATTGGGTGTTCCTTAATTTCGGCGTTGTGCCACATCTAAGCTATGCTTGGAAAATCACTATAAATATGTAAGATAGAGTCAAGCCAGAAAAATTGTCTAGCACTTCACAGTAAACCAACTTTCGTACCAATGAATGTAGCAAATTATTCAATATATTATTTTCACTTCATGTCAGCGGAAAGTTTTAACCGGAGAAGGCATTATGTGTCATTCTCCTGGAGGGCAGCATCAGGCATGCTGATAGGAGGCAGAAATAATACTCTCAGAGAGCAGTTTCGTTTTTGAGGCATTAAAATTAACAAGCCATTATTTGCCCCATTTAATAACTTTTCTTAGATCAGCTGTTAATATAATAAAACTAATTGCATTCCTATTTGACACGGCGTCATTTCTTTATTCTTGAAAATTGATACTCCTTTATGACAAAGATATGTATTCGTCATAAGTCATGCGTCTATTTCAGTAATGATAGTAAAGAAAATATTCGCAAGGCAAATTCTCTGTAGTTTAATGGTAAGAGAGATGGAAATTAAAATACAAGAGGATGGGCTAAATCATTCTCCGATCCCGCTAAGTATCTAATACAGCTGTTTTCTCTACGTCAGTTATTGTGTCGTAGTGGAGCATTATTTTTCCCTTAATACCAATATCTTGTGCGATTTCGTAACATGGAAACCGGTAGGAATTCCTGGGTAATGATGAACCTGTTGTTTTGGAAACATTCTGGGCAAGGTCTCATCTTTTTACTACTGAAATGGCTCGATGTAATCGTAAGTTCTATGGAAACCGTTTCTTCTCTTGGACTGGATCTTCTACTCTGGATCTCCAAAAAAGGATGAGCTTCGATTACTTTTATTTATTTATTTATTCGGTCTAGTTAGCTCAGTCATTCCTGAATCGATCACGCCAACCATCAGGAACTTGCATCAAGGTCGGAAGGTCATTAGGGTGGCATTCTATATCAAAATATAGCTGGTCAATGTAGGTGGTTGCTAGGCGACCAACCTGTCTTACTCCATGATCAAAGTAGAACACTCGCGAGTTCTTGCTTTACTCGCAGACAGTACCCTGCTGTTATACTAGAACCTACCTATTCTATTGTAAATAGACTCTCCCAGATATAATAAGTAGTAGTAGCAATCGCAAGAGCTCAGAGTGAGTTGGTGAGTCAGTCGATGTCTGACCTTAAAGTATCAACCACCACAACTAGATTGCTGCGTCATTAACTATTATTTCAAGTTCCTAACGTTTTGTACGTCGAACCTATTTAGGACCGACTCAGTGAAATAGAAGCCCCCCACTGTGAAAACTACTCTACAACACCTGCAAAACGTATTCTGCTTTCGCGTAAGAATGTAGAAATATCCTGGATAGGTCTATAGAGCTGAGATTTACCTCGTTGTTTCTAAATGTGATGTATAGCTCTCATCACCCGACTGTAGGTTCCTTCAAGCTTAGACTCTAGGGTTTTGGTTAATGTCCAAGACGTGGCGCCATATATTAACACCGCCTCTACAGTGACTCGAAAGAATCTCAGTTTATGTCTGTCTGGTAGAGCAGATGTCTTGAAAACATACATTTTATTCAAGCGGCCTAGGTTTTAGCTATGCAAATTTTCACATCCTTCTCAGTAGAATTTCGCTTCCCTGAGATGTAAATGGTTCGATAGATTTTATTGAGGCATATTGTATTAAGCCTTGCTATGTATTCAGATTTACATGCACTGACATAGAGGCTAACATCGTTGGCAGCATTTTCTAGATGATGTAAGAGAACTGCGCGTGGCATTGGTAATGATGTCTGCTGTGATAGCTAGGTCATCTGTATGATCAATATCTGTCAACTTTTTTTTCAGGATATCGAATTGAGGGTCTTGGGGATAAAATAAATTCTAGACGATGATGTTTGCCGAGGCGAGAGAAGTTTTCAATACATTAGAGAGTTGCCCAGACAGGAAGCATATCCTCACCTTGTATTTTCACCAATATCCAACAAAAGGCTCTGACTTCCTATAAGACCAGACAACATTGACCACAGTTTTCCACTTTTATATATATATATATATATATATATATATATATATATATATAAGCACACACATAAAAGACTATATATATATATATATATATATATATATATATATATATAGTCTTTATGTGTGTCTTATATATATATATATATATATATATATATATATATATATATTTATTTGGTTGGATAGATATGAGTTTGTGACCCTGAGTTTCACAAGGATCGTCACAAACTCACATCTATCCAACCAAATATGTTAGCTCTATCTCTGATATTGAGCGCTTTCTAATAAGTACCATATATAATATATAAATAATTATACATATATATATTTATTTATATTTATATACACTTTTCACACACACACACACATATATACATATATATATATATATATATATATATATATTTATATATATATATATACACTTTTCACACACACACATATATATATATATATATATATATATATATATATATATATATATATATATATATATATATATATATTACTTCAAACGTTATTATAATGAACACTTCTTATTCGAAATAAGACGCGTCATTTTTTATTTATTTGTTAAACAGTGCGTATTATATCTATAGGGCTGCGCAAACGAGAGATCTAAAAAAAAAAATGTAGCCTCCGGGAGAGAGCGAACCTGCATCGCCTTGTCCAGTTGGGGTAACTGATATCGACACAGACATATCAACTATCTAAAATCAAAATCCTCAAGTAAAGTGATTTTTATTATTTGGTATAGTTCTCTGTTTGTGATTCTGTAGCGCCATCCCAAGAGATTCGTTCAGACCTCTTGGCTTCATTAGCTCGAAGAATTTTTTCAATCATTGGTCTGGGAAAATAATTGTATGCAGCTGATATTTTGCGTCAATTATGACATCTACATGAAAGTTTCAATCTGACGAACGCTATTTATGAACATTTGAAAAGAAAACATCAAGTAACAATTCACATACAAATAATTCTGTTTTCATAGGAATGGCGTCGGGCCTAATTTTAAAAGCACAATAGCATGATTTCTATTTTCAAGCTTGTGTTGAAAAATTATCGACCAGTTAAAGAAATTTTTTGTCAGATCTTGGAAAGTATGTTGAACTGAGATATAGTCACCGCTTATCTGAATAATAATAACAAGCTTTATCGACACACACGCACATACCAATTTCCACAAACACACCTGCCCAGAAAAAATAATAAATCCACTTAAATAACAATATCTTAATAATATTATGTGTCAATTTGCCGGACGATCGATTGCCTATTTGTTTTTTGTTATTTTTTATTTTATTTTGGTTTTAACTTCAACTCTCTTCAGAAAAATGAATATTGTTTACCGTTCGGTTAAGCGAGTATAATTCGAGTGGAATCTCATAACGAATAAAAAGCCGAGATTCTCTTTAGTTCAGATCAATTAACGAGGGAGGGAGTGAGAGGCGTGCTCTCGTCGTTCGCGAGAACTGAAGTAGTAAACAAAACAAAATGGCGTCGAGTACATGACTGAGCGATGTACTTGGTAAACTAATAGAAACGTGTTTCTTATCGACTGTTAGAAGGTATCGGTGCCTCGAAGCAAGAATCAATTGAATTGTTTAAATTCTGAGAATAAAAACTGAAGAGAAATATGTTATAAAACAAAAAAAACAAATCAGATGAAAATAACATTTTATCATTTTCCAAGAAGATAATATATTCTATTAAAAGTGTATGTTGAAAAAAAATAATGTAATATCAATACGACTTTATAGCTATGAATGCTGGGCATTTTCACACAAATGAAGAGGAGAACTGAAGCAACAGAGAGGTAGTTTTACAGAGATAACACAGAATACATGAGCAGCACATTCATTTTATATTATTTTTAAAATAGTTCGCAGTTAATCCATACGAATTCCAAACAGATGTGATCTGAACAGTTCCACTACTTGGACATTGCATTTAACCAATTAGGAAGTTTAAAAAAAAATGATAAAAATGATAAAAAATACATACATAGAATCAAAAATAGACGGTTTAATTTTCTAGGATACATAATAAGGAAAGAGAGCTTGGAGAATTGAACACTCACATGGCATATTGAAATAAAGAGGAAGCATTCAGTGGCCTATATGATGAGTTTGTCTTAATGTGTGAAACAACAGGCAGTGGAATGGTTCATAAAAATTAAACATTGCTAAGATTCATTGATTCATTTTCTACGGATTACCAACACATTTCAGGTTATTTAAAGCCTGAAAATTTATTTAATATTCTAAGATGTTTTTTTTTTCAGATATTAATGACTTAGTGATGCAGGTCTTACTAATTAACCCATATCTGGGAGAAAAATGGACTCATAGCTTACCCAAGGGCATTTTGCGCATAAGTGAATATAACGAACACAACTGGAATTGGAAATCGGCTCCAAGGTTAACAATCTCGAGCTCTTATCCATTACACCACCCGCACATCCAAGTTTACATCATCTGGTATTCCCAAGCTACAGATTAGGCTCGATGTTTCTTAATTTCAGTTTTCGTATGGGAATCGGTGTTTCAACGTATTATTGCCGTAAACCACATTGATAAATGCTACAAAATATAGGCAGTTGTGCGATGTCATGCTCGTCCACATCCTGCGACAACATAATGAAATATGTTTTGCCTAATACCTATATTAATCTGATAATCTTTAAAATGCAACATACATGCGAAAATTTTAAAGTATTTCATCAATTTTAATGGATATGATTAAACCATAATTAAACATTTTCATCAAGTAAAATGTATACCAATGTGATTTTGAGCAATATTTATCCTTAGGTGTGTATAGCGTTGTCACTATTGCATTGTTATATCATCGTTTTCGGGCTCTGTTGGCTATTTAGTGAAAAATGGAATATTGTCATTAATTGGGTTTAGAAGACTACGAAACTGTTGATGGCGATTTCTGAAGGTGTAGCCATTTTTGTTCTAATCCGCTAGTCTGCGGTATTACTGAATAATCGAGACCCAAATGCACAATTTGATAAAAGTACATCACGAAATTGTATTGTAATCTGTTATATATCTACGCTGATTTCAAAATAACACTAAGCACTAGTTAATTTACAAACAAAAAACATAAGCGACTGACCTTTGTAAATACACATCGACAGTAGATAATTTAGGTATAACTTCCACCACAGCAGAAGAAGTGTTAATTTTATCACATCCGGTTCGAATCCGTATGAACTATCTGCTAGATCTTTAAGCAACAATATAAGCGCTGCTTATGTAATCTACGATATCTCGGTAGAATTTTTTTCTGTCAAATCCATCAACGTTTGTTATCACAATTAAGTTTTATTCAATGAGTATTTAATGAATAACAGAACCCTTTTCACCAGCACCATATCTACCAGACAATACGCTTTAAATCACATAAGAGATTTTAAAAATAAGTAATTCGGTCAAAATAGGCATTGAACAAATGATGATTTACTCATTTGTATAACAGTTTCCCGCCTTTTAAATTTTGTATTTATTTTTTATCATATACACTTTCGATTATTATTATCATTTGTGTATGTTATGTTTCCTGCTTCGTATCTTGTAGAGCCGGATCCAAATTATGGTCCTTAGGTCCTATATGGAAATTGTTATTTAACTGATAGCGCTTCCTTAGTAGATGGAACGTTCCAAGTAGGGCGGTCTACTGGGCAATTTATTTGTTGATGTTATCAGGGACACTGCTAGTAAAAATATCCATTCCTTTTCTCACGAGGCCCAGAACTCCGATTACTATTATTACAGGCTCAGTATTCTTATCCTATATCCTGAGAGGTGTTTCTCACAGATGGTACTGCTATGTCAATAAGCATACACTTCCTGAATTTATTGTCTTTTATGATAATATCAACTCTGTTAGCTTTTATTTCCCTGTCAGTTTGAAATGGCATGTCCCAGAGGATAGTTACATCGTTATTTTGAGTAACTGTGCCTGGTTGGTGCTCATACTATTTCTCAATGTTTTCGATTTTGTATTTCTGGCATATCTTCCAATGCACATATGTCTCTACCTTTTTATGTGTGTTCATTTTTCGCTAGTTATGAACATCCTGAGATAATATGGCCGACAGTTTCATCATAGTTTGCGCAGATCCTGCATTTCGAGTTAGTTCCATCTTTGATTATGTGACAGTATCTGGTTGCGAGGCTTTGGTCCCGAGCTGCCATAATTAGGCGTTCTTTTTTCAGTTTTCAACCCGTTGCACTTCAGCCATTCTTCTCTTTTCCTTCCTTCTTTTATGGATCTGTTATGCGACGACTTGTCCTATAAGTTTCTTTTATTTTATTTTTGTAATTTAATTTAGCCAAGTTGTTTTATTTTCTGTTTTACTCATTTGACGTAGATGGTATTCTCTTTATTTTTTTTATTTATCTTTTTTTGTTGGTAGGATTTCAGTGATATTAAGCTGTTTCTTGAAGAATACAGCTTCTTTGTTGATGGCGTGGATTTGGTGTTTTACTGCTTATAGAGGGGTGGGAGAGTCATTGGTTTCTATGAGGTTTGCTTACAAACCTATTTTTGTAGTTTTTAGACTTAGTTCAAGTTGAATTAAATCCTGGCATATACACATAAATATACACATATATACACACGCACGCACACAAACCAGGATTTAATTTAACTTGTACTAAGTCTAAAAACTACAAATATATATATATATATATATATATATATATATATACTCTCGTGTGATGCGACCTCCTTAATATTAGATTCCAAATTAAGTCTTCAAAAGTCGCAACATACGCGTGTATATACCGTATATATATATATATATATATATATGTGTGTGTGTGTGTGTGTGTGTGTGTGTGTGTTTGTATGTATGTATGTGTGTATGGATGTGTATGTGTGCATACACACATATACATACATATGTATGTGTCTGTGTATATATATATGTGTATGTGTGTATATGTATATATATATATATATGTATATGTGTATATATGGGTATGTGCATGTGTGCATGTGTATGCGTGTATATGTATGTAAAAAGTGTGTGTATATGGATATAGATGAATATGTGTATGTGTGGATATGTGAATATATTTTTATATTTTTAGATGTGTGTACATGGGTATATGTATGTGTGTATGTGGGTACACGCCTATGTGTATGTATATACATGTATATGTTATTGTGTATATTCGCATGTGTTTTTGAACATAGAAATATAGGTCCTTGCTGGATTACATAATCGTTACATATATCTATATTTGATTTGTAACCTGTAGTCGATATTAAATTTGTCAAATTTTCTCAATTACAAAGCGGCCCTTTAAGTAAACGAAATTTTACTTTCTTTCGTCCCATCTCTCTCCCCCACCTCGTCATTCCCTCCCTCTTATTCTAACATTAGATTGTCTATGGTGTGTGTATGTCACCAAGAAATGTATCTTTATGCATTAGACATCCGTCAACATTCATTTTTTTCTCTTAATTAAACCCTTTCCTCCCATCTCTACTAAAATTCTCTCTGTTAAGGTTTAATCTCCCTCCTCCTCATACTTACACTCTCTCTATATTCGGTTTTTATTTCCGGAATTGTTTTTTTTTTTTCTGTTTTCTTTTTGAATTTGTAGGTCTGATGGATTGGATCGTATTTACGATTCCAATGGAATAAATTATGACCATGGAATATTAGTGTTTAAGCCTTTTTATTATATCCTTACTCTGTCCTAGACATTGAGTTCTACCTGGATTCTTCCTCTTGGAAATTTTTTTCTAAAAATATACATATATGGGTATTTATGTTTATATATTTTGCATATGTATGTATATTTCCACTAATATTATCTATCTATCTATCTATCTATCTATCTATCTATCTATCTATATATATATATATATATATATATATATATAGTAGAAAGAATAATGAAATAACAAAAATTAAGAAGACAGAAGATAATGACTGCATTTATGGTTTTGAAGATTAAAGTTGGCTGGAAAACAAAAAGCCAGAAGAGATCTCCACCAGCAAGAAATGCGATAGAAAATCTGTTAGCATAGGACTTACGTTTACAAAAATTAGAAATTATTTATGATTCAACCTAATATGATTTTTCCAATATATATATATATACATATATACTTAAATAAAACAATTTCTAAATTACGCACAGTAAATTAATAACATTAAAAAATAACAAAATTAATACAATTATAATAATACTAGTGACAGTAATTGTTAGAAAGTTTAATAGTGAGATGTAAATGAAAAAAAATTCTTGAAATAATGTAGTGAGATTCAAAAATAAAGAATTCAGAACTAAAAGAGGCCAAGCGACCATTTAATTAATCATTTTCCTTTATATTTTTAGACGTTCAATGTTATCTATGATTCACTGATTACTCATGGTATAAGTCGCTTCTTAACCAATATATATATTCATGGTAAAAATGTTATGTTTGATATAACAGTGAAATGGCAGGATCTCTGAGAAGAAAAGATTAACAAAGAGCTACAAAAACGACAACGACAAAGTCTATTACAAGATCAATTTGAAGGAAGACAGTCACTTAATAGACAAAGGTATCTGAGTGCCTCACATGAAAGGCTTGAACAAATAATACTGCAGCATAAGAAAAAGTATGATAAAAGTACGAGTGAATGATTAATTAAACGGTTCATTTTTCTCGGGAACGAACTAAATAGAGATAAATATTTTATTTCTATAGATTATTAAGACGTTCAAGGGAAGTAACTAACTTAAGTTTATTTAAATCCCTCCCTACAACAGCTGGAACTGAAAAAATATAAATAAATACACACTGATAATTATTATATGATAATGCAATGAAAGTCTAATGATTCGTTTTTAGCGCAGATTTTAGCGACTTCAACATATGATTTTTTTTGTTTTTTTATTATAGAGAAAAACATCACCTACACAAACCAAATACTTTCTAACTTTTCCTTGGCATATCGGGATTGTCAGTCTCACCATTTTTATGCTTTGAGACTATTATTAAGTAAAGCATATAAATGTGTTATTCGTTGACTTGAGTAAATGTATGGAAAGCGAAACCGCGGATAATTATGGGCCACTATATCACGGAAATGGTGACACTGTCATCACTCATGTCTTAACTGTAGTATCAACACCATTTATCCGTACATACAATAAACTCTGACTCACGTTTTGGATCAATTACCATGATATATTGTTATCAAAAGCACTGACAGTGACAAGGCATGATTGAGGGGAATTTCTCCAGAATTATTAGCCAGGAAAGAAAGAAGAGATTATTTTCTCGCATTGGATACAACCTAAATATGACAGACTATGATAAAAAAGAGTTCATCTGTGTGAATGTTTTATACTAGAAGGTATCTTCTTTTGTTAATTTTTATTAAGAAAAAGTTCCTGATACCCTATTTGACATTTAAACTGCAGGGATCATAAGTTAACACAATCTATTAGTGACTTTATATTTTTCAAAAGACATGATATCGTTCATTCCAGATTCTAGTCAAAATGACTAATTTACGAAACTCTTTGATTCATGAGTTTTCTAGCGATTATGATTCATTCTTTTCCTGAGATATTTACGTGTAAATAGACACAATCAGTCAAAGACAGTTCTACGTTTGCGTGCATATTTCTCGGGGTGAAAAATGCCGAAAAGGAATGAGAACTTGGTGTAAAAAAAGGTAGAAATTTATTGTGCATAGGATGCTTCAAAGAGTACCGTACTGTCAAAAGATTCCATTTTGAAACGTAAAATTGGTTTAATATCCCACTTTATGTCAAAACGAGAAATCGGAGAGCAGAGTTCTAATTCCAGACACATTAGTTACATTCCCTTCCACGCAAATACCATTGAAAAAATGTATGAATCCATTTCTTTCCGCCCCCAACTATGGATTAATTAGATGGAATCATAAAGGAAAATGATTTTTTTTCTCAGATTTATTATTAATATAATATTGACTCGCATAAAAATAAAGAATTATATTTAAAAGACAAAATATGTTTCGGCCTTAAATAACCCACAAGAGGGTGATAAGCCTTAAAAAACAAATCAGTCACTCATTTATTTTTGTTCTTTATTTTCTAATCTAAATGAGTTAAAATATCCTTATTACAGGTTTTTTATGTAATGATCGCAGAAAAAAACTAAAATATCAAACAATAAGGATCTCATTTTTTGCCTGGCGTTGACTTGATTTTTCCATTTTTGTTTTTTTAATACTAGAATGTTAAAATCCTCACTGTGCTTAGTGCTGTTGAAGTTATCGCTAACATTTTTGTCGAAATTTACAAATTCTCAGTTTTGTTTAATTTCACAAACCACTCAGTGAAATTTGAATGAGCGGATTTGTTTGGAAAACACTTTGACAAAAATCCTTGTTCTTGGTTTAATAATTTCTTTAATTTAATTTTATAGGATTTCATGGTAAACAATATATATTTTTCCTTTTTCCCTTTTTAACAGCGAATAATAAATTCTTAGGATTTCTTACTCTTCAGCATGCAACGTACACTGGCGATGTGAAAATATTTCTTTCTGGAGCCAAATTCCAACTTTTTGAAACGTTTGGCCTTGGGATTTCTTTATAGTTCTTGCAAACGCACGGTTAACTGGAAACTGAATTCTTGTATGCATAAAAACTTAAAAAAGAAATGCAAAAACAATATTGTATTTTCATTAAATAAGTATATGCTATTTCAATAATTAAATTGTTTTTAAAATAGTGAGAGTATTTGCTATGTAGAATAATAAAACTTGTATATTTCCAGAGAAACTAATGAAAAGTTATTGTACTAATCTAAACACCCTAGTAAAACCAACAGTACTTTGTATCTCTTTAACTTTTTGCAATTCTCCCCAAAATTTGGATTTGATTAGTTAATGTCTATTTTGGAGGGTGTGACGCACGGACTAACGGAAGTTACGTATTTTTATATATAGATATTGCTTCCAGTAAAAAGGATAAGTATTCTTCTGCTTCTTTTTCTTCTTCAGTATAAAATGTCGTTTTAAGACGATTACAATAATAGCTCTGAATATTATCCTGTCTTTTTGCTAAAAATAAATGTTGCCTCTTTACAAGAAACATTTGCCCGTGTTCTGCTAACTCTTGACTCAAACGCATTAACTTGCTTTCTGATTATTTTCCTTTGATTCTCTTGCTCTCATTATGCCTTGTGAGTGTTATATTCTCCAAGCGCTATCGCCTTATCACGTTTCGCATTCATTTTCATCTGCCTACTTTTCATCGTTTTCACTTAATCAAATATATATTACACGCAAACACACAGAGACATATATAACGAGAGGGATGTTAATAAGTTCAATACATACATCTGGTCCTGGGGAACGTTTCGACGTAAAAGTCATGAATTGGCAAACCTGACAAGTCAGTTGATCTTTTCTTGATTAATTGACTATCTAGTGACACCTAGAAAGAATATGAATAACATTCACATTATTAAAATCTGAGCTGTCTTTTTCTGATTGTAAAACTTGGCAGCGTACTGTGAGACATGGGGATATTTTTGGTAACAAAGAAAAGAATAAGTGACATCTATCCTTCTTTATGTTGGACGATTTTCTCAAACAGGGAAAAGAGACTCGAAGTGGCAGAGATGTGGTTCTACAGAAGGATACTAAGGATATCATGGGCCGAGCATGTGAGCAATGATGAGATCTTAGGTTGCAAACAAGAAGGGGGCTTATACTTAATATCAAGAAGAGACAGCTGGAGTTTCTGGAACGTTTTATGAGGAAGGAGGGTCTGGAGCATCTGATACTCACGTGTTGACTAGAGGGAAAGAGAGACAAAGCAAAACAACGCTTAACATACCTGGCAAACTTAAGCAATTGGATATCAGAACATGGTCTAGGGGAGGAAGCAGAGGGAAGGAATTTGTTGAGAGCTACAAGGGATAGAGCGAGGGGGAGACATGATCGCCTACGTCCTGAAAACACATGGCACATTAAAAGAAAATGATGCTATAATCGCTTTTTCTAACTCCACCTACTGAAACTGAAATACGATTTTATTATATACATTAAACGTTTATATTATGGGTCAGAAAAAGGTAAGAGAAAAAAAAAGATCCACGGCAAAGCGGTTCAGTTGAATAAATAATAAAGTTCAAAACTTAAACTTTGAAAAAATTGCTTTTAAATTCGTTGGATTTTATGAGTGTAAGAATTGCAGGATCTTACCTGGAAGCAATAGAGGTTTTCCTAAAACTTATTCACAGGTTTGAACGGATAAACAGATAAAGAAAAAACATTCACCGTAAACATTTTTGCCGTAGAAAAACTCACCTGAAATTCACAATTCATTTTCTGACACATTTTCCGTCGCCTGTAAAAATAATTCTCAATTCCCTTTTGGACTTGCATGCGATTAATAGCACCGATTCATATTTCGCATCTTTTTGTTAATGACAATAAAATAGTTAGTATTTTCTTCTTGCTGTGGCACCATGCATAATTAGAAAACTGAAAAGAGATATTCCTAAATATATGATTTTTTTTTTCGGTTTGTTAACCAGTTGATAGTTATTTAGAGATGAAGAATATTTGGGTTTTGAGAATAATTCTCTAATTGCATTTAGGCGATCCGAAAGAAAGAAAAGAAGGAGGAAGGAAAAAGAAAGAAAAATAGATGGTACAAAAACCGGTCATGAGCACACACGCTTAAACTGACACATAACAGGTGTCAAAAGATATCTAGGTCAAAGTACCTGACCGAAATCCACGAAAAATGGAAGTTGTTATAATTGGTTGAAGAAATAGAGTTTAGAGATAATAAAAAGAAAGAAAAGGAAAGACAGAAACATAATACAAAACCCGGTCATAAGCGTACACGCTTAAACTGACACATAACAGGTGTCAAAAGATATCTAGGTCAAAGTACCTGACCGAAATCCACGAAGGATGGAAGTTTGTTAAAGTTGGCTGAAGAAATAAAATTTTAGGGACAATGAAAGAATATTGATAAGCAACAAACGAAAAGGGTGTAATTGAGATGATAAGTAACAGATGGGGAAATGTATACGAAAACAAAACATTAATACACGGAACCCAGACCATTTCTAGAGTTGAAAATAAAACCACCCAAGATAATGATTAGAAAATATTTTTATTTTAGATAATTAAGATTTTGTTAACAGGCTCCGAGCGAAAGAAAGAGGTGAAATATTTGTTTTAGCTCGCGAGAGACGCCGACAGGCCTAGAAAATTCTTTCCTTAAGTCGCATCTAATTAGCGGCAGGCTGTTTTGACAGATGCCACGTGTGAAAGAAACCGGGGTCGTCATTTTCGTACGAAAAGGACAATTTGGATTTTGTTTTTTTTAAGCAAGGTATTTCTTCCCCCAGAACAAAGCCACGGATTGTCCACGCCCGATTAGAGACGTCACGAAGGAAGGAGGAAAGATACCGACCAGAGTCTCATTGGCCGAGAGCGGTCACATGATGTGCGAGGGAGGAGGAAAGATGCCCGACCAGGACCCCATTGGTCGAGAGCGGTCACTTGACATACTTGGGACCAGGGGAAGCGGGTATACGCCTCCCCCCAGAGGCACAGTAAGGAAGTAGGAGTGAAAGTAAGTTACCGATAATGGAAAATCCCTAATCAGGAATAATACGTCTTTAGAATTATCAAGAAAACCCTGGCGCCGACAGACCCACCCCAGTTTTTGCCTGCCTCAATAAAAGCAAGACCCCAGTCGACAGAAATCAGTTGCAGGGCGGACGGCGAAAGAGAAGTTGCAGTTGGAGTTGGGTTTGCGCCTCGGAAGAAGAAGTTAAGTTGGAGTGGCAGCGCGGCAAGACAAGTCGAAGTGAATAAATTCGTCCAAACCAAGCCTAAGAAGAGAAATTCGTCCAACCCAAGTCGAAGTAAAGAAATTCGCCCAACTCAAGCCGAAGTGGATGAACTCGTCCAACTCAAGCCGAAGTGAATAAGCTCGACCAACCGAAGAGAAGAAGTCGATTCGCGCACTGACGGCGAGAAAAATCAGCCGTGAACGACAGGTAGAGATCAGCGCCCAGTGTCGAAACCAATCCACACCCCGAAATGCAAATTTCTAGAGAGTAGGCAACTCGAAGCCTTAAAGTTGTATGGTAGAAGCTTGGTGCCACAGTCCACAAAACGGGTCGGGAGGTAGGAATAATTTTGTGTAACGAACATTTAGATATAAAAGGTTGTTACTTTTTTTTTTTTTTTTCAATAATTTTTTATCTTGTGAGTTTTTCTTTTTCTTGTGTGTTATCACCCCCGTTGAACTCAGCTTGCATACGGCCCCAATCCCTGTTTGATCCCGTCTGTCTAAGATCTAATCACAGCGTGGGTAGGCAGACCGGAGATCAGTGCAGTTACCCTAGTAACCAGGCGTTGGAAGCGAGTTGGGAACGGCGAGGCTGGTATTCATCTAACCAAAGGGTTAGAACGTCACACTCGGAGCAGCGAGGAGCGAACAGCTGGCGTCGCGAACGAGATCGAACGACAGAGTCGACGCTGGGACCAGGGGGGGGGACATCACATTGCTTTCCTTTACTACATGACTAAGTCTTCCTGCAGTTTTGTTTCTTTGTCTTATAAAAATGATGCTTCATTGTTAAATTATGAGCAATTGAACACAAGTTATATTCGTGGAGATTTTGGAATTAAGTTGTATACCGTATGCAGAAGAATAAATATTTCCCGCCATCTGTGTAGTTTCATTGGTAAATAAATTATTCCTGCTTGTAACGTTAGGAGCCGCGCAAAAATTGGCAAAGCTTTTATGAAAAATCAAAGATTAGTCGGGTCGGCAGAATATTAACCAAACTTAATTCCACCGATGAAAAAAAATCTTGAAGATGTACGGTGAGAATGTCGACCTAGAATTGCCTTCACTCTTAGAACATTATCCCTGCGAGAATTTTTTTGGGTGACTGAATAAACATAAAAGGTGTTAGCAGTCTTGCTAGATTTGATTGCAGAAAATCTTTGGATACGATGTCAAATGGACACGTTGTTTTTTTTTTTTTATTTTTTTTATTTTTTTTTTTAAGTCATTTATTATTGAAATGTCGATTATGCCTTCTTGAAAGTACTTTTCTCAGTTTTCTTCACACCCAGTAAAGCCTTGCATCTTAATGGTCTTATTGTCTAGCTTACAGTGAAAGGATTTAAAGATGTGCGTTTTAGTGTAATAGATATCAATTTGGAATAAGAACTCGGAGACCAAAGTTCGAATTCCAGTCGGATTTGTTGCATTCACTTATGCAAAAATA
>CAHIKZ030000100.1:115000-207500 GCA_903632075.3 Acanthosepion pharaonis
TTTTACATTGTAAAGAATTTATTTGATAAATCCCGGCATTTGCATTGGTGTTGAGTTTATTGTTCTTCCTAATTACTCCGATTGTCTTGAAGGCGGTGGTAACGCCCCTAGTATTAGGGATGACTAATTTGTTTGCGAGTTTGGTAGAAAAAATGTTGGAAGGCAGGATTATGGATTTTGTGTAATTTTTGTTAGAAGTGTTATTGGAGGTGTCTATATTTTGGTTTTGCGGATTTTGTAAGCTATTTGTTTTAGCGTTGAGGATAAAATGACGTGGGTAGTGGAGAAGTTTGAAAGTTTTCTCAGTATACCTCTCTTCTTCATTTAGGGATTCCGGGCTACATATCCTAAGAGCTCTGTGGTAGAATCCTATGATTAGACCAGATTATATCTTTTCGTCGTGGTGGCAGTAAAAGTTGATCTGATCTTTTTTGTTCGTCGGATTACAATATACTTTAAATTCTAATTTCTCATTGTTGAGTATTAGTAGAATGTCGAGGAAATGATGCGAATTCGTTATTTCAAATTCGTGTGTGGTAGGTTCAACCCTATTGGATTTCATTATTATGTTTAATAGGTGTGGATCTTGGGGATATAATAAAAGGACGTCATCTATATGTTTTAGCTAAGATTAGCAGTGTCGTGTGATGTGTCAAAATGGACCGGATTCTAAGAATTCCAGAAAAAGGCAAACGAGACTTAACAAAGCGAGAATTAATTAAGAACATAATTCTTTAAGGAGATAATACATTGCAAACTTAATAATAACATTATTATCAACTATAAGGGCACGCCTGAAACAATACATTACCTTTCGTATTCGTTCTTTATGTCATAATCCCCTCGGATCCCGATCCATATTTGATCTGCATTTGATCTTAAACACACACATACACACACATATATATACACACGCACGCACACAAACACAGACAGACGCACACACACACACACATATATATATATATATATATATATATAAATATATATTGTCGGACTTAGTCCATTTTCTTATATATATATATATATATATATATATATATATATATATATATATATATATCAGTAAATAAGCCAGTCCGCCCTGATGATCCGCGTTGGTGAAACTTGGTAGGTTAGTCTGGCTCTTTAGGTTTATTTACTTAGTTTGCTCTACTTAGCGTATTGAGCACTTTGCTTAGTTATTTTTACTTTACTCATGTCGTTATTGCTTTGTTCATTTACAAGCTAATACACCTAAGGTTTTGCCGGACGAGTATAGCTGCTTACATTTATAAGGTTATAAGTTATATATATATATATATATATATATATATATATATATATATATATATATAGTTTCAACTTACACTGTCGAAAAACTGTTAAATGTAGCCGTCTCTTTCACTCCAATAACTTCTAGTCTCGCAGTTCTCGGCTGTGGAACTCCCTCCCATTTTCCTGTTTCCTAGATAGCTATAATCTCCAACTATTCGAATGTAATGTCCATCGATGTCTCCAGATGACTGAATATATATATATATATATATATATATATATATATATATATATATATATATATGGGGAAACAATTTATAAAGATATCTGGAAGAATTTCAGGGGAAAAGTTTGACAGCATGAAATGTTTTTTGTGTGATACAATTCGTCGGGCTAAAATGATGTTTCCGCTGAAGTCATTACACACAGGCGGCACTGAGAATTTTACATTTTAATTTTTTATTTTTTTTAAATATATCTTTTGCGTATATAATCTAGTCGATTTCATTTATTTTATTTATCTTTTTGCTTATCTTCGCATCACTTCTTTATTTAAGTCATATATATATATATATATATATATATATATATATATATATGTGTGTGTGTGTGTGTGTGTGTGTGTGTGTGTTTATTTGGATAGCAATCGCTTTATCATATATGTTACGTTGAAAATGATTGGCAAAGTACATCTGTTACGTTTTTATAGTATTTTTCTTGTATGGAATTACTTCTTGTTATTTTTGCGCTCATGGTTATATAGATTTCTTTATTTTTATTGGTGTTGGTTAGTAAAATGCTGTCTTGGTATAATTTACAAAAGCATTTAGCAACGTTTTGATTATATTTAAATTCTTCGCTTTCAATTCTACGAGTGATATAATAATGATAATAAAATGGCTGGCCGTTCGAACTAGAGTATGCCTGTCTGCATAGGGGGGCTTGCCAGTTGCCGTGTTTGTGTCTGTTAGGTACCCGCAGAATTCGCCCGTGGTTTATACTGCAACTAAGCTGAGTGGGTATTAATTATTTATGGGAGCGAGTACATCATCTGGCGTGATCAGCAATCTAATCAAGGCCAGTAGCTTAAAACCTTGGCCACAGTGACTGTTGAATTCTTACAAGGACAACTATCCATGCCCTCTAATTAATTCCGTCTACCCAATCTCACGCTCAAGGTTTCTCAGGTACTTTCCAAATGCCAATATTATCAGGAAGTCAGCTTCCTAATAAATCGAACATTAGATAATGTGTTCAGGCCGTATGTGTATATATATATATATATATATATATATATATATATATATATATATATATATATATATATATATACGGCCCGCCCACATTATCTAAACAAACAGAAGAGATTTCTGTGGAAGGATTGAATATTGAGGCTGTCTAAAATTCTCAAAGATGGCGAATGTTAGCGCAAAAAAATGTCCCAAATATTGTCAAATAAATATATGTAAAATTATCTATATATTGTCTTTAAATTTTCCTTATCTCCGAAATTTTGTTACGACCAAATCATACTGATATATATATATATATATATATATATATATATATATATATATATATATATCTGGATGAAAACAAAAATAATATATATTACGATAGTAGATCAATAATTATTTATTACTATTATTAATTTTTTCATTTAGGCAAAAACAATTTACTCACGACAAAGGCATCTTTGTCATGAGTAAATTGTTTTTGTCTATATGAAAAGTTATAATATATATACATATGCATATGTGTATGTGTGTGTGAAGTGTAAAAAAGTTTAAATTCTTTACTTCCCCATATGTGTATTTCAATATATCTCATTTCAAAATAGCTATTTTAGATATCTTTCACGCTTCTTCTTCTTCTTCTTCTTCTTCTTCTTCTTCTTCTTCTTCTTCTTCTTCTTCTTTTCTTAAAATTTTGAAATATTGTATTCTACTTCTTCATATTTATGAGTTGACATAACCTACAAGTAAAAAATCTTGTGGGTCGAATAAGCTAATTTTGAATGAGGTATGTTTTTTTTATTCTATGTATATATATATATATATATATATATATATATATATATATATATATATATATATATATATATAGTCGACTCTCCCGTCGAATTCGACGTATGAGGGTAAATCAGATCACTTTCCAGAAAACCGACAGCCTGACAACGACACATGAGATTTGATTATAGTGGAGAAGGCTTCGTCCAGGACCATAGTGTAGTGTGGATATATATATATATATATATATATATATATATATATATATATATATATATATATATATATATATATATATAAGCAAATATATAGATACGACAGTATGAAGAAAATATACAGAAAAAAAAATCAAACAAAATCTTAATATGCAATTATATTGTATTAATGTTAATATAAAGTCAACGACGGACTTTTTTCATGTTGAATTTTATATGTTCTAATGTTAATAATGTTTTATGAATATATCCTGATGATGGTCTAAAATAGATCGAAACGTCCGACGTTGACTTTATATTAACATTAATACAGTATAATTGTATATTAAGATTTTTGTTTGTTTTTTCTGTATATTTTTTTATATATATATATATATATATATATATATATATATATATATATGAATTGACCATTGCGGCAACAATATAATAACCGTTAGAAATATACAATAGGCCTTAATACCCATAATGCACTATAATTGAAGATTAAGCATAAAGCAGACTGTCGCCGCTCTTTACGCATGCTCTGTCTTTCTCTTCTGCTATTGAGCACTTTTACCAAGGAATATAACATATCTTGAAAGTATATTCTTATTTCACACACACACACACATATACACACAAACATATATGTTAAGAAAGTGGGAAATAGCAATTGAAACAGAGTGAGAGAGGTAATGAAAATACGGAACGCTGTTGAGTGATGAGAGAGATAGGTGACTCGTATTCAGATCCACTTAGCAGCATTCCGCGGAATTGCAACCTTTGTCCGATGAAAAGGAGCACTTGAAAAAGTATGTTTATGATAATCGTCAGAATCAATTCAAAACGCTCCCACTTATCTAGTTTTTATCTTTGTGGCACGAGTGGTGTGTATTTTGTGTCAGAAGTCTCCTCACTGTGTTTTTAGAGTGGCTTCCTAAGCCATCCCTGAATTGGAAATTGCTTTGTTCAACGTTACTTCTGACACGTTCAGTCTAACACATTCTTGTGTACATCTTAAATTGGTATTTACCGTTGCCAGATACAATATACTCCCAAAGAATTATATGTAATAAAATTATATCCACCCCCAACCAAAAAAAAAAGGAAAACAACGCACACACACACACACTCGTACACCTACACCTTGCATAATCACACAAGCACCTAGAAAGAGAGGTGAAAAGAAAGTGCTGTAAACACGTCACTTCTTATTCTTAGACTGTTTACCGTGTGTCTTCATATAATGACACTCCCCAGCTTCCTACCATTTGTAGAACTTAGCAATATTTCTCTCTTTACTACTTATCCCACTCAGTATTCTGCCAACCCTTTACACAAGCTTGTTAAGTAGATATTTCATTGCAGCCGTTATCCCAGTTGGCGTCAACAGGTCCAGTGTGTGTCAAATTTGCCATGCCTTCTTTTCCCATTATGTGTCGCAGAAATTTCAGCTGTATCATTTCAAATTCAATATATAAGTCCTTTTCGTTTCCATCTTTTTGCTTATTCAAATCTTCAGCCCATAGTATTCTCACCACCCTTCTGTAGAACAACATTTCTATTACCCCAAGTCTTTTCTATAAATGTCTCTTTCTGATTGTAAGTATATGGTTCCTCTTTCTTTTCTATTCCGTCACTGCTTTGCAAAGATGTGATAGACCGTGAGAGAGAGAGAGAGAGAGAGAGAGAGAGAGAGAGAGAGAGAGAGATTCGTTTTCTATGGCTTTACAGGTTATTTAAAACTAGGATGCATTTTGAGATTATAAGATTTGTTTTAAATAGTAAGGGTTTAGTGATAGCGGTCTTACTAATTAACCCATATATGGAGGAAGCAGAGATGGATTCATACATTTCCCAAGAATATTTGTGCGTAATTGAATTAAAAAAAACGTGAACTGGGACTCGGCTATGCGATTAAAAATTCGGAGCCATTATCGATTACATCACATGCACATCCAAGCTTACAGCAACTGGTATAGCCCAGCGGTTTCATCTATAATCCAGTCTTAAAGTTTCTTAATTTCTGTGGTCGTACCTTTTGTTTCAACGTGATATGTTCGTAATACAAAGATAGATAGATAGATAGATAGATAGATAGATAGATAGATAGATAGATAGAATTAAAAAAAATATTTATTCAACTAAGCCTGCTTTAGCTTATGTACAAGATATGCCGGAAAACTGATGAAGATATGTTCGCCTTTTCTAGCATGATTATTATTTTTTTAAATTCAAAAGTAAGCTAAAATAGGTGCACATACATATATGCACACATAGATACACATCTGCGCATATATGTGTGTGTATGTGTGTATGTATGTTTGCGTATATGTATTGATGTGCTAAGAGTTTTATTTAATCAATATACAAAGTTTGTATTTGTATGCATGCACACAGATGCATATTTGTATGTATACAAACGGTTAATACTATGCAAACACGTCTCTCTATATATGGATGTTTGTTTATATATATATATATATATATATATATATATATATATATATATATATATATATATATATCCTTTTTCAATCCGGAAGTAATATATGTTATATAAAGTCGTATATGTTATTTTTATACTGCAATATTTAATAGATTCACGTCATGCTCTAACGAAACACCTTTTTTTTCAACTGATTCTGCAGGGAAATAAAGCCGGCAAATGAAATTTGTTGATTATTCTTATTATTAAAAAGAGAAAATGAAATAAAATGAAACGAAATGAACGTAATATGATTCACTAATTCATGTCACGCTCCATGGCTGTCAGGTCACGTGTTTCCGGCGCTAAAAAAAATAGTCTTCTTCGCCATTCCAATGGACACGCAGTTAATGACGTCAGCGAAACTCTCTGATTATTTGAGTCCCCCATGAGACTAAACTGGAAAATTGAAGTGTTGGGCATATTTTTGAATTGGAAAGCAGTGAGTGATGGAATAAATAAAAATAAAACGACCGGTTATTGAACAAAGTAATACAAAGCGTGATGAGGAGGGAAATGTAAATAATAACAATAGTGAGAAAGGAGAAGGAGAAAAAAGAGAAAGAGAACTATATATAGTGAGGAGAAACAGAATGTAAAAAAAAGAAAAGATTAACAAAGCGAATAAAGAGAATGGCTGAAAAAAAAAAAACAAGAATATAAGTAAGGCAGAAAATTAAACATGTAATGGAGTAAAAACAAAAAACAAAAAAGTAAAAAGCAAATGAAGATAAATAAATGAAGAAACAAAAAAGCCTCCGAAGAAAATATTTTGGAGGGAAAGAAAAAAGAAAAGAAAGCAAGAAGAGAAAACACACAGAGTTAAAAAAACGTAAACATGGAAGGAAAATAATAATAAAAGCACTTCGGAGCATGACAAGGGGGTTAAAAAGAAACTTAACAAGAATAAAGTGTAAAAACTTGACAAATCATTAAGGGGAAAACTGACAGCAAATAAAATCTGAAACTAAAAAAAGGGTAGATGTAGGGGTGAAACACACAATGAAGAAAGGAAATGAAAAATAAGCAGAATAAAGAATAAAAGAGAACAATAAAAAAGATAGATGATATCTGAAAAAATAATAAAGACAGTGACAAACACAGTTGTAAAAGAAGAAATAATAATTACCGTATTTGACGGCATATAAGGCGCACTTTACTAAAAAGTATCTTTTAAAATTCCCATGCGTCTTATATGCCATATGTCGGTTTACTAATTTTACTAATTACTAAATCTTTCTTGATTCGCCCTGCTGAAATTAGGGTGCGTCTTATACATTTTTGTGACTTATATGTCGTCAAATAGGGTACTTATCAAAAAAAAAAAAGAAAATTTAAAATTAAAGAAGATTTGAAAGAAAAAAGATGAGGCAAGAAAAATGTAACATTTAATAATAATCTGAAGTGATATATATATATATATATATATATATATATATATATATATATATATATGTTCACTTTTATATTTACACACGCTCTATCTCTGATATTGAGCACTTTATCCCATAAATATAGCACACCTTAAGACTATATATTTTTATATATATATATATATATATATATATATATATATATATATATATTATATATTCAGTTGTATGGATATGAGCTAGTGACTCTTAGTTTCAGGCTTTTTGCGATCATCAGACAAACAAAAACATTAACCTAATTTCAATAAGAGAATCAAATGTCCCAAAATAGATAGATTTAGAAAAAACATATTAATTCAGGTTCACAAACTCATGTACATACAACTGAATATGTTAGCTCTATCACTGATATTGAGCACTTTCCAATAAGTACTGCGCATCTCTCTCTCTCTCTCTATCTCTCTCTCTCTCTCTCTCTCTCTCTCTATATATATATATATATATATATATATATATATATATAGTTAATTAATGAACTTTGTGGTAATCCATATGTATAATCCCAAGGAGAATATAATCTAGACAGCTCAGTGTAAAACCAGAGCGAATATTAATTTAATTGGAAAATGGACCCTTAAGGTTGTCTGTTTTTAAATCAAATATAATATATATATATATATATATATATATATATATATATATTGTGATGAAGAAGAAAAAAGAAAACGTGAAGAAAAAGAAAAAAAGAAGTTTACAATAGTAAATAAGAAAGGAGAATAAAGCAGCGGAGACAGAAAGAAAGAGCAGTTGTCAGAAACGTGAAGTCTGCCGTAGTCAGGATCATGGCGTCAATGCGAATGATCCTTCCCTTAGGTGCATAGTATGTGCTTTGTCAGGGCTACATACAGTTTTGAGTTTTCCTTCTTCTACAGCGTTTGTCAACAAAGGATATAGATCCTAATGTGCCATGATATTTACCCAAAGCTTAGGGAGAAGATATACATTCATACCTTTCCCAAGAGTTTTAGCACGTAAGTGAATACAATGAACTCAACTGGAACTCAAAGACAGTTCTCTGATTCGTCAGTCCAAGCAGCAATCCATTACTCTACTGTGTCTCTACACAAGAATACTTAGAAACATGGGATGTGTAAAATTAAGAACCAAAGAAGCTCTGAAATATTAAAAAAAAGGAGTGGTAAGAAAAATATATTTCATAATTATCTGGAGAACTGATACAGATATTGCGATGTAGTCAGTAAAAAAAAATAAAAATAAAAAAGACCTAAAAAAGGAACAAAGAAAAAAAGAAAAACGAAAAGAGAGAAGTAAAAAGAAAACCGAAAATAAAGAAAGTTTACAATATTAAATATGAAAAGGGAACGATCGAAACAGAAAGAAAGAAAGAAAGAAAGAAAGAAAGAAAGAAAGAAAGAAAGAAAGAAAGAAATTTGGTAGAAACATGGGCTGTGTAAAATGAAAAAGATGAGGACTGAAAATAATAAATATACAGGCAACAATAACAAAATGGCTAGGGAATATATTCAATAAAACAAGAATCATAAAAATCGACACAGGATGTAAAATATTAATTATGTAAAAGAACGTGGAGTAAACTCGGCTTCACAATCAATTTTTTTCCTGTGTAGAAATTTGGCATCGCTTTCTGATATTTTTTTCTGAGCCTCATTAATATACAGGAACATTTTCTTCCACTTTTTTATAATTTATTATAGTATTTTTTACTAGTTTTCACCAGAACTCAATACGGAATGAACACCAGTCTATGGTTCAGACTGCAAAGTTCAGAAATAACTGAATCCAACGGATGAATAGATAAAGGAAAAATTCAAGTGATATAATGACATTATATATATCGTACTATTGACTGAGAGGAAACACCTATTCCGAGGCAGAGTATTATTATTATTATTATTAGTAGTAGTAGTAGTAGTAGTAGTAGTAGTAGTAGTAGTAGTAGTATTATCCTTCTCTTCCTCTTCCTCTTCCTCCTCGACCTTCTTTTCTTCTTGTGTCCTGTTCCTTCAAGATGTAGGCTATCATTGCTCTCCACAATCCCTGCCCTTTGTAGCTCTGGGCAAATTCTGTCTTTTTGTTATATTTCCTAAAACGTTTTTTGCCATCCATTTACTCAAGTTTGTCAAGTTATGAACTGCTTTCTTCTGTGCCTCTTGCCTTCAGCTCTCCTGTGAGTAGCAGATTCTTGTTCTTGTTCTTCTTCTATGGGTTCTGTCCCTTCAAGATCTGGTTGGTCATTGCCCTGCACAATTTCCCGCCTTTTGTAGCTCTCATTAAATTTTGCCAATTTGCTATTTCCCTTGATCTCTATCCTGCCAAACATTTACCCAATCTCGTTATATAGGTTATTCACTGATTTTCTCTACCTATCTTGCCTGAAATATGGCAGGTGAGTGTGAAAGGCTCCAAGACTTCTTTCCTCCTCATGTGTAACTATAATTTCAACTGGCTCTTTCTGATCTCAAATTATAAGAATCCATCTTCTTTCCAGTTTCTCTAAAATTTCGTCGCTGTTTATATATTGTGTCCAGGATATTCCCTGTATCCACAGAGCAAAATTTCCGTTTTAATTCGAGTATGTTGCTTCAAATATGACTGAAATTTATGACATACCTATTTTTGAAGGTGATATTTCAACGCTTCTTTCGAAGAAAACTCATCTGTTGATTTCGACTAAAGCAAGAAAAAAAATGGAATTAAATTGTGATTAGTTTTTGCCATCCGATGCTTTTTAGTTCCTGAAAGGAAAACGAAGGAATACAAAGAGCAGAGAATTTATGAACCATTTATGGAGATGGTACCATTGCCGAAAGTACTTTTAGTAAGTTGTACTCTAGGTTCAGAAATGGACGATCGAGGACGTTTCGACAGACCTGCAGTCGTTGATGACGACCAAATCGACACGATGATTTAAAAAATAAGAACTAAATCAAACGACTGAATGACTGAATTGTTTTTGTTTTATCTATTGAAAGGAACGTTAATTGTATTCCAATATGGTAAATATATGAAAAATTAGAAAAACTTTTATGTTGACACGTTTCGACAGCATCATCAGAAAAAACGGATTTTGATTCAATAACTGAAGTTAACTTTATTAGAACGTAATCGTTAACATTATCGTATCGTTGCTTAATTAGAATTTATTTAATTTCAACTCAGTTTTGGTTCCTTCTTGTTGTTTTGTAATCGTTTCATCCCAAACAAGGCGATAATGCCACTAAGACGCAGGAAGTTAGACGGAGTAAAATAGAATATGAATGAAAAACACGTTATTAGGGAGGATTGAGGAAAGGACAAAAACAACACACGGTTCGAAGAAGATAGAAGATGGCGACTGATATTAAATATTTGAAGATTGTAATTATCAGGGAGGCAAGAAGTTGGAAGTAAGTTCCACAGGTGAGAAATGCGAGAAAAACACTGTTAGTAGAAATGGCGGTTGTATATCACAAGTACAACTTTAAAACGGTGAAATCTATTTGCCAATCAGAAAAGTTCGCATGAAAATATTCGTAGAAAACAAGAAATCTTGTCAAATCGGTTCGAAAGTGACTGAAGTCGTGATGCCTGGTCAGAACCGTTTACATTACAGACATTTCTTTGAATTTTGTCACGAATATCGAGCTATACAGCAAAAGAGCCAGAGCAGATATGACAGTTTTATTCATTTCTTTGAGTAATGGTAGATGTATAAATGGGCAAGATGGATATCGACGAAAAAAAAAAAAAAAAGAGGGAAAACTTTTGTCTCCAAATGCAGTTTAACAAGAATAGAGGAACGCTGAAGAATCTGGCCGTATATTAACCTTAGGGAATTTCAATGAATATTGATTTGTTTAAATTAATGTTATATATGTTTTAACAAAACGACACAGTCTATGTAAAAACTATGCTCACGGAGTTTTCGGTGGCGTGTTGTTTTATGACACTTTTTCCAAAATGTCATATAGTTACCATTCTGTCCGATAATTCATCCAAAATTAAATCTTCTATCCTAATATATATATATATATATATATATATATATATATATGTATTACGAACTTTTGTTATATAATACTAAATATGTGTTTATCCTATTAAATATGTGTTTAATAGAAATAGGTTTAGATGTATTTAATAATATCAAACGTGATCTAAAAAGCTTCCAACAAATCTTGAGTTTTTCCAAAATGTCATTCTGTCCGATGATTTATCCAAGGTTAAATCTTCTACCTTATATATATATATATATATATATATATATATATATATATATATATATATATATTTTTGTTATATCCTACTAAATATGTGTTTATCTTACTAAATATGTATTTAGTAGAGATAAGTTTAGATGTCTTTAATAAATATTAAACGTGATATAACAGCTTGCAACAAATTTTGAGCTATATTTTTAGACTTGAAAAGGAATTACTATCATGTAGGAATCACCTAAATATGTCATATATAGACGCGGATCCAAGTCATATTTAACACGTTTGTAACAAGAATTGTTTAAATCCTGTTACATTATTCGAGTTTATGATCAATTTTTGGATAGGTTTTATAAGCGACTCTCCTCAAATGAGGCAGCTAAATTCGATTCTGTTAGAGGGACCCTAAACTTCCTTTTCATACTTTGCTTACTAATCTTTTGCCTAGATTGCAGTGGTGGACACAGAAGTAGCTTCAGTTCTCCGATAATCAATGGTCCTACCATTAGTTAAACTGCGAGTAAGACCATCATCAACAAAAAGGGAAAGAAAATATTCATAATCCGGTGGCCACAATTGATACAAAATTATCTGCAGTAAATATTCAAATGCGGCCATTACATGACAATAGGCAGTAGCGCGAGTTGCCTACGCATTGGCGATAAGTGTGTGCATAATCGCGTTTATTGGTGCATTTAATCGCATGTTTCGCCTCATGTGCACTTTGCAACAGTTCTTGTTGGTTTTATGCATTTCCCCTCCCCCTTTCCTATTTTCTATGCATTATAGCCTTTTTTTTTGTATTTTATTTTATACATTCTCAACTTTTTATCCGTTCCTTCAATCGAATTCAACATATACATAAATACATACATATATATATATATATATATATATATATATATATATATACTCACACGCGCGTGCGCACACAAACATACAACGGGATATGGAGGATTGATCCCTGTTGGAGGATACATTATCTTTTCTATCGTTTTTCGAATGCACAGTCCGATAGACGCAATACGCACTGTTTAAGAAGAAACATACCAAAAAGAAATAAAAAGAAGAGGACGTCTATTTCAAATAAGAAGTGCCCACTATAATAACATTTGCAATAATAAAAACAAGTCAGATTGAAACTAAATTTATTTAGTTTTTAAAATTGCTCTTTTTACATTTCGGATACGAAATTAAGCATTTATGGGCTCTCGAGAAAATTATTCTGGTAAAAGAGGGTGTGGTTTCCGAAATAGGTTAAAAAATTCTGATTTTTGGAAAGATAAATCATGGCAAAGGAACACATTGGAGCATTCATAAGGAACCGACAATTTTTCCAAGATCTTTAGCAATGGCTCGTGTATAATAGTTTAACTAGAGGTATGGGAAGCAATGGCGTTTCATTGATTAGTTAATGAACAAAAGGGTGTGAGGCACGTTTGCGAGGGAGGGGTCAAACGTTCATACTCTGACTATGAATTTGTGATGCCAGAGCTGTAAAATCTTGCATGCATTAATTTTAGTTATTAATAACAGCATTGTTTCTCTGCAGGTAAACTGATATCTTACTTTTTAAATAAAACTTCAAAAGTACCTAATATTGACATCTCTTTAAAATGGACAAAATTTGAAATCGTTATGAAGTACCTGCAGAAAAAAGGGTTTAGTCCCCAATGACATTCATGTTGATATGATTGTTATACTTAGGAGATGAGTTTAGTTTAGTTTGTTTTGTTTTACGGGTTATCAACCTCAATGGGTCATTTAATGCAGACAACTTTTTTTTTCCCTGGTAATATTTTTGCTTTGTCAAAAATCTATTTCTGTTTATATTTTTTCTCAAAAATATATAGCTGGTAAAATTACTTGTTTTAAAAACGTATAGCTAGTAATATTATTTCTTCAAAAACATATAGCTGGTAATATTATTCTTTCAAAAACGTATAGCTGGCATTATTATTCTTTCAAAAACGTATAGCTGGCAACATTATTTTTTCAAAATCATTATCAGAGGCCTTGCTGCTGAACGTAGTTTATCGCCATAGCCAGAACGCGAATATAGTCTTCGTGTTAACTATTTTCCCATAGCTGGAACCCTAACAGGTGCTACCACCCCGATACAGGATGGACCTGGGAACACCAGCAATTAAGAGGTGGTTCCACGCTCCTCTAAACCACCTGATCAGAGGCCTTGCTGTTGAACGTAGTTTATCGTCTTACCCAGGACGCGGACGTAGTTTATCGTCATACCCAGGACGACTTAGGAGATGAAGCATCAGTTTTATCAAAAGTGGGCAACTGAATTTAGGATGATAAGAGGCGAGTGTTTTGAAGATGACCCATGGTCTGAACGTCCTGCAACTGCCACCAGGGAAACATTGATAAGCAACTGACGATGAATCAAATAGCTAACGCTATGAGCATATCCCCTGAGAGAGTTGAGAATGATCGACACAATGAATTTGCCATAACGAAGTTCGGATTTCTAATTGCAGTTTGTGAGCTTCTAAATTCCTCGACACTGAATTTATATCAATGTCAGCATTCCTTCCATGCCAGTTCTATTTTCGGATCGGCTGGTCTTAACTCGATTCGATAAGGCGGTGTATTTTTCTTTTTACGCGCTCCTGTTTACTTTCTTCTCTTGAGAAATGTTTTGTTTATAATTTATCTGATTTAGCAAAAGGGAAAAAAAAGCAAGGGAAATAGGAAAATGTTTAGGGAGAAAAAGGAAAAAAAATGTTTGGATTATATATGAGTTCGTTCAACTTTTTTTATCTTTTTTTTTTAGGTTAGTATCCCTTCCACTTCAACTGTTCAAAAGATGAGCTGACTATTTACGAACGTTACCATCAGTTTATTTTTTCTTGCCCGTATTTGACGAAGAGGAATTCATCTTACGAACCTTTTTCAATTCACCCAACTATTCCACTTGAAAATTATCTATTCCAACCTAATTGGTGTACGTAGGTAAATAGCGATTTTGATTCATACATGTCATTTTGTATGTTTCTCTATGAGAGCGGCCGTACTCGTATGGGCGCATATATAAATAGTTAAGCATACATACATATTAGTCCGTTAGATTGATGGCTAAGATTGCTATTTTGAACAGGCAAGCGAAGTTAATTCACTATTTTCAATGAGGATTTTCATGGCCGGTAGGCAGTCCTTAATCACTTAGAAGACTGACGCAATACCATCTTCCTATTTTCTTTCATATTATCTTTTATCTAATTTATACCTCGATAATGTATCTTTGTCTGAAGTACTTAGGAAGGATATCTGATAGGAGACAAATAACTGTTAGACCAATTTGTTAACTAGATTATCTAATAGGTCCTTCTAGAAAAGAAAATAATACATAGTCGGAGTGAGAACTTTTCTGTATCCATCCGTATAGCACCAACTTAAGTTGATCTAATATATAAGAAAGAATAAACAAATCTTTAACAATACTCAGTTTTTCACTCAATTTTGATTTGAATTTTTCGCTGAAAAATATCCAATACATATTATCAACATAGTTGAATCAAGTAAATTGAAAAGGAGATTTTGATAAAAGATTTTCCGCCATTAGGATTGGTACGTATTGACGCAATTATGCGTGCCTATACCAATATATATATATATATATATATATATATATATATATATATATATATATATATATGAATGAATACATATATATATATATATATATATATTAAATATAATCATCAAATCCTCCTAATCATCAAATCCTCCTACTAATTACTATCTGTGTTTATCATCGCTTGAACCGGCTTCTAATGCTCCAGTTGGTAGCGGCTTGGTGAGAGTAGTCGTGGCTCCAGGGGCACAGTCCTATGGTTACAGAGAACTCAGTTGAGTTCCGCCACGGAATATGTGAGCGAGCGGCGCTAAGTTGAGTCTGATTTGGAATCTCTTCGTCACCGATGCCCATTTGGAACAGTTGATATGATGTTCGCTTGAGGACCTAACTGTCAGGGTTTCAATTCTCGGTAGTGGATGCGCGCAGCTGATGAGTCCCAAATATAGGACGAAACGGCCGTCCAGTGCTTTCTGCATTCTGTTGAGGTTTCTATCATACTCGATGAATTAATTAAATATAATTATCAAATCCTCCTACTAATTACTATATAAATATATATATATATATGTTTGCATAGACACTGTATGTTTAAATATATATATATACACATATGTGACCACGCATGTTTGCTTGCGTTGTGCGTATGTGATTAAAACCAAATAAGGATTGCTAAATTGTTCTAATGAAATTTGTCTGCTTAAATTTTTTGCAACATTTCTATAATTTTCGAAACAGATCCTACATATCGGGAGTAAGATAGTGGATAAATTACTCGAAGTCAATGATTTATACTGTTTTCGTGGATGTGCATGCAGGTATTTATATGTGTGTTTATATATATATATATATATATATATATATATATATTATAAAAAATATTTTAGTTTAAAAATTAAGTTGATCTGTTCATTCTGAGAGGATGACCTCTTAGTAAGTAATGTGTTCAATATTAAGAAACATATCATTTCTATATACAACTAAGATCAAATTTTAAGATAAAATGACTGAACTTTTTGTTTTGTTCGTTTACTATATATATATATATATATATATATATATATATATATATATATATATATAAGAGGTTTTTGAACATTAGTCCTCCTGACCCACATACCAAGAAGAGTATTACGATAAATATCATCAGAATGTTTTTCTAAAGGTTTAAATTGTCTTGTACTGCAGCTCGAATATATAGACTAGCAAGTACGTATTTCGGCCCTAGATCATTCCTTGTCGGCATCCATTGGTTTATATTTACTCAAAACTCTATAATAAATGCGCGTTCAGACATATATAGTCTCTCGTGAAATAAAGTACCCAGTTTAAATATCTTGAGAACTGCTTGCGCCGTTTGCTATAACTTGGCAACTAATCGGAAGATAACACATCGTAAAGTTTATAGTCTTCAGTGAATTGTCATTAGCCGAGCTTGTGTACTGAGTGGCTGTAACATTTCCAGTGACCGAGGCAGTAGATTTTTCAATCTGCTGTGTGAAACGTAAGCCACCAGCCTTCAGATTTCATTCCGTGAGATTTGTTTTTTTTTTCCAAAAGCAAAAAATGCTCTTGAAGGTTCTTGTGTTTGACATTACGAAAAGTGACCGTGATGACTCACTTTGAAGGCTGCATAGAAAACTTTTAGGGAAGCTGCGATAAGCCCATGAGGTCCCAAGTCGAGTAATTTGGACAGGACTCTGGTGCCAATGAACTTGATAGTCTATTCTTTCATATACATACACAGAGACATTGTTATTGAATTTTCCTAGTAAATTGGGAACAATTAGGGAGAAAATTATCTCTTAATTTGCCATATTTTGTTCAATAAATTGATTTTCTTTTCCGAATTCGATAATAAAGAAATCAAATTAATATGCGTTTTGTAGACAATATGCCCCAAGAATCAAAATATGATTTACTCAGAAATTATTTATATTGCCTGTTTTCATTAGTATGACTTTCTAGTCTCGTTCGTTTTGCTAATTCACTTACGGTATTCGTTTTTCTCTCATAATCAATAGTTTTTTCGTTTCTATCTTGGTTCTTCATCAAATGTATCCTCCCAATACACGTCATGTTTCTAAATTGACACTAATTTTCTTTAGCTGAACTATCAGTTTAAACATGGTCGGTGCGTACTATCTCCGACGTTTGCTATCATAGACAAAGTTGCTTTTTTTCTGCCTGAATTTATATACGTTACGAATTTGACCCTCGTGAATACTGGCGGCTCTGTAATAGTGCATTAAATAAGGGTAAGGTCTCCATTCCTCCCTCTCTTCAAGGAATATGAGGTGTTATCATCCTCTGCTCATAAAGCTGAATTGCCCGTAAATTCTCCTCAAGCTCTATTCTAGACTCATCCGGAATAACCCTGCTTAACTTCCCTCCTAGAGCTGAGCCTCTGTTGAGTGATCTGAATATAACCCATTCCATGTTTTCTGCAGATCCCTACAACGCATATGGAACCGATGGTAGCCCTGCAATAGTCATTAAATGTATGCTCCCGAACTGGCTCTTGTTCTCTCTAAACTCTATAATAAATGCCGCGTAGCCTCCTGCTTTCGAGTTTTTAAGAAATCTGGTGAGTCGTTCGACCCTTCCAACTACCGCCTTCTACCACTTTTTGGAAAAATCCTAGACGCACTAATCAATTTTAAGTTGGTTCATCCTCTCTCATCATAAGGCTTTTTCTCAGACAGGCAATATGGATTTCATTTCTCCAGGTCCACAGCTGATCTATTGATGATATTTCCAAAAAGCGTTTATCATGCTCTAGATAAAAACGGTGTAGCCCCAGCTGTTGCATTTGACACCTCGAAAGCATTAGACAAGGTCTGGCATTGTCCACAATCTGAAAAGTTACCATATCTCCGGATATTTTTGACCTGATCCAGTCTTTTGACGGGAAGTTTTGGTGCCAAGCCTGAAGAGATGAGCCGTAAATCTTTGTATCGGTGTTGGAATTCCTACACTGATCCATACTTCTGTCTATATTTCTGAGATGAGGTAGTATGTACATTATTTACATTATTCGGACTATTATCCTCATCTTTGTCGCCATAGTACACATGGCACAATGGATAAAGGCGTTAGCTAGATCCAGTGACAGGACCCAAAGTGTATGAGTTCAATACCCGGTTAAGGCAGTGGAGTACTTTCAGATGGAAATTAACAAGAGATAACTGTTAACATCCATTAAACATGGCACGTGGAACTAGAAAACTCTACCCCGGTGAGCGAAATAAAGTGTTCAGTTCGACATTCCAAACACTTGAAGAAGGTCGGAGTGTACAACGGCCGAAACTTTGTAATAAATATGGCGACACAGTTGAAGACAATTGTCAGAATAATGTAAATAATGATCCATTCTTTCCTGCCAAATCGTTAAATGAGAGTTATTCTAAACAGGCATTCGTTTAGATCATTTCGTACTAACAGAAGTGTCCCACCAGGACTCCATCCTTGGTCCCACTCTATTTTTGATTTTTATTAATGACATTCCTGATGACATCAGTTCTCAAATTTGTATTTATGATGACACAACAATTTCCTCTTGCCTCGAGGCTTATTCGTCTGCCAAAGTCAAAATGGCAACCTATGGCCAACAGGAAGTGAAGTCCGTAGTTAACTGGGGCAAAACATGGCTTCTCAATTTTAACGCCACCAAAACTAAACTTCTCTCCGTTAATTATCTGAGACAAACTTCATGCCTTTCATCAGCATGGCTGATGCTGTCCTCCAGGAAATTGACTCGTTGCGCTTTATCGCACTAACGGTCTTTGTTGATATAAATATATTGAATATATTTGCTATGACTATATTGAATCCATTGCTAGGTGAGTCTCTAAGAAAGTTGGTTCGTTATGTAGAGCGAGACAGTTTTTCTCTCCAGAATTTATCTTTCAACTCTATAAGTCTACTATTCGTCCAGGCTTAGAATATTTCTGCCAGATTTGGTCGGCTGCTCCTGCTATTAACCTTAAGGTTTTTGATAAGATCAAAAGAAGAATTTGCAATATTATTGCTCCAGTCATTTTCCCTCCCCCTTAAGGTTGCCTCTCTATGTTTTTCTATTAATATTTTCGCGGTAATTGTTCAAATGAGCTCTTTGATATGATATTTCTGTCATTATTTTCTTCAACTTTAATTCCCCATCCCCTCCCTCGTTAGGTGGTCAGTGATGTCAGTTCGCTGGTGAATACGGGGCGCCTTTCGTTTCGCGTGAGTGTTTTCGTATTTGTTGTTGTGTTTGAATGAATGCCTGTCAATTTGAGTGCTTGAGATGAATGAATGTTTTATATTATTATAGTCCCGCATCGTTTTCGGCCAGTTAACTGATATTTCTGCCACATTTAGTGATTGTGGGGTTTTCTTACTAATTTTATTTTCTTTAGTTTCTTGTAAATAGTTTTGCATTCTTATTTGCAAATACTCATTGGGGTTAGGTTTTAGAATTGTTGTTTTATTCCCCCACCCCACAGACAATGAATTGTAAATATTGGGACTAGTTAGTATTTTCATAGAGACAAGAGGTATTAAGGTGATTGTAGTAAGAAAGGTACGTATGAATGTGTTATTTTGGTGTAAGGAATATTGTTTGTATTATTGGGTCAGTGTTTCTGAAGAGCTAAGCTATCGTTAAGACAGAAGAAGACTGTCCTTTCCCAATCTCCCATTCGGCCTTGTGCCACGTTTCTGTGTATGAAACAGAATAAATATTGCTATTCGATATGATACCTAGAGTTTTTGAATTTATTTACAGCACTAGACAGACATCGAGTTCTCATCATTTTATAGTTGAGCTGTCTTTATGTAGCCTAAATTCTATGCTAATACTTTCTTCTCTTGTACTTCTCGCTTGTGAAAATCCCTACCGACTCTATGCTTTCTAGCCAACTTTACTCTGCAAACATTTAAATGCAATGTCAATAGCAATCTACTGTCCACCTGATTACTATCATTTCTTTCTGCTCATCATTAATGTTTCACTTTCTAATTCTTCCACACCCTGTAACCTCTTCCGTTTTAGTGGCATTTTTTTTTTGCTTGGGGTGATTCCTATTAAAAACGTAAGAAAAGAAAAACACAACTGACTATTAAAGACGAAATATTTTGAATTATTTTTTATGGGCTGTGGTCCAAATACGCTAGTTTGTTTTGCTAATGATAAGTCTTGAAAAAACACTATATTCATTTCACTTTTTTTTTATCCATAATATTTGATGTTTTAAAATTATTCAACGTTTTAAGAAGAAAATCTCAAGTTGATTGCCTCAAAATATTCTTGATTTATTCAAGATGGAAGGATCTATTATGACATATCTCTAATTTGTATTTAGATACATTGTATTTATTTTCAGTTTTTCTAGTTGAGTTGGGGCCCCAAGAGATCCTTGCACCGGACCTGAGTGTAAATATTTCCGACCCCTGATCGTGAAAATTTAATCCACTTCGTGTTCATTTTTACAGAGGAATGTATGTCGTCTAAAAGTTCCCATTCCTCTTTTATAACCCATTCGGAATAACATCCTCGACTTGTGTTCGAGGTACGTCGCCTTTTGTCTTCGTAATTCAACACACAGCTAAGATCACGATTGAATGAACAGGATTGTTTTTCACAAATTTAATGCTGATCAGAAGTTAATGTATGTCCGAACACTCTCAAGGATTTTTTTTGACTCAAAAGAGATTGTCCTACTTACGATAAAGTATCGTATTCATGTGGGAGTGTTTTTCCCAAGTGTACACTATCTTAATTCTTAATGCGTTCGACAGAGCTGTACGCCGGCAATGAGTCCATTGTTAAGAGAAATGTCCGAAGACATGTCTTTTTCAAGGACATCGCTAAAAATAGCTGATTCTATTTTGTAAACCAATACCCGTTGCATCACTCAGTAGTACAAAATTGGTGTATAAACGACAGATATAAGTTTCCGAGTATACGCGTCTGTATAAGCTGCATTTGTGTTTTATCAATACCTACAAATCATATTTTGTTGTTTTATACTGCAATTATGCTCGACGGATTTTAGTTACAGATACCGTGTGATAGCGCATAATCTGAGGCGATCAGTATCTGTGTGATTATGTATCGGTGCTAGATTAGCCAGGGCGTAAACTAGACTGATGTTAAATGGGACCCCAATTGAGTACCCTCCTCATAACGTCATAAACGTCATAAATCTTTCGAATTTTGAAGTTGAGAGCGCTCTAAAATAAGTTGCCATGTAAGGAAAGGTAAACTATGTTAGACACTATATAATGTAATTTATTCCCGAAAAAACTAAAATGAATAAATGTTGATTTTTTTACGATTTACTTTATTTTAATTTTTAATAAAATTATTAATTTTTCTATTTATTTTATTTTATTTCTTTGTTTATGCAGTAATATAGTGCTTAAATATTTAAAGATCTTGAGTAAACGGATTTCTAAATTTTCTAACACTTTTACAGTCATGTATGTTGGCTTCAGAAAGGAGTATTTCTTTTAAGAAAGAAGATATTTGGAAATTACTGAGCGTAAGTTGATATTTTAGTAAAAATCTATAATTGCATTTTCAAGAACCTTTCGTCTACATTATATTCTCTTTTAATAAGTATTGAATTTTTGTTCATTGAGATTTACTTCTCACTCAGTAATTCGAAACATGTACCACAAATGTCACCTGACCGTCATCCAGCTACTCTTTACAAGACAAATACAAAGTATAACGGCGTGAAAGACGTCATGTACCATGGAATTGTTCCCTCGGCCGGTAAAGAAAGACATGAGCGACAGGTGTCACCGGACCTTCATCAAACAACAAACGTCAGAATTCTAAATCAATGCCGAATCAACTGTTGGCAGATCAGCACAAAAATGGTGTGAATACAAATGATTGATTTTAATATAGTGGACTGCATGAAAGACATTAAACTACATCCGCGTCCTGGGTAAGACGTTAAGCTACGTCCAGCAGCAAGGCCTCTGATCAGGAGGTTTTGAGGAGCATGGAACCACCTCTTAATTGCTGGCGTTCCCAGGTCCACCCTGACCCGGAGTGGTAGCACCTATTAGGGTCCCAGTTATGGGTAAATAGTTATCTATTAACAGCAATAATTTTGAAAAAAAATTATTATCAACAATACAATTTTGAAGGAAATATATTACCAGAAACAGATTTTTGACAAAACAAAATATTACTAGCAATAAAATTTTTTGTCGGCATTAAATAACTCATTGAGGTTGATATACCGTTAAACAAAATAAACCAAACTAATCTAAACCAAAGAATACATACTCTATTCATACGAATCTATCCTAAAAATGTTGTCGGCATTAAATAACCCATTGAGGTTGATATACCGTTAAACAAAATAAACCAAACTAATCTAAACTAAAGAATACATACTCTATTCATACGAATCTATCCTAAAAATGTTGTCGGCATTAAATAACCCATTGAGGTTGATATACCGTTAAACAAAATAAACCAAACCAATCTAAACCAAAGAATACATACTCTATTCATACGAATCTATCCTAAAAATGTTGTCGGCATTAAATAACCAATTGAGGTTGATATACCGTTAAACAAAATAAACAAAATAAACCAAACATAATCTAAACCTAAAAAGAATACATACTAAAACTATTCATATTCATGAATCTATCCTAAAAATGTTGTCGGCATTAAATAACCCATTGAGGTTGATATACCGTTAAACAAAATAAACCAAACCAATCTAAACCAAAGAATACATACTCTTTTCATACGAATCTATCCTAAAAATGTTGTCGGCATTAAATAACCCATTGACGTTGATATGCCGTTAAACAAAATAAACCAAACCAAACTGCATGCAAAACTCTATTGTGCTTTCGAACTATCTTAAATGTAAATTGTGCAGTAAACTATATAAAAATACTAACCAATCACTTAAGAATAAAATGAAGAAGTAAATTATAACATTCTGTAATTACATTTAGTACTACAGTCAGTAATATGTACAGTACATTTACACTATAATTACTAAGAAAATTACATTTTTTCCGGGAAAAGGTGTATGACAAAGTGGAAAAAGTTTTCGTGTTACGTGTTTCGTTCTTTACGCCTTCATCGGATTTAGTTTATATTTAAATTGATGCGACTACACATGCGCATAAAAAATGTGCTTGAATTTTTTTTCTTTTTAATGTGATTTTTTTCATATCTATTTGTTTTGGGGTATAAATTCTATCAAGTTTCATTAACATTCCTTTTCTATTTCTTTGCTTTCATCACTTTTGTTATTAAATATACCACATTCTGATAACAGAAGATTGGCCATGCATGGCGAAATGTTGTAAGAACCTGGTCGTAAATACCGATGATTTCACCATTAAAGCACTTTCTAAACAATTTCGTTTTATTGAATTGTTATCTATTTTAATTAGACTAGTATTTTCTACATTCTTTACATTATTCGGACTATTGCCCTCATATTTATTACAACGTTTCGGCTGTTGTACGCTCCGGCCTTCTTTAGGTGGTTGGAATGTCGAACTGAACCCTTTATTTCGCTCACTGGGGTAGACTGTTCTAGTTCCACGTGTCATGTTTGATGGGTGTCAGTTATCAGTTATCTCCTGCTAATTTTCCCTCTGAAAGTTCTCCACTGCCTTAACCGGGTATTGAACTCACACTCTGTCACTGGATCTAAACAACACCTTTATCTACTGTGCAATGTGTCCTTGAGGACATCTGGGTATGAATTTTGGGGTATTATAAACCTCATGTCCTCAGCAATCATTTTTACCAGTGCTCATATAGTATTTTCTATATCAAAATTGTAGTCAGTCACGATACGTTGAGCAATTAATATATTTGATGTGCTGTTTTGTAAAAGATGCCTTTTGTCTTCATGTAGTCTTTTTAATTAAATACCTTGTGGCAAATATTAAAGGTTATAAAGTACATTTCTCCTTTACGTTTTAGCTTATTGTTTTGTTTCTAATTAATCAGGTCTTTTATTGCTTTAGATGTAGTTGTGAAAAAAAATTATGTTGAGTTAAAGCTGTAGTTGTGATAGAGTTAATGAGTAGAATAATATATTTTTTGATTCGTTGGGTTTGTCAAGAAGGACAAACGTTCTATTTTGGAACATTTTATGTGCCTTTTGTTTCACATTAAATATGGAGTGTATGTTAATAGCAGACACGATGGGGAACTTCTTCAGTGGATATTAAAAGGAAAAAGTAGAAGAAAAGACTAAACATCAACTGTGAGAAGAGAGAATATATGGTTGTCAGCAAAAGGGATAACCCAAGATGGGAAACAACGATTTGGAGAGACCAGAATCAAGAAAGTGCAAAAATTCGAAGGAAAATTACGTTAGAACAAAGAAAAGAGTACTGAACTTTTATGCAATATTGGTCATCCAATATGACATTGAAGGCTGATCCATATTGTCAAAAAATGAAAAAGTGACTGGCGACAACAGAAATTTGGTTCAACCGAAGGATGTAGATAATCTCATAGATTGGATATTTGAATAATGAGCAACTTTTGAGTTAAATGGGATCAAAAATAATATTTATACATAGAATCAGAAAGAAGCAATTGGATTTTCTTGTTACATAAAGAGGAATGTATGCTTGGAGAATTAAATACTTATAACTTTCATATTGAAAGCAAATGAGACAGAGGAAGGGGATGAATCATCTTTTTAAAGATCTTAAGTACATGATTAACAGAAAAGGGATTAGGAGAGATAGCAATTAGATAAACCTTGCTCAGAGGTACAGAGCAAAGGAAGTTGTCCAGAGACAGGATCAAGTACATCATGACAGGACAGGACAGACAGCGTAATATGATCTGTCTTTATTCATTCAGAATTTTGCTAACCAATTCAGTGGTAACAAGCGAAAGACACGGCCTAAGTATGTGCAACGTCATAATAATCAATTAACTTCATAATAATATTAATTTTATTACTATCTGCCGCTGCTGAAATTCCACAGATGTTGACAACTAAGATTATGTACAATATTATGCCCCTGTTCTTCTCTCAGCCTTTGTAATAATAATGACAGCAAAAAAAAAATTGGAATCGGTTATGGCTTAAAATATCAAGAGAAACGAGGGAATGGGGTAAATAGTGAGTGTTGAAGATGTAGGATTTTTTTTGATTTTTTTTTTTGTAGGATTATTGAAATATGGGTCTATGTAGACGATCCGAGTCTAGTTTTTCCAAGATGTTATTTTGTCTAAGATCCAGTTCTATGGAGACGATCCGAGTTTAGTTTTTCTAAGATGTTATTTGGTCTAAGATCCAGTTCGATTTTCTTGATTTGTTGACTTTTTTTCCACTCGTGTCGAAGGCTTCTTCATTGGGTTTAAGGTGAACATAACCGGGGAATTCATCAAAGATTCATCTCAAGGAACACACACAGAATGCTAAGAATGTCAAAACACTTATTTCCCGGATATGTTCGCGAATATCTTAAATCCATTGCAGGATGCTCGACGCCAGTGGAAAAAATAACTATCATGAAAGCAAGAAAAATCAGACTGGATCAAAATAATCCCTTGGTCAAAACCAAAGTCAGATAGTCTACATCACACTATAAATAACATAAAACATGAGAACGAAAACCTTCATCACAAAGTGGATTTTGACTACAACCTAAAACTTGAATAGGGGAGAAAATTATAGCACCTTGAAACATTGTTACTTACTCTTTGACTATGATCTATCACCTTTTTCCGCACTTTCAAGGGTCACGATTTATTTACTCACTAAACAGACACATGGGGAGCGTTTTCTTTTTAACTAAATGTGTGTGTGTATTTTTATTTTTTATCTGTCTTCTAATAAACAATATGGATCCAAAACGTCTACTTAAGGTAAAATGATTGAATTGATTCATCAGTTACATATTTTAAACAGAGAGTAAGATCGGGGAAAACTTTTATTTTTTGTTGTTTTTTTTTTCATTGTGTATTTAGGGATTAGTGTTTATTTAATGATTACTATGATCGAGGTGAAAGGTAGGTTAACAGGGTAAATTTATTATTATTATTATTATCGTGTCGTAGTTAATTTATTGGTGGGGGCATGCATATGTTATAATCAGCAAGACGAGTGTGTCACTAGATTTGTGTTTACTTCCATTTTAAGGAAGAGCACTGAAGTCGGAGAACCCTAACTTGACCGTGATTTGACTATAAAAACCTAAAGAGCTAGGTTACTATAGCGTTCCCCTTTTTGCCTTATAATATACAACACAAATTCTGTATAAATTCTTTCGTCTCAATTACTTCTTCTCTCTGTGTCTCCCTGTCTATTCATCTATACACGTGCGGAATATTCTGTAAGTTTTTCTTTACTCATTTCATTCCAGTGCCAGACATGCCCCTCTAACAAAAACCCTTGCGAGGAAACTGATCGATTGTTAGATGAAATGTCTGAAGAAGGCAGTGAATAAAACCATCATCTACTTGTAAAAAAAGATTAAACATAATAGAAGCCCTAATAATAAAAAAGAAAAAAAAACAACTCTTAACAATATTACTACGAACTAGGCCACAATGTGCTCACCGTGTTCGGAAAATTAAAACACCACTATAAAACACTAAAAACATACACATAACGCACACACTCAATTACACTGAAAAAAAAATCATCCTTGATAATGGCTAGAAGTATAGCCGAAAGCGCTCGGAACTATAAAACATTTGAACAGTTTCTACACACACTGTGTCCCCCCCCAAAAAAAAAGTTTGTGCGAACACAAGAAAAATTAAATAAAAAGATTATCAGTATAACCTTGTTAGTCGTTTTTAATGAAACATGCATAAATGAAGAATTACTGCCTAAATACACATATATATATATATATATATATATATATATATATATATATATATATATATATCATATGAAACAGTCTGTCTGTGGATGACAATATATCTATATACATACATATATATATATATATATATATATATATATATATATATATATATATATATATATATATATATATATATATATATATATATATATATATATATATATATATATATATATTTATACATATATATATATATCATAGACAGTTTCGCTATTATATTATATTATATCATATATATATATATAAATATATATGTATAGATGATATATATATATATATATATATATATATATATCCTTCCAACTGGTTCTCTTACCATTCTGTCTTTCTTCTTTGGCGTTTTTATTCCCTTCTTTTTTCCCGCTTGTCTCGATTCATTACAATTTAATATCATTATATTTGTTTCCTGGTCTCAACCCATTGCCATTTCCCGTCCAGGTGAGCCAGGGAACAGGCAGATAATACACTTTGATCCAAGTCGATAAAGCGTAACGTTAGTACATTGAAATACAAAGAATGCAGCTGTATATAATAATGATGTTGATGATAATGCAGTCGATAATTATTCGACCAGCTTCGTTTTCGTGTACCTTGCTTCCTATTCATGTGCCTGGTTCCAAATATCTGGCCTCAGGCCACTGAACATCTTTGATCTAAATTAACACAGCATCCGATCATGGTCCCTCTGTTCGTTCATGCACGCGATTAATTTTTTTTTCGCTTTTTCTACTGAGTTCTAACAACATAATGTGGCCATTTCTAGCTGAAGGTAAACTATACTGTGATTTGGTGATTGCTATCGATGAAATGATACCCACATAATGAATGGTTAGAAAACATTTTAGTTTTGTCTGACTCTAGAAGCAATAAATTAAGACATTTTATGTAAGCCATCGTGAGATTCAGCAAATGGATAGAGTGAATAATCGTTGGATGAGAATCTTCTTGTCTAAAGCACATAATAATTAATAATCTTTCTTTGTAAGATAACCTCAACGATTCACGGTCAGTCTATTATACAAAGGGATGTGTGGCTAGTGTAAAGAGCACGTAAAGAGCAGGGTTCAAACTACGTGTATGCCTGCCATATTCACTTTCAATGTAATACAAATTGGGAAGGCGTTATTTCATCTCTCCTGTCCCAGATAAGAATTAAATAGCTGGGTAGACTTGGTTTGCTAGTGAAAATCAGTTTAAGAAAAGGGAATATCTGGGTTACAAAATTTGGAGGAGGTAAACATAAGCTGAGCCTCTGTATTTCTCAAAAAACTTATGGCAATTCTCAGATAATAATGAAACGGAATATCTTGAAATTCTTGACTTCCACTTTCCTTGAGTGAGTGACCTTAAATATATTGGGAAAGAAATACGCAATATTTACTTGTTGCCACAGTAGTAAATATGAATCAATAAATCAATTTTCATGAGTAAAAACAGCAGTATTCCCAAACAAAATATTCCTGCATTCTAGAGGACTTCTTACGCCACTCAAACCGTTAAAAGTTCATATTCACCATACAGATTATTAAAAAGGTACTATTTGTTACCGATATCTTTAAGAAGTGAATATTCGCTGCTTAATTCGTAAAGAGGTTACTATTGAATACTAATATTGTTAAAAAGTTACTAATCACCATTAGATCGTTAACAATTTAGTATGAACAATTATATTCTTAAAATATTGGTATTCATTACTCAAGATAGTATTCAAAATTCAGAGCATTAAAATGTAAGGATTCTCCATTATGATCATTTAAAAAAAAGTATTCCACATTGTGAATGATAAAACGTTAGTATTACCTATTCTGATCGTTAAAATGTAAGTATTCCATATTCGGTTATTTAAAAATTAGTATTCCCAACACTGATCGCTAAAAATTAATATTCTTCACTCTGACCGTAAAAAATTAGTATTCCCCACTCTGATGTTTAGTATTCCCATGCTGATAGTTTACAATTTAGTACTCTTATTCTGATCATTTAAATGTTAGCATTGCTAAATCTGATCTTTAAGCAGTTAGTATTCGTCATACTGATAGTTAGTATTCGTCATACTGATAGTTAAAAAGTTAGTATTCCCCACTCTGATTGTTAGTATTCCCATGCTGATAGTTTTCAATTTAGTATTCTTATTCTGATCATTTAAAAGTTAGCATTGCCAAATCTGATCTTTAAGCAGTTTGTAGTCATTGTTAAAAAGTTAGTATTCTCTACTCTGAATTCCACTCTGATTGTAAGAAATTATCTGATCATTAGCATTCGTATTCTGTAAGTGTTCAAACCTCTTCTTTGAGGAGTTTGTAACACATCTATTTATCATCTCGCGGTTGCCTCTATGTCTTTGGGCAGAGTACACTCAGGGGTGACACCGTCAAAGGACAGTCACGACTGAGGAAAATTATAGTGAGAGATGCCTAGCCCTGGGGAACAGCTGCCCGAAGCCGCGCCCACTCATTGCACCAGAGAGATGGATCAGTGCTCGTACTGAGGCCAGTGCAACCAACGATTGCGGGGGCTGCGTTAATTTTTGTTCCTGGCCCGGGTGTACGCACTCGGGTCCTCACCGTAAAAAAAAAAAAAACCTTGTGTCATAAATCGCTCTAGTGGGGAGACAGAGTAAATGCCTAGTATTCACATTCTGATCGTTAAAAAATAGTATTCCCCACTCTGATCGGTTAAAAGTTAGAATTCCTCATACTGATCCTTTAAAAAATAGTATTCTACATTATGATCATTAAAATGATATTATTCCCCATTCTGATCGGTAAAAAGTTAACATTTCCAACTCTGATCTTTATTCTAATCGTTCAAATATTAGTATTTCTCATGCTGATATTTTAAAAGTTAGTATTTCCCATTAAGATCGCTAAAACGGTGCTATTCACCAATCAAATCATCAAAAATTTAAAAGTGTATAGCATAAGAAACTAGAAAATTAATTGAATATTTCTTTACTTACAATAAATTTATAAATATCTGACGACGTAAATCTTGTTAGCTATACGAATTTGAAACTTCATTAATATAATTGTCGACAGTCTTACTCGTTTGTAATTATTTCAACTCAAAGCATTCACCGCCCTCTTTGAATTTGTTTCAGACAGACTGACACATTTGCAGAGGCGAACAGTTTGAGGCCATATCGACTCGTTTGAATCAACTATTCCAAAAACGGTAAGCATTACCTATGACACATGAGTACAATTGTTTGTTAATATAATTATTTAGTAAGTGTTTCCTAGTCTGGGACTAAGCTATAGCCGCTTATAATGGATTGTGTGTATTCTGCATGTAATACGATGCGAGACACTCTTGCTTTTTACGCTGCAAAGAAGAAAGTATTAATTGTGAGGAAGCAACTTACCAGCATAGTAAGGGTCCTCGAAAGTAGATAACATATCCTGATTCTATTTTCTTGTGGCGGGGCGGGGAAGGCAGTGGCGTAGTCAGCTATACAAATGTAAATTTATAACAAATCGTTCACTTCGAAAAGTAAAGAACATGTATATAAAACCAAATAAATAAATTAATTCGAAACATTTTTTTTTAGTTCATGTAAAAACTTACCTTGGCTTTTTCGAGTTCGAGAAAAGTTGAAATTTCTAGAATATATAATGAGAAAAAAGGGCTTTGCGACTTTGACACTCACATGACAATGAAAGCAAGAGAGACATAGAAAAAACATTGAATACACTTAAGCTTCCGTAAATGGTTAGCGGGACAGGTATTAGGAGAAATAGTAAAAAGACAAACCTTCCTAAAATCTAAAAGGGACAGGAAGATGTGGAAGGTCTTGATCGCCCACGTGCTGAATTGAAACAGGACAAGTAAGGATGACAAGATTCTATAGCAGGTAAGTTGAAAGTAAAATAGTATAAGGGAAATGACGGACAACCTCAACCACATAGAAAACTTATGGAGTATTATAAAGTACAGGCTCTCGAGAAATCAGTTGAGCAACATGCTCCATAAGTTTTCTATGTGGTTGAGGTCAGGAGATTGGGGCGGCCATGTCATAACACTCACCGGCTTCTCATCAAAGTATTCCTTCATCAATTTTGATTTGTGACAGGGAGCATTATCCTGCATAAAAATGAGCTTGGTGGAGTTGATTTGCACCCTTTCAGCAGAAGGGAGCAGACAAGACTCTAAAACTGCTCGCTCCTGGGGATCATTTCAATAGGTTTAAAGAAACCAGTTCCATGAAAAGAAAAGCATCCCCAGAACATTATACTGAACGGATGCTTGACAGTACTTACTGCTAAATTCAAAGAGCTTTCAAAGCTTTTTCTTCAGTTTTTAGATCGCTTATCCTTTGAATTTAGCTCAACTTTCGTTTCATCGGAGAAGAGAACATTTAGTAAAAAAATCAGGTGAGTCACTTTTATCGAACAGCACTGAATTTTTTAATAAGAAATCTCATTTTTTTTATCTCAGACACTGAAATTATTGTGCACCGGTCTAGACATAGAAAGTCTTATTAAAGAATCCTTACTTCTCAGCAGAATTCGAATAGGAATTCCAGTTTTCATGATAAACTAAACTAATAACTACAGTGATAAGAAATCTCCGTTATGTTTTTAGATTATGATTACACCGACCTAGACATAGAAAGTCTTATTTAAGAAAATATGCTTCTCAGCAGAATTCGAACATTAATTCCCTTTTTAATGATATTCTGAATTAATATTTATAGTAATAAGAAATCTCCGTTGCTTTTTGAGATTGTGAAATTAATATACACCGTCCTAGACATAGAAAGTCTTATTAAAGAAAATGTACTTCTCAGCAGAATTCGAACGGAAATTCCGTTTTCTTCTGATAAACTAAATTAATACTTATAGTAATACGAAATACCAGTTAATTTTCAGACACTGAAATTAATGTGCACCGGCCTAGACATATAAAGTCTTATGAAAAAAAAAAGTATCTTTCTGTAGAAATCGTGGGTGCATTCTTTTTTAGAAGTAGAAATATGCCTGTAGTTAAATAAAGCAGTTTTAACTTAATAAATAGTAGCTAACAAATTTCTGTGGGCGTGTTTGTGTCTCTTTAATATTTAGTCCGTCGTTTTCTCGGTCACTCTGTCTGTCTTTTTATCCGTATGGTGTAAGAGGAATAAAGAGAGGAAAAGAAACGGCAGCAGCGAAAACGAGAAAGAGAGAGAGAGAGAGAGCGAGAGAGAGAGAGAGATAAGATCGCGTGCTCTTGAGGGTTTCGAAAGATAGTTGGCAGAATTAACGAAGTTGACAAAGACTTCTAGCATCGGCTGACACGTTAATGTCCTATTTAGTGGACTCCAGTCAGAAGGATTCAAGCTGAGAGATGTCGACATCAAGGTTAATGGGATGTGCCAATTAGAAGACAAGCAAAAGCTGTAATCGATTATTATTATTATTATTATTTTTGGTTTCAATACTTTACAGAGTATATACAGTAGGTGTTATACTCAGTTTTATTTTAAGCTGTCAATCAATAAATCAACTGATTGATTGACAGATTTGTTTTTACTGATTATCAACCTCTTAAAGGTTATTCAAAGTCAGAAGATACTTGTTTTAGATGGTAAATTTTGTAGAGATAATAATCATAACGATTTACTGATACAATTTCTACTGATGAACTCATAACTGGTGGGGTGGGGAGCAAAATTGTATCTCTACATTTTCCAACGGTATTTGCACATAAGTGAATATAACGTACTTGGCGGGAATTAGAACTCGGCTCTCCTATATTCGTTTCCGTGTGGTTAACCATTACACTAAATGCACAGCCCAGCATACAGTATCTGGTTATTCCTAAGCGATCAGCCATCTAGGTACTGACCAGGATTGACGTTGTTTAACTGCGGTGATCATACGAGAACCGGTGTAAGCTTTAATAAATCAAGTAAACCTACTCAGAAAAGCAACAGAGATTGTACCTTTAAGAAGTAAATTTAAAAAAAAAAATGTAATTATTACTCCAAAACTAAACTTTATGTATAGTGGCCTACCAAATAAAATATAGACATGTGACATAATCTATTTTCTTTAACCCTTCCTCAGCGGGGATGGGTGTATATGTTTTTTTTTTTTTTTATTGAAAGTGTCATTTTCAAGCATAGACGAAAAAACGCGTCCAAAACATAACTTTCAAAAATCACCAAAGACCTGTTTATACGATGATCGTGATTTTTTTATGCCCTTCTGAACTTAAAACGAGTTCAGTTGTCTACTAATACGTCTGGTAGAGGTGATAGCCGCCGCTCAACTACTCCAATGTGCCTTGCTTACTATATTAAAAAAAAAAAAAACAATAAAAAAAATCGTCTGAAAATTAAATGTTTTTCCCAAAATAAATGGCGGAAAAGGGGTTAAATGCCATGTTCCTTCAGAGGGGGACATGGTTCTCCACATGTTCCGTATCTTTATTATTTTGGGATAACAATCATTTCGTAAACGGAGAGCTACCACGTCACTTTTCTCCGATTCTGATTTCAACTTCGAGCTAAAGAGATCAATTAGAAAAGATCCAATTCAATCCATAAGATTTTTCTTTCACTTGAGAGAGGAGATTCATCTATAACAGTTCAAAGAGCAGTGAAAAAAACTTGAAAATGAAATCATACGTGAGATCTGTAAGACACTTGTTACTCCAGGACAGAAAGTTAGAAAGTTAGATAGGGCGAAGATCATCTTGAATAAGTAGGAAAATTATCCTGGAATATATATATATATATATATATATATATATATATATATATAACTTGAACTTAATTTCAATCCTTTATGAACTTCTGATCCTTAGTTATGATTAATTAATGATGAACATGACATTTTCGGTTATGGTCGGTTTCATCACGATTCTTCCGTAGACTTGGAGAGTAATTATTCATTTTTATTGCTCAAAGTAGAATCCAATAGTGTTATATAAAAACACTCGGAGAATTCCAACAAATACAACCGTTTAAAGCTGAATCGAGCAAATACACAATTTTGATTTTACAGGATTTGAACGATTTTGCTGTTACACCTTGTATTTATATGTTCTCATTTGAGATCGTTGGCTTTTCACGATTGTACTCATGGGGAAGGTCACAAGTTTTCAGAGTTTGTATCCCGATTTGCTGGAAAATGATACCACACTGTGAGTGCTGATGGAAACGAAACGGATGAAAATAAAATAACAGAGCTAAAAATTATACTACTAATAAATATATATATATATTGTACCTACTAAACGCGGTGAGACACAAAATTCATATTTATTAGTATATATATACATATTTAAGTAATTCATCGAGTCTGATAGAAATCTCAACAGAATGCAGAAGGACTGGACGGCCGTTTCGTCCTATATTTGGGACTCATCAGCAGTGCGCATCTACTACCGAGAATTGAAACCCTGACAGTTAGGTTGTCAAGCGAACATCATACCAACTGTTCTACTGGGCCTCGGTGACGAAGAGATTGCCCAATCCTATGGTTATAGAGAACTCAGTAGAGTCCAACCACGAAATATATGACCGAGCGGCACTTTGCTGAGTCTGATTTGCAATCATATATATATATATATATATATATATATATATATATATATATATATATATATATATATATATGTATGTATATTTCTATCATATATATATATATATATGTGTGTGTGTGTGTGTGTGGGGGGGGTGTATGTGTATCTTGAAAAAAAGACAAACTGGAAAATTTCTTGTGTGATATTTTTCTAAATACTGATGAAATATAAAATTATATATTGTTATATGATGTACATATATTAAATGGTAACAGTCTTGCTGCGCCTTCTATATATATATATATATATATATATATATATATATATATACACTTGAACTTAATTTAAATTATGATTATTTTCATGCTAACCCCTGTTGTTGACGCCCGCACACTGTACCCACCGGTGGTTTTTACAGGCTCCATGCTGAACGTACCTCATTCAAATATTCCCAAAGAAAGCACATAATTTGGTGCGATGTCTGCACGGTGAAACAGCCGACCACAATCCGTGGTGATTCCATCTTGGCAAAAAACAAACAAGGGCCCCGGCTATGTGCACATAGTTAACCACCCAAAAGGGATCAAAACACTATGAAAATATAAAAATAGCTTTTAATACCAGCGATATTTATTTAGAAAATTTTTTTATCAGCAATACATTTTTAAAAAACATCACCAGCAGTATATTTTTGAAAAAAAAATACTACCAGAAATAAAAAAATCTTATCGGCATCAAATAACCCATTGAGGTTGATATGCCGTAAAACAAAATAAATCAAACCTGACAATGAAGTGACAAGATTCAGAAATACGGAAAACGAAGATTGAAGTTGCATTGAAACTTTTAAAGATTTTAGGTGACAGGAAAGCAAGAAATCAAAAGGGAGTTTCACAATTGAGAAGTGCGAGAAAGGAAACTAGTAGAATAGAACTGACGGTTGGATATGGCAAGTTTAAGAGTAAAACGGTGAGACCAAGTTGCCAACCTAGTAGCAGTCCTAAATTAATGCAGACGAGATAGAGGTCATCAAGAACAACTGCCTTAAATATATCTACAGAAAAAGGCAGAGGAAGCCACGATGCCTCAGTGGAAAACGGACTGGAATCGAGATTCCAGGTCAGCAGATCAGGATCGATTACATTAGAGACCGTTCTTTGACCTTTGTCATGAATCTCGAGATATATAGTCTGAGTAACAGGCCTAATATGGCACCAATATTAAATGAGCATGGTAGATGGCTGAATGATGGATTTATAAATATACAAGAAGGATTTTGAAATAAAGAATTGTCTGGCACGCTACAGCGATCCAGTGTTCCATACTATCTTATCTAGACATTGATGCAGTTTTTTTTTTTTTTTTTTTTTTGGTGTTTGCCATCAAAATTGTATCATCTGCCTTTTTGACGACTAAGAATGCATTCGCCAATAATAAATCCTGAAAGGAATTCTAATTCTCTTACGATCGCTTTGCTGTATTGGTCGCAGACATCTTACACCCATTTCTACATTGGAGTACATACTCAATTTCTTTTCTTGTGCAGCCAGATTTTAAGCTGTAATGGTTGAGGAATATTTTAATATCTTCCCCAAATAAGTCAAGTTTTCTTAGCAGTTAAATAGATCTTTTGTGTTTTATCTTATCAAATACTTACTGTATGTTTATTGCCTCCCCTGCATTCTGATCATTAAAAAACTGTATTTATTGTTTAAGTTATTTATGAAAGTTAAATTGTTCTTGCTCTGTTTCATATCTAACTCAGCGATGGAATCTGTTCGCCCGAATCATCTTTTTTCTTCTTTCTTTTTTAATCATTTCACCCCAAACATGACGACAGCATCACTAAGTACACTGGTGTACAATTCTGAATCATTATCTCTTACAACATCCACACTTCCAAGCTTACATCATATGATATTCCCAAGCAGTCACCCATCAAGCTAATGACCATCCTAAACGTTTAATTTCGTTGATCGTACGGTAACCAATGTTTCCATTGATTTTCCAAGCGTAGGTAAGATGTGGTACAAGGCCAAAAACATGGAGCATCCAGAGAGATCGAACTCACTACTCAGTCGTAAATGTTCTAGCAAGACAAGATTGCTAGCCATTACACCGCCTCGAGGTACACTAGTTATTTTCTAAGCGTAGTTTAGATGTGGCACAAGGCCGAAAGTATGGAGTACCTAGTGAGGATCAAACTCACTACTCAGTCGTAACTGATATAGCGAGACAAGCTTGCTAACCATTACACCACGTCGAGGTATCCAGTGATTTTCCAAGCATAACTTAAATGCTGCACAAGACCGAAATTAGGAGGCACCCACTTAGAATCGAACTCACTACTGTTTCCACGTAATATGGCCGAAAGTCAAACCTATCTACGCCTATTTCTGTGAGTTTAACTTGAGATTAATCTTTTACTTTACTTAATGAAATAAATTTTAAAAGAAATCATTATTTTTTTTTAACTTGTGTTTCGTTACGATTTACGATACGCCATATTGGTTTTCTTTGTTTTTCCCAAACTTTCCCACGCAGCCGTTCTTTTCATTGTTTCATTTATTTAACTTGGAACAGCGTCCTCGTTCAAAATTGCCTTATCAACCGCCATTAAGCAAATATCCTACCTAATAAATTCTCCCTCATAGTCAGGGTAACGATCGCCTAACTCTACTAAGAGCCTCGCCCCAAGAAGCGCCTCGTTAGACCATACACGGATTTACTTTACCGGCATAGACAATGCACATTTCTAGAATTTATTTTTATTTTAGCATTACTTTTTGTTAACACCAACACTCATATGAATGTATATATGTATGTATATATGTATGTACGTATGTGTTATTTTAGGTATATTATTTTATATCAACGTTTATTTATTTCATTTGCATCTCGTCTCCATTTTTCTTTTTCTAATTTAAGGCTATCGCTATATTTGATTTTTCTATTCTCAATTCGAGTTCATTATTTTTTACTCGCCCATTTTACGGTCTCTTTATTTCATCTTTACATTTTGGCATGGCATCATTTTTTATTTTATTATTATTATTTTTTTTTTTGCTGCTGCAATCTTTGACTTTTAACGCACATTTCAAATACGTTTATGTACTACCATTTCATATTCCATTTATATGTTTTTACACATTTTAAACATGTATACACATGAACTCATAATCTATCAACACAAAAGGCATCTAATATATATATATATATATATATATATATATATATATATATATATATATATATATGTGTGTTTATACAATATCAAATATGTGTTTTCAGTGATTGTGTAATATTTTCTGCTTTATTATTTCAATTATAAAAAAAACTTTTCAGACAAACTGGTCATTATAGGAAAAATTCCCTGCTTTTATTATTTCAATTAGCTTCCTCGAATGTTTTCGGTCAGCATGGTCATTATCAGGAAAAATATCCCTGCTTGTTAATAGCAGTGAACTACAGGAGTGAATAACTCTCTCTGAAAAAATGTGTGGGTGAGAAATATATATATATATATATATTCAAGAAAGAAATTTGTATTACTAACACAGAAAATGTCTCATATCGAGAATATTTAACATTGAAAAAGAAAAGAAGAAAATTAATTATTTTTAATAATATGTAGAAATCTCCACTTTTACCTGAAGACGGTCACGAGACCAGAAAACCATGTAGTACAATTATGTAAAACAAAGCATAATATTTTTTTCTAAATAAATCCACATTACAACCAAAAAACGTTTGCGGCACCTTTCTTCTCTTCTTTTTAATATACATACTTTTTCTCTCGTTGGAACCACTACAACCTCTTTCTTTTTATATATATATATATATATATATATATATATATATATATATATATATATATATATATATGCGTGTGTGTGTCTAAGATAAATATAAATAAATATATCTGTAAAGATTATAAATAAAGACAAATGATTTTTTTTTACCTACGCGTTTCGTCCACTTAGGGACTTTATCAAGGTAAATAATCTTATTAACAGAAGTAAAATGAAGAAAAGATATCGTTAAGTGTAAATATGTACCTGGGTGCGTATACACGTATGTATGTCTTCTTATATATTTATTCATTCTCTTCTTTTCGTCCCTTAAATTTCTTTCTCTGCATATTTTCATTTATTTCTTCGTTTTCCTTTTCTGGTTTTGCATTTTTGATCACCATAGTTTTTTTTTTCCCCTGCTTCCCAGACTACGTCAGTTTAAATGTACTACTAGATCGACATCTAAGACGCACCCTTTTACTGTTGAATTAGTTCAATGAAACCGCCATTTCTACTCCAACAGTTTTTTTTCTCTCACTTCCAACCAGCGGATCTCCCTTCATTTTCCTTTCTTCTCTGATAACTACAATGGTCAAAAATTTAAATGTAACGTCAATCGCCATATTCTATCTTCTTGAAACCCGTTCATCTTTTATCCTTACCTTGGTCCCCCTATAACCAATCTTTTCTCTTCACTCTCTGTAACCCCCTGAGTATCAGTGGCATTCCCGGCTTGCTTGGAGTGAAATGACTAAAAAATTTCTTCATCTGTCACTCAAGGCAGTTTGTTGATTTTCTAGTACATAAAGCGTGTTATCTTTCAATCTTTAAATTTTCTTTCCTACATTGTCGCGTTTACAGAAGGGAGACAGAAGCTCTTTGAAAAGGCGCTATATGTTTCTTCTTTTATTTTGGTTTTTGCTTGTTTCATTCAGCTACAAAATTATTCTTAATACAACCAACAGACTAATTGCTTGCTTTCCAATGCGTTTTTAAAGCAATATTTTGCTATGTTTCTTTACACGAGATTTCAGCTTTTCACCAATAATTATATATATACAATATGTTTATGTATAATGTCATCTTAAATAAAATTAATCCTGTCATGAAATTACAAAAGAAAATCACTTCGATTTAATTTTGTTTGACTGATACGAATATTTTCTGTTCTTTATTTGTATTTCTCTTTTCAAATTTTATGTCGTCTGCTTGCTTTCAATGGCTGAAAATAAAATGGCGGCCAATGAATTTGGTATCTATTCAGACTCGTGAATTAACAAGAAAAGAGAGTCTGAATGAAATCTTCAAATAGTTTATTGTTTTGAATGGCTTGCCTTCTGTTATTTAGTCGAAAAATTAGACATCCTTAAGCATTTATTTCTTTTACAAATTTCTTTCATTATCCAAAAGTACCCAATTTCCAGACGATTACTGATGATCAGTTCCTTATATAAAGAAGTCGCTTTTCTTTATGATTTTAAGCGACCTTTTATAAAAACATCTTCGTTTTTTGTAATTTTTTTTATGCTCAAACAATGTTTCTTTTTTCCTTTTCCTTAATATAGAAAAATTGTTTTTTTGTGTTTTTTTGTGGTTTTTCTTTTAATGAAATTATGAATTGAGGCTGCTGACATTATTTTCGTTTTTCTTATGCGCATGCTCTTACAAATTTTAATTTATTTTCTTTCAGAAAGATCGGATGTCTTTGAATAAATATGTTTTATGTTCTTCTCCCAAGGGATTTTTCTCTTTAAACTTTCTTCCGCTTCGGCTTATTTTTCTACATTACTCCACTACTAAATTGGTATAAATAATCAAGTTAGACATTTTTTATTTTCTTTTTCTCTCCCTGGAAATGCACTCTTTAAATTAGCATTGCTGGTTTAAACTTTCTCGTATCGGAATGTATTACAAGAAATTTTATATTTAACTGTTAGTGTAATTTCGTATATATATATATATATATATATATATATATATATATATATATATATATATATATGATGTATGATGTCTGTAAGTATTTGCATGTGTGCGTGCGCACCCATGCGCAAGCATGTGTGTGTGTACAAAACATTGCTTGATTCGTTTTTTTTAGGGCTTATCCACCTTTTGCAGATTATTTAAAGCCATCAAATATTTTAGGGTTGTATGAATTTTTTTTAGTTTATTGATATAAGACGACGAATAGTAACTTAACGTTATATAATTTTGTTAATGCAATTAAGAAAATTGACCAGTTCTTACGTCTTAGTAGCCTAAGTGCCTTGCATAGCGTGAAATGATTAAAAATGTTTAAATATATATCATTAGAATATATTCAAGTATAACTCTACTGGCTTAAAAGCCTCCCTAATGGGCGGCATTTAAGCTAACTTCTGCGGAGGGCTCTTGATTAGACATTTATCACAAGGAGGAAGAGTAGATGCAGCAGGCAACAATGAACTACAGAATAACTCAAAATTGATCGCTGCATTTAAATAATACATTAATGTTTAAGCTTACCTTTTAAATGTTCAACGATAATTCTTCTGCCGCTAATTGATTTAAAGAAATTTTGATAAGCGTAAGTCCTTACTTTCTGTACAAACAATTTTTTAATTCATTGGTAACTTTCGCTATTAATTTCCATTATTCCCAAACTTATTTCCAAGTTATAAAAATTATTATCGTCGCAAAAATCACGCTAAAAATCGCCGAAAAAAATCGCAGTAATGACAAATTGGGAATCCAAAATTTCAGGATTGCGGGTTCGGATCTGGTCAGGAATGGTTTTAATTTGCTCACGAAGCTTCCAAAATGGCAGAATATGTTGAGCTACGGCCTCTAGGAATAAAGTGGAAAAAGTATGACACAGTGACCCACTGACATTCCCATTTATTATATAGATATCTAAATAATACAATGAATCATTCATACAAAAAGTAGATCAGTATATTAATGATATCAAATTGCGAAATCCCTTGCAAACAAAATAACCTACGGACCATTCGTTGAATGCTATGATCCTTGTTTTTAATAACTACAAGCTGTATAAGGTCTTTTTTTAATCTGCTAGTACTTTCAACTGTACATTCAGTCATCCTTAGGCATGGAAATTATTTTGTCTTTAGTAAAATCCAGGTAGCATCAGTGACGAAAAATTAAATGCAAATCGAAATATGTTTTTTTTTTTTAGAAATGTGTTATTGTTAACGGATGCAAACTTTTGGAGCGTACAGTCGCAACGCTAAGGTTGAATTTTTTGAAAATTTAAGAGACTTCGTGTTTTACTAATTGAGAATTTTTTTATTGTAGGAGTTTATCAGTCAATGTGGCATAAACTAAATTGTTCAATAAATAGAGTAATGTCTCAGCTGTTATCCCGAAGATTTACACGTCAAATCAGTTCTTTTAAATCAAATATGTGGTACAGTTCAATTTATATTACAATGAATCATTCATACAAAAAGTAGATTAATATCTATCTATCTATCTATCTATATATATATATATATATATATGTGTGTGTGTGTGTATGTGTGTGTGTGTGTGTGTGTGTGTGTGTGTGTGTATTGTTTCAATAGGGAAGACTAACGTCTCAAGTAAGACATTTGAAGGTTCAAGATTAGCTCTAGAGAGTAGTAAGAATTTGTTTTTGAGAGAATATAGATTTTCTGACACAAATGCTACTTTTTAACTCATAGCCGGGGAAGGAGAGATGGATGCATACCTTTGCAATGTTATTTGATTTATTTTATGTCATTCATTTTCTACGATTTTTCAACCATGAGCTTGTTATTTAAAGCCAGAAAAAATTTTAGTTTATAAGAACTATTTTTAGATAATAATTGTTTAATGATACAAGTCTTACTAATTAACCCATAGATGGGGAGAAGAGGCAGATTCATACCTTTTCCAAGGATATTTGCACATAAGGGTACATAACGAACCCAACGAAAATTGGAACTCGGCTCTCCGATTAACAATCCCGAGTCATTATCCATTAAACCTTCCGCACATCCAAGCCGACGGCACCTGCTATTTCCACCCAGTCAACCATCTAGGTACTGACCAGGCTCGACATTGCTTAACTTCGGTGATAGTAGGAAACTCGTGTTTCAAATTAACGTGATCTTAAGCCTGTACGAAAGGGTATTCAGGAAGTGAAAATATTAGTTCTATATATGCGTGTCTGGTGGCAACCTTTCGGCCAGAGCAAGAAGAAATTCCGAAATAAATTCTGATGTTTACGTAATTCGGTCAGATTTCTGAGAACACTTGTGCATGAGGAAAAAATCGCAGATCATTGCCCGTTGTTTCTAATGAAACATGTATAAAAGAGGGATTGCTGCCCAATTACACAAGTATTAAATTACATGACTCAGCAGCTCACAAGGAGAACAATAGTTCTAAAAAAAAAGTGTGTAAAAACTGTCCAAATGTTTTATAGTTCCGAGCGCAAAAAAAATTTGTCCAGTTTGTACACACAGCTCTTATTCGAACATAAGAAAAATTAAAGAAAAAGCTTAACCGTAGTACCTTGACTGTAGTTTTTAATAAAACGTGCATATATATATATATATATATATATATATATATATATATATATATATATATATATATATATATATATATATATGTTTTTATATATATATATATATATATATATGTATGTTTTATATATATATATATATATATATATATATATATATATATATATATATATTTCAATCTGTGCTTCCGATTAATTAGTGATGAACATGTCAATTTCGTTTATGATCGATTTAATCACGATTCTACTGTTAAGTTTAGACAGTAATTATAGTAGTTGCTCAAACCTTGGATATTTCCAGTAAGATATCTTTAATCATTTCTAAGATACAAGGTTTCAAAGTTTAATCTAACAATTGGACAATTTTGCTATATATATATATATATATATATATATATATATATATATATATATATATATATATATATATATATATATATGAAGATGGGGACCTCTCACCTTTTTTTTTTGTGTGCGTTTGCGTGCATGCGAATAATAGATGGCTTCTTGTTTTCGAGTATGTCTGTCTGCCTGGGTAGTTAACTAATCACTGTTGCAGACTGCAGACACTTGCTAAGATATATTTGTGCTAAGCCAAGCGGGCCCGAATTACAGTGTCTGGATGAGAGCGCACAGTCAGTTCTAATTAGTAGTTGAATAAAGACAGTACATTCATATCCTCGGTCACGATGACTCCGTGCTTCTACAACTTTTTCCATCTACCCAATTTCACTCAAAAATGCTAGCTGAGACTGAGGTATGGTTTCCAGTCAATAAAAGGGAATGAGGAAATTCATCATGAAATTAAATTCTTAACTAAAATAATATCTCCATTGTTCCTTGTATGCATCATTGTTTTTTATATGTCCCAGAAAAGGATATATTTGTTCGAAGTAGCAAAGTGGTTTTGGACTATTGTAACCGAGCAGGACAATCAAGCAGGTAACCTCGTCGTATTGATAGGCAATAGGCGTAGGCAATAGGCGTAGCCAATAGGCGTCGTCCATGTACCTCCACATCAGTCCGTATTTATGGCTGACACCAGCCAATCATATTACTGTGAGGGGAACCCAGGTGTATGCATATTCATTACATCAGTTTTAAAATCTGCTACTCACAAAGAACAGACGTAAACGCTGTACTACATTACATTTGGAGTTGCTGTTCAATTTACATGAAGTTTTGAATAAAAACGCAGCAACTTGTAAAATCCATATGGTGTTGGTACGAATCCACTCTCACATAATACGTATTTTTTACATCAGTTTACTGGATTGGATTTATATTTTTATATTTTTTTTTTTTTTTTTTTTTTAAGCATTGTGCCCCAAGCAAGGCGTGAAGCCACTAGGATGCAGGGGGTTTGGAGCGAGAGCAGATAAGAGTGATAGGAGAAAGGAAGAGGAGAAGGATAGTGGGTAGATCATGGTAATTGGAGATGTCGATTGACATTACATTTGAATAGTTGGAGATTATAGCTTTCAGGGAAACAGTAATTGGGGAGGGTGTTCCACTGGCGAGAGGTGCGAGGTATGAAGCTATTGGAGTAGAAGAGACGGTTACATTTGAAGGTTTCTACGGTGTAAGGGTGAGAGCGGGATGCCAGCCTCGTAGGGCGCTTGAATTCATGGAGTCTGGGAACCAGAGAGAGCAGCTCATCAGAGCAGTTACCATGGAAGTATTTGTAGAAAAAGACAGAGAGAGGCGACGGCGCGTCTGTGAGAGAGTGACTGCAAGCAAGACGCTAGATCAGGGCCAATTAGATTACATATCCTTCTCTGGATCTTGTCGAGAACTCTGAGGTAAGCAGAAGGTGCTCCAGCCCATATATGGCAGCAATACTCCATGCAAGGGCGAATGGTTGTTTTGTATATTTGAAGTATCGATTCAGGGGAGAAAAAATTTCCTGGCGCGGCACAGAGAGCCAACTTTCCTCGCGGTGGAAGAAGCAATTGACTCAATGTATTTGTTCCATCTCAGGTCAGCAGTCAGCGTGAGACCGAGCAGACGCAGGGAGTTGCTCTCAGGAAGTTGACTATCAGACATTTTAATGGGGGCAGGGAAGGATCTCTATGGTGGTTAATGGAGAGTAATTTAGTTTTAGTGGCGTTAAAGTTGACCAGCCAATTCTTGCCCCAGTTAACAACCGATTGGAGGTCCGTTTCAAGACGCACGGCCAGGTTAGTTTTGTCGCCGACACTAGACTTGTTTTTGAGGCAGGAGTAAATTGTAGTGTCGTCTGCATAGATGCCGACCTGGGAATCTATAGCTTCAGGAAGGTCGTTGATGAAAATGAGGAAAAGAGTGGGGCCAAGGATGGAGCCTTGGGGCACACCTGCGTTAATGGGATAGGAACTGGAGGAGAATCCGTTGAGAACGACCTTCAATTCTCGGTTAGACAGGAATGATTGTATTAGATCAAACAGTTGACCAGTAACACCATACCCCTGGAGCTTACGAAGAAGGCCGGCGTGCCAAACCCTATCGAATGCTTTGGAGATGTCGAGGGCCACAGCACGAGTCTCACCGTTATTTTGAAGGGCTTGGTATACGGTTTCTGTGATGGCCGTAAGCACATCAGCTGTAGATCTGACGTAGCGGAAACCATATTGCTTGTCTGAGAGCAGATTATGGGATGTGAGGTGATTAACCACTTCGGCATTGATAAGGGCTTCAAAGACTTTGCCGAACAGGGTAGGAGACTAATAGGACGGTAATTAGTGGGGTCAGAGGGGTCTCCAGAGTTCTTAAACACAGGAACAATGGATGAGGACTTCCAGCAGTCAGGAAAACATGATTCCTTGAGGCAGTAATTATACAGTTTAGAGGGCGGGTGCTAGCTCAGGCGCGCATTTCTTCAGGACAATGGCTGGTATGCCGTCTCCACCACTAGCCTTGTGGGGTCTAAGGTGGAGATAATGCCCAGTACCAATGACGGGGTTATGTGTAAGCCGCTCAGTAAGGCCTCAGTTCTAAGAGGGAAGTCTGGTAGGGGAACACCGGTGGAATCGAGCGTAGAATTAAATGAGAATTTCCGAGCGAAGCATTCAGCCTTGTCGGTAGGGGAGGTCAAGACCTCGAACTGGTTGAATAAAGGAGGTATGGAGGGTTTTCGATTATTCAGGACACTCTTGCAGACTCGCCAGTAATCTTTGGAGCCAAACTTGTGAGATGCAATACGTTCCTTCATTCGAGCAGCAAATATTGACTTAGCTTCGTTGAGGACACGCTTACACTCGTTACGGGCAGAGGCAAAGAGACGTCTATTGCAGTCAGACATGTCGCTACGGAATCGGTGAAAGAAGTGATTCCTATTGGCGATGGCAGATGAGCAAGCAGCGGAGAACCAAGGGGAGGAGTGCGACTTGACCTTAAATTTCCTTGAGGGGATGAAAGCGTCGATTCCAGCTTTAACCCAGGATGAGACCTCAGAAGCACATTCTTGGACAGGGAGTGTAAAGACAACATCCCAGGGGACATCGCGGAGGAAGTCACGGAACGAGTCCCAATCCGCTCGTTGATAGTAGAACGAGGTTCTTGTGATGGGAGGTTCTTTGCAGGGCGTGGAGTTGAAGGAAACGTTGACAGATACCACAGCGTGATCAGAGTTGCCAAGCGGGCAGAGCTGTGTGGCGCTACAAGATTCGGGGATGGAGGTAAAACACAGGTCAAGAAGAGAGGCCTTGCCTGCCAGGTCGAGGGCAAAACGCGTGGGGAAGTCGACTATCTGCGTGAGGGATTGAGAAATTGAGAAGTTAAATGTTTGAATGCCAGCCCGGTCAGTAGTAGCATTCTCGAGCCACTTGGTGTGATGGGCATTAAAGTCACCAAACACGAATATATGAGCAAACGGGTGGAGAGAGAGGGCCATGTCTATGCTGTCAGATATGCTATCGAGTATCCCACAGTCTTGAGAGGATGGAGAGCGATAGAGGAAGAAGAGATAGCTTACGGCATTGAGGAGAGATAGTCGGAGACACATGTATGACAGGTCTGGCGATTCGAGAGACAGCTCTCTGGCCAGGGGGAGATGGTCCTTGACATAGACACCAAGGCCGTGCATGTGGGTTAGAGAGTCTTTCCTGAGGAGAGGAAGGTAGCCAGGGATCGAGAGATCCGAGGAGGGAATAGACGAGACAAGGTTTGTCTCACACAGAGCCAGTATATCCGGACAGTTAGCAGTGAGGAAAGATTCCAAACTGCAGAAGTTTGTTCTAATGCCACGGATGTTGGCGAACGAAATGTTAAGGGGTTTAGGTGATTTTTGCGGGGCTGGTTTAGTTTTACGTTTTTGATTCAATCGAGTCTTCATGTTTAGTGATTGTTGGAAGATGAGAAGGCCTGAAGTATAGAGAAGCAGATGGTTATCGACCGCAACGTGAGCAGAGAGGAGTTGGCACAGCCTGCATCATAGTGTGGTCTCAGGGTTGCCCACCGGAGGTGACTGCAGGGACACCGATCCATGCGCGTCATGGCACTACAAACACCCCGGTATTATACAACTGTTGATCAGAGCGGCCGCTCAAGACGCTACGCAAGAGTTAGGGCTCCTAACTACCAGTCGGAAACAGCAACCAGTAAACTGTCAACCGTGTACCCTCAAAAAATGAAGAGGCAATGCCACAGACTGCGCACGTCACGGGAGAAACACATCAGTACTCGTACAGAGGCCAGAGAGAGAGAAAAGTGCCGGGAACCCCTTCTTAGACAGGAAACAAGGTGTGAGCCTCTGCGCTTGTCCAGGGGAAGGGGGAGGAGTGTTGACCGGGCGGTAGGAGGGTCTACCTACTCCTATTACATATAACACATAACAGTGACACTAGACAAACAGACAAAGGCCGGGAAGTAGTTGGCAGTGCCCATTCTGGCACTATACGCGCATTAAGGGGGATAGGATGGAATATTTTTAGTATTTTATATTTATACAACACTAAGTTTTAACTTAGTATAAGTCCCACTGTTCTATTCTAAGGAAAGGGACATTTTTTTTTTATTCTCTCTTCTTTTTTGCCAGAGGTAGTGGGGGGACGATTTCCAACTACACAAACAAGTTATCAGTTAGGTTAGAACAAGTATTAATGTTAAATTAGTCGGAGTGATCAAGCAACAATAGCTGAATAGAATAAATACGTAAAATATATATATATATATATATATATATATATATATATATATATATATATATATATATATATATATATAGAGAGAGAGAGAGAGAGAGAGAGAGATATGCTATCGGATGCGTCTTTGGTAGAATGAATTTATACTCACACATGGCGGAAAGTTATTCTTCGAGTCAATTCGGTGGGACCAGTGATTGTACGGCTAGCCATGTCTCAGACCCAAGCTTCAAGTTACAAATAACGCAGTGCTGGGGGGGGGGGCGTCAGTGACCATTCCTACCCTTCCCCAACAGTGGGCTTGGGAGAATTTGCATTAATAAAATATTTAAACCACGAGGAGAACGAACGGCAAAACGATTCCGCGAGAGGTCAATTTTTTTTTTTTTTTTTTTTTATCGAGCAAAAGACATAGCCACAGGGCCAAAGAATACTGAAGACATGTTAACGCGGGGTGAAGGGACATTTTTCCCTTTTTTCCAGAGATAGGGGAGGGGACGATTTCCAACTACACAAACAAGTTATCAGTTAGGTTAGAACAAGTATTAATGTTAAATTAGTCGGAGTGATCAAGCAACAACAGCTGAATAGAATAAAACGTAAAACAAAATATATATATATATATATATATATATATATATATATATATATATATATATATATAGAGAGAGAGAGAGAGAGAGAGATATGCTATCGGATGCGTCTTTGGTAGAATGAATTTATACTCACACATGGCGGAAAGTTATTCTTCGAGTCAATTCGGTGGGATCAGTGATTGTACGGCTGAATATGCCTATATTATGACACACACATTCACGTATATTCAGAAAATTATTACCAATTTCATGGGGTGTCTTATACTTTCCACAACTATATATATATATATATATATATATATATATATATATGCATGTATATATAAGTGTGTATATATAAGTGTGTGTATGTGTGTGTGCATATTGTGTGTGTAAAAATTTCAAATAGAGTATATCTGTAAAATGACAACATAAAGACAAAAGTAAAACTTAACCAACACGTTTCGTCTTCTGTACCACAAGTCATCTATATCTTTCAGTTTCCTGGAAGTTGGCATCTTCATGCTACCGATAGATTTTGTTAGATTAAGTATTATTTCAAATGTTTGCACAGGAATATGGAGGGGTATCGTCCAATTATCGCCCGATCACTATGTTCTCAGATGCATAATCGACCCTGAATATCTGTGTGCTGTTATTTTTATTATTAATAATATTTATTCGGTCGAGCTAGCCCGGGCGTTCATGAGTCTATCACGCTAACCATCACAGTCTTCCATCAAGGTCGTAAGATCATTTGGGTGGCATTCTCTGTCAGAACATAGCTGGTCAATCTACTTGTTTACTGGATGACCAACCTCTTTTGAGCTATGGCCAGGTGTCGTGTTCAGGCCCCTTCTTGATTGCTCGCTAGCAGTGTCCTAAATTGCATAATGCGTTAGCGTAAGATTGTAGAAATATCAGGGATGGTTCGACCGCTGTGATTTAGTTGGATGTTTTTCTCCAGGAAATTTTAAGTATAGATCTCAGCATCCGTGTGAAGATTCCATCAAGCTTAGACCCTAGGGTTTAATTCATGTCCAGGCAGTGGCACCACACATTAACACAGGGACTCAAAAGTATCAACGTTTGATGTTGTCTAATAGATCAGATATCCAGATTACATCTATTTTATTCAAAGCGGTACAAATTTTAGCTATGCGTATTTTCACGTGCTTTTCTGTAGGATTTATTTCACTTTCTAGGTATGTAAAAGATTCGACAAATTTTATTGATTCACCTAAGACAGTTTGTATTAAGATTGGGGGATGAAGCCTATGAATTCTGTTTTAGAGGAAGGGATGAAGAGTCCAACATCGTTAGCAGAAGTATTTTCTATCTGATGTCGAACTGTGATATAGGTAAGTGTTTCTACGGTAAAAGCTACACAAGAAAGAAGAAAGCTTCAATAAAAAAGTAAAATGAATGAAATATATACTTATATTTACAATCTTCAATCAGGGATTTGGCCATAAAGAATTTTTGTAGTTATCAAATTATCTCGTCCTTGAATTAAGCCTCTCTTGTTAAGAAAATGTTGTAATGGTATGATTATTTGAACATTTGAAATTGTTAAATCCAGTAAAAATGTAATGCCGCAGTGGAACGTTCCAACACAAATATTTACGTTGATATTTATTATATGTTTGTATTCGGTATTATTCAAGGCATTTGAAGAAGGCTTTTGAAGAAGGCTTTTGAAGAAATGTAACCCTTACGTTAACATTCAGTCTATATTTGTTTTTGGCAATAAATAACCGCAGTGATTGCTTTATTTTATTTTAGAACCGTGTAATAAATAAAACCTACTACATACATAATCTTCTACCTGTTCAGTCCTTTCATGGCGTGTGCGATCAAGGATCCCCAAAGGTTCCTGTCTTTGCTGTCCTTAGTAAAGTTGGTCTTTTGCTATATCCCCTAAGCCCTTTTCTCTCACGATTTACACAAGCTACATAGGCCCGTTATGTGCTACGTTGCTCTGTGTCTCTTCCATTCAATATATCATGTGAGTGTCACATTTTCCACACCTCTTTCCTAGAAAGGTCAACTGACCCTTTCTGATACTACTCATAAGTGTCCTTTTTTTATCATTTTCTCTAAAAGATAGATGTTGCTCACATTTTCAGTCCATGTTATTTTTAGCATTCTTCTGTAAAATCCAGTTTCTGTTGCCTCATATCTCTACTCCGTCTGTGATGAAATTATTCAGCCTTCACTGACATAGAGGATTACCAATTTTAAATGACAAATACTCTTTTCTTTGTTTCTAATAACATTTTCCTGTTTCTTAATATTTAATTAGATTTTGGAAGGCATCGTTCGCTATCTCTATACGCCTAGTGATTTCGATCTCGCATTTTCCGCCCTTTGTTAAAACGCTTCCTTGATATTGATATTTTTGCGCTTGTTTAATTTAGGTATCTTCAATTTGTAATTTGCGTCTTGGGCTCTTTCGATTGCTTACAAGTAGACATTCTGTCGTTTTACAATTAATGTTTAATCATTTCTTTTCTCTTTCCTTTACTGTAAAAGTTCCTGTACTTACTTTTCTGTGTCTGTAATCAACACTGTGTCATCTGAATATCTAATGTTGTTAAGATTGTGGACGTCAATAATGATCCCTGTAAGGACTTCTAATTCTCTAAGAATTGTAACTTAAGAAATTGCTAGGATTGTAATGATATAATTTCGATAAAAAAAAAAATCAATGTAAGAATATATTTTACATTTAGCTACTCGTGTTATTAACCTCGTACTGATTTGCTACAATATTTCCGCTCGAAGCAGATTGTGAATTCATATCACATATTTTTTTGTGATTTTCAGTAATGGTATCTTCGTGCTGGGCTGGTCCAAGCAGGGTGACGACGTACATAGACAAAATAATATTCGAATAAATTGAACAAAAGTAAATACTGTTTTTGTGTTATTACTCTGTACAATAATTGGTTATATCAGAGTCGCATGCAATTAATTATCAGCCTAGTCCGCATCTAAATCGGAAGTGATACTATCGTCGACCTAGCAAAAATTGGTTTGCTGTTGTTGGTAAAGTTTGGCACAAGGTTCAAGTCTAAGGCTTCTCTTCGGCAGATAATCCTGTGGTCCTCTTTTCAGTGGCGTAGCTAAGGGGGCGAGGGGGGGCGAACCGCCCTGTGTGCCAGCAAAGGAGGGGGTGACATAATGTCACCTCCAACAAAATTTTTCAACCAGGTTAAGGTGCCAAAAATAGTCTGAAAACAGTGCTGGAGACACAGGGTTTCGCAGGCGGGCATATGACCCCCCAGAAATAATTTATGGCCCCCCAGTTTTTTCCCCCCATCAGAAATTTTCTAATAAATTGTCGGGAAATGTGTGAGTAGCTTTTGATTTGAACTGATTATTTTGTGGTATTGGATTTTGTCTTGGATCATACATGTAAACAGTAACGTACCGGTCAGTAGAGTAAATAGAGGTAGAGCATGTATGAAAATTTAGCTACAGCTAACCATTCAGCATAGGGTGAATCGGGGACATTGGGGTGACATTTGAGCGGACCGCCCCGGGTGACGTTTACTCTAGCTATGCAACTGCCTCTCTTCTCTCTCCGCCTCATCTCCCACTCTCTTCTGGCGAATTCGCATTCGTATTTATTGGCATAATTTAGAGGAATTCCCTTCTCACAATCTCTCATCTCATGATCTCTCACTAAACCTCCTCAATGAACGCGGGTGTCTTATCCACCCGACTCCTGTCTCAAATCACTTTCGAACAAGTGAATCAACTCCAAATTCGTTGTTTACGAAAATGCAGTTCCACTTTACAGGTTGCATCTGCAGCTGTATGTCAAGCAACATTGCCCCTTAAATCTGAGTCACTCTTCCATTGTTCAAACTGCTCGACATACAATTCAAGTCGTTTATGTGTGAATTAAATCCTTAATTCTTCCTATAAGTTTTTGGTATTAACCCTTCTCGTTTCAATGTTTCTCATTAAATAACACTTTCTTATGTTTTAACAAAACTGTCTTCCGTTTTACCACGGCAACAACAAACAGCTTCACTTAATAATAATCTCTAATAAATCTATCGATAGTATAAAGATGACAAATTCCAGGAAATAAAAAGATGTACTAACAGCCAAACACAGCTATTCCTTATGAAAGGTATAAGGTGAACAAAAAATTAGTAACAGGCTCCACTTTCAATCCTTTTATATATTTCATCATACCCATATTAAAAGTAACACTATAACTTTAGTGTTTTCAGAGTTTCCTATTAGGGGACTTTAGCAATGATTGATGGCATAACGAAGATGTTGAAGGTGCACGCGTATTCGAACAAAAATTTAGGTAGGAAACCCCCATCGAAACTGGAAAGAGCGATAACAGTTAGTGGACTTGGGAAAATTATTTTCATGAAAAATGGTTTTAGTAGAAATATTTTATAAATTTCAACGACGTGAACCTTGTTTTTTCGGTCATTGAATGCTGAATGTTTCTATATAAGAAACGTTTAATATCACTATCTTCCCAAGTTAAAAAAAAAAGACAATTAAAAAATGCAGACAAAAGACCTTTCTACACACTGTCGCTTTGTAAGTGATGAGGTTCCTTTCAGGCATAATTGCTTCGATTTTAAGCTGCTAACAAGATAAGCGAAAGTCATTTCTTATCAACCTTACTCCTTTTTTCTCGCAACAGTCAATTTCATTACACTGCCAACGAATACAAAATTTTAAAACGTAGCCGATTACTTTGGAATGTATCAGGAAACGCATTTTCTAAAAAGAAAAGAATTTTTCTTGACAATTCAAATTCATTTATCTCTCTGTTAATACAGAAATTTCCTTTCAATACATGTCGGATGTGATGACGTCATTGACTGAGTATTTTTTTCTTTTATGCAGCGAATAGCCACCGAGATTAAAACGAGATACAGCGAGAGTTTGATATATGGAACGTGAATTCCCTTGTGGAAGCTGTGGAAGGTGCAGATGAGAATGAAAGGTAGTAATAAAAAGAGTTTTGTTAAGTGCCATTGATAAGGTTTAGGTGCTGAAGGAACGACAAGGAAAAGGTTGAAGAAGAATGTCACGTGATGTGCCGGAAGCAAATGAAAAGGATCAGATCCTTAATGTATTTTAGAGGCACAAAGAAGAAGTGGGAAACATGGATGCTGTGGAAGGAGTCGGAATTGAATAACGAAACGGCTTAATGAATGAATAAATGAATGAATTACTGAAGTAAAAAGAAGGCAATGTAAGAATGCCGATGCTATAAAAAGAAAAGAACAACAGCAACTCGAAAACAGTAGTGCATTGTAAGAACCACTGGGAAGTTATAAAAAAAATCTAAGCAGCGATACCATTGTTGTTTTCTCATTCTATTTAACTTCTACAGTTAGAAACACGTGCCACTTATGTTAATAAACGGGTGGCAAAAGTAGGTATACATTGAGCATTATAGCAGTATTGATATGTTTGTATAATCAATAAATTTTGTTTTTTGTTACTGTTGTTATAGTCAAACGTATGGTTGCAAGAAAGAAATACAACAGCAGAAATAGATTTCCGTGATTTATTTCAATAGGAACGTGTGGGTTTGGGACAGCTACCTTGTGGTATATTTCATAAGCCGACGCCCGAGCTGGGTTGATCTCTCATAGTAGTTCTAACTGGTTGACGTGGCGCTCTTCCTGCTGTTGACTGCTACTGACTGTCCAGACTGACCGTGACAGATCTCCTCCCTGGCCTCCTGTTGACCGCTAGTACTTCCCTGTGTGACCCCTTTTATGGCGTTTTTTTATGGCTTAACAGGCTCGAAAAACGACGCGAGTATAATTAGGAGGGAAGCATTTTTATTGGTCGAAAAATAGAAACACATTAAAATATTATTTTATTTATCGACCGGAATTCGTGCGTCGGGCCTATGCGTAAACGACGATAATGATCATTTTGTGACGGGGCCTAGTCCCGTTCACATCCGGCTCTCGCTCTTGAGTATGTTAGTTTATTTGCCTGCAAATCTGCCGAGATATGTCTTATTTTATTTTATAACACTGTATACCTATTTTTGCATACCTTCTGTATATCTCCGTCAAGAGAAGGACACGGTAACTTTGAATGTTTCTTTTTTGTTTTGTTTTTTTACTTTTCTTCACATAATGCTAGACCAAAGAGCGGCTTTTTTTTTTAAGGTCAGATGAAGGAAGCAGGAATCGCATACTATGAGAATATGCAGGATAGATAACGGTTGACCCTAGACTTGAAAATGTTACGATTGTTTGGTTCATCGAAGTGTCCACTCGGGAGTTTGTTTCCCAAAGTAGCAGTTCAGGAAAGAAGCTGTTTAAGTGGGACTTACTCCTTTTTCAAAGGAGTGCGAAAAAGTTAGTATGATATAACACTGGGTACATGGGTCCTCTAAGACCCACAGCTTCATTCTCTGGAAGCTGTTTTAATCATTGGGTGGATAAAGCGGTTGTATACAGTTGATACTTTAGATATTTTTGACGCCATGCATAAATCAGGTCTAATACTGGGAATTATTTTTAGACATATTTTTTTAAGAAATACTAAGAGAAAAGTAATTGTTTTTAAAGAAAAGCGGATGAACAGAAACACGCAATGCGTTTTAAACGGAAGTTTATTTGATTTTATTTTATGGGTAAGATTTTCAGGGAATGGAAGTGGAATGTCGGTAATTTGATTTGGTATTTGGTTACCTAAAAATTCTGTTTTTCTTCATTTGTGTCATATTAGGAATTGTATATAAAATACAAACAAAATATGTATGAAAAAGGCACTGGGAATTATCAAATATGCGAAAAATGGTTAGCGAGGTTTCGTGTTTTGTCATTGAAAGATTACGTTTATACTGGTTATATGAAGATATTATTTTTTATGTGCAGTTTTCTCTCTGAATGTGAGCGATCACGGTTCTCTACAACAATCTATACCTTGTAACACTTAGAAATGTTCGTATATTTAGTATCTATCCCACTCCCTCTTCTGTCATACATTAGCACAAACTCTTTAGGAAAGTCACTTCTTGTTGTCCCAGCCTGTAATCTTACATTTCCTGTGAGTGTTAATTTCTCCGAGCACACTTTTCTTATTAAGTGCCCAATAGATTTTAGTTGTTTCTTTCTAATTATAAGTACAAATGTCCTTTTCGTTCCCAATTTCCTTAAAAGTGTCCAGTTGTTTACACGTCTTGTCCATGGTATTCTTAGAAACTCTCTGTAGAAACGCAATTCCATTGCCTCAGATCTTCACTTCATCTAAGAGGAAATTATCAACATTCACCGACATAGAGGAAGATTGATATTACAAAACTCTATTCTTTGCTTCGAGCGATTTTTCCTGTTTATTAATGTTTTCTTTGGAAGGTATGTTCTGCTAATGCAATGCACCTGTTTAATCAGTTCTCTGAATCTCAGAATACAACTCAAAAGGCAACAAATGCATCAAAAATATATAAATCAAGCGTTAAAAATCATTTGAACTAGATCCGTTATGTAGGTCACGTTTTATGCGCGGTTTCAACTTAAAATACAACTTAGAATGTGATATAATGGAATATGCATACACCTGTGTTCCTCCTCACTGGAATATGATTGGCTGGTGTCCGTCATAAATACAGACGGATGTGTAGGTACGACAGAGTTGAAATCTATGACGACGCTCATTGGACTACGCCATTGGCTACCTGTTGGTCTACACCTATTACTTGCGACTACGACGAGTAGCAGTCGATTACTGCTAGCGTGTACTACTTGGTTACAGTAGCCAAACCCACTTAGATACTTCGATCAAATATATCCCTTTTCAGGACATATCAGAATATTATATTATAAATATAGCATAAATACTTCATTTTTACACAAAAAAATGTTAACAGATAAAGAAACATTGAAATTTTATAGCAACATTCAATGCAACGCACGTTAAGCAATGGAAATGAAGCTGAACAAAACGTACCAAAGACTGTTTCTTAATAAAAAAAAAAATAAAATGATTTTTAAAAAATTGTTGTTTATATGGTAAAATTAGAAGTAGGTCCTCTAGTATAACTCATTCTGGGGAATCAAATGACTGATTCGAACAAGTACTGTTCCTGATGAAAACAAATAGAGATAGAAATTGATAAAAAAGCGTGAAGAGTTAGTTACGGGAAAGTGTGTCGTAATTCATTAAGAGTAACATTAACCCGTATGTTTCTTCAGGCAAGAGGTTTTTTTTTTTTTATCCATGATTTTTTATTTTCATCCATGATTTCACTTAAAATATTGATTTCAAAATCATTGGAGCTAGCCTTCTTCACACCAGCGGTATAACCTAGTCTAAACCATACACATTATGTCAGGTTACATCCCATTTTACTCTTACTACATGTTATTCTTAACTGGTATTCTATACGATTTCCCCAGTCAACAAACTGGTAACAATGGCTGATACGAACTCGTTGAAATGAAATCAGATATCCATGAACTAATCTTGTTCAAAATCAATTGACATCCTGAAATTATGTCTACTCATGTGCAAACTAAAGAATCGGAATTAAATATAGCGCTGTAGAATTTACACACGAAATCTCAACCAAGTGTAGCACAACATGATCTACAGTGTACCCCATTGTAATCGACGAATATAATTATATACATCTTATTACAATAAAAAATGAGGCTGTATATTCCGGCTTAAAGTAATGTTCCAGTTTATGCAACATTGAAGAGTGGAGACTTTAAGAATTTTAGATATAAAAATGTATTTTTTCCCTATTATCACAATTTACAGCGTCGGCGTGAAATGCAGAAACATCACAACTTTAGACCGATGAAGTTTTAAAGGAAAAAACGTGGAAGACGAAAACTTTGTTATAGTTTCCCTAAAATGCTTATTGATATATAAAATCTATATATCGTTCTCTCTCTCTCTCTCCTAAATAAATATATATATATATATATATATATATATATATATATATATATATATATATATCCGCAATAAAACCAAAAACGTTTGCGATTTCTCTCTTCTTTTCAATATACACACTTTTCTCTCGTTGGAAATACTATAACCTCTTCTTTTATATATATATATATATATATATATATATATATATATATATATATATATATATATATATATATATTGTGTATTCAGGAAGCAATCCCTCTTTTAAACAAGTTACATTAAAAACGACCTATAAGCTTCTGTGGTTAATTTTTTAATAAAAGTTTTTCTTGGGTTTTGTAATTTTCTTCTTTTCTGGACATAAATTATGTAGAAATTGTCCAAATATTTTTGTATACCCGAGCGCTGTCGGCTGTACTTTTAGCCATTATCTAGGGTGATTTTCTTTCTTACTTTTAACTGAATGTAGGGATTGTTTTATGTATGTATCTAGAGTTATAAGAATGCTTCCTTTACTAAATATATTCAATACATAGTAGACGTGCTCATAGTTGATGTTATTTTGTGTTGGCTTTTTCTTTTTTATTAATAATGCTTCCATTATTTTCCGCGTTTTTGCACGTGGAAGAGGTTTTTATATTTGCATTATCAACACGTATGATGCGGATGGCGTTTGGTGGGTTTCTATGTGTATTTAATCAATTTTAGATAATTATATTGGATATACTACACCATGCCTAACAAGAAGACTCACGTTACATCTCTGTGACTATAGATCAATTAAGTCTCATTTAAATACACGTGCAGACCTATCTAATTTATTGGCCAGTCATGTATCACGAGCATTAAATGAGAATCGAGCCAAACAAAATAGAAAATAACAAAGTTCTGTTGTCTTTTTTTCTCTCAATCTCTGACAAAGCTTTAATAAAAGGGAAACATGTTAGATTGATAAACATTTCCTAATTTTTTCTTCATCTTATTATACTGTATATTGATCTACATTTGATTTTTATTTATATATATATATATATATATATATATATATATATATATGTGTGTGTGTGTGTGTGTGTGTGTGTCTAGGTGCGAGAGAAAATATAATTTTAATTATGTTATATTTATCGGTAAGTAAAAGTGCTCAATATCAGAGATAGAGCGTATGAAAATATAAAATTGAACTCTTAGGTCAGCACTAAAGGGCGACAATCTGTTTTATACTCGAACACAATCTTCAGATCGTTTCTCTATTCATACATGTTCAAGAAGTATTTTTTATCACTGCTACTTTGTATCTGAGTAGGCATTTTCACTTAAAATTAACAAAAAAGACTCTGTCCTTAACTTTACCTACAAACTTAGTCCAAAAAATAAACTCACATTCTTAGACATTCTTGCAGAATACAGTAATAACATTTTTACCGCTTTATTGCATCAAGCACCCACTAGCAGAAATACTTGCCACCTTAATTTTAAAAGTAAATTTCCACTCAGTTACAACATAGCAGTGATAAAAAAACATCCTAAAGAGAGCACAGAAGAATCCATCCTCTCGTCTAATTTTCCTTAAAAACGCAACAATGCAAAACAGACACTAGTTAACAATGGTTTTCCTAACCACTTCATCGATCTCCAGATGAAACTATTCTTTTCCAAATAAATAATAACGATACTAAATACACAAAAATAAATTAAATATTTTCTACAAAAGTGAAATGCACCTCAACAATTAAGATGAATCATCACTTAGAAATATCATAAAGAAATATACTACTCCAATTCACCCGAACCAAAAAATGAAACTATCTACTACAAAAATGTTAAAACAGCTAACCTTAACCTCAAAAATAACAACACACCTATAAAATCAAAACTACAAAGAATGGGCATAATTTACGTGTTCACATGCCCTTTAAGTTACTGTGTTCCTGATCAACCCAATCGGTCACACTACTACATGCTTATCTAGACGACTTACGTTGCACCTACCACTACCCCATTAGAATCCATTTACACCCACACACAAACTTACCAGGCTCCATCCGAAACAGACTAGTAAAAAAAAACAAGCATAATAACCTTATCCACATGTAAAAAAAAAAGATTAAAATAACGGAAGCCTTAATAAGAAAAAAGCCCATACACAATAATATTAGCAAGAACACAGCTACATTGTGCTGACAGTGTTCGGTAAATATAACATCCCTATAACTCTAGATACATACACGCAAGCTATACATCCAATTAAAAAGTAAAAATAAAATGATCCTTGATAATGGCTAAAAGTATAGCCGAAAGTGTTCAGAATTACTGAGCATTTGAACAATTTCTACACACTCTGTGTCCAGAAAAGAAAACACTTGTTCAAACACATTAAAAATTAAATAAAAGGTTAATACTAGTGAACTAGGGCAATCCATATTCCCATAATTCACTTATTACCCAATGCTCCTAGCCGTCTATGAAAACGAAAATAGGCTTAATACATTCATCACCTGCCTCAGCAATAGAAGCAAAAATCCTTTACGTCCAGTCTTGACAAGAGTCATTAAAATGAGGGATTAATCATAGTTTTAATGTTTTGATCTGAATGAACACAATTCTTCAACATGATTTGATGTTCTTTTTTGTAGTTAGTTCTCTTTTAATTACTATCCATTTTGAAATCTGTTGTATGCTGCCATTGGCAAAGATTTATTTGCATAAGCGACTTGAAAAGCTGCGTGTTGCTATCAGTTAACATTTAATATAGCGATATCGTCATAATAGCATTGCTGTTATTCGGCTAAAGTAAACCGCGTTGCATTTAAAATCTTATTAATATATGCAAACAACGACATTACACTATATATTTAGGTCATCGGTTATGTAGGTAAAAGTGCGTAATATGAAGAAATGAATGAAATGACACCAGCAAAAGAGAAAACAAAGGTCAAGATTTATTTTACATGAATACAATTACAGCACAAGGCCGAAAAGGAGGAGTGGGTTGAGGCTGGTCTTCACTAACTATTTTATATTTAGCTAATCGGATTCACGATCCATTCACTAGTTACAATTTTCTCATTCACCATAAAAACTCATCCATCGTCAATCAATCCTCCATACACCATAATAACACATCCTCTCAGGGATGGGGGAGGTTAAAAAAAGTGAAAACAATGGTTATGAGCAATATATTTCTGATGTCACAATCAAGCATGTACAGAACTGTACGTATATATAATATCAGAACTGCACTTATATATATCAGAACTTTACGTATATATAATACTAACAGCATGGCCCGGCGTTGCCCGTGCTTGATTAAAAAATCGTATGACTCATACAGCAATCGCTATCACTTGACGTAAAATATTTTTGTCCTTCCTTGCCTTTAAAGGAGTTCCCTTTGCCGTACTGATGTTGCTACATGTCTTACTTCTTGCCTATCTCACACTGCGAATTTTTTCTGAGCTCTATACTAAACATTAAATCTGTTACGAAAAAAGAACTAAACAAAATGAACACAAAACGATCAGCTTTAAAAAAGGACTCGTAACTGGAAAAACCGAATGAAAAAAGAATGTTAACAACAAATAATTTTTCACATCCAACCCAGTTCTGCGGAATCAGAATCAACGTTGAGTTTAAGCAAGCGAATGAGCCAATTGGAGTAAAGTGCCATGCAGATTTAAATTTTTCCCACTTGTGACGAATGCAGCTATTGATGTTTTTTTGCATGCTAGTATGCTAATTAACATTCGTGTCAGTCAGCTGTTGGCTCTCACGCTGGCTAATAGAATCTTCGTGCCTATTCGTGGTAGCCAGCTATTGGCTCTCAGTCTGGTCAGTACAAAATGGCCGCAAACTACATGAAAACTACCGTAGTAGCATGAAAAAATCGATTATTTCAACTATCGATGGGAGTTGGGAAATGCAAAGTCGGTCTTGGCCTTCCCAGTAACTTGGAACATGTGCATGTAAATTTTGGTGAAAATCCGTCGAAAATTGCGACCGTGCATTCGTTACACACACACACACACACACACACACACACACACACACACACACACACACACACACACACACACACACACACACACACACATCCTGCCCTTTATAGAATATAATATCGTTTATAATGTCAGACGTCTTAAAGTGAGACACGGAAATCCAATTCCACATGAACAAAAGATGACTTCCAGAAATATAGTACATTTTCTAACAGAACGGAAAATGTTCATAAAAACAAAGAAATGAATATCAAATTGCTATTTAATATCCATTTTCCTATGCACGAGTGAATGCGGAACAGATGAAGAGCTTTGAAGAAATAGAAATTTGGTTCTACAGAAGGATACTGAGAATATAATGGGCAGGATATGGGAGTAAAGACGACGTTTTAAGAAGAATTTCAAGGTTATTGATTCCTCGAACGAAACATAAGAAAATAATTTCGAAGAAAACCATTCATTAGATCTACCAGAGTAGTTTGTTCTAGTTCATCTAATTAAAGTTTTTTTTCTGGATATCTCAGTTTCAGTTATTTCCCTTTGATAACTAAACTCTTTTTTTTTTTTTTTTTTTTTTCTGATGTGTCCTGATTTTGAACTCGCAACTCTTTGGTTCAAGTCAATGGATTACTTCAACTAACTTTTTTTAATGGATTTTTTTTTTATGAATATGGATATATATTTTATGCACAGAGCCATGTATTCTGAATAAAGATGAGGACAACGGTACAAACAATGTACATAGTGTAAATAGTTACAACACCTCATATCAGAAATACAGATAAATTTGAGAATTGAATATAGCTACCTCCACTACTTCGGCATAAAGTTTCAATACCTAAAGTTTAAAATGATTTTTTTAAAAATGAAAACACATTCTTGCAGATTTCATTTTACATTTAATTGAAAACTAAAATTTAAATTTATTATTTCCAGTAAGTAAATTATTGTGGTGTATTTCAGACGGAAATTATATAGATTGGAATGCCAAATTTAATTTCAATTTCTTAAAAAAATTTTTTTAAAGCGACCATTTTCTTAATTTTATGTCCTGAAAATTTCATTAAAATCGAACAATTATCTGATTTTTACAAGAATTTCCAAATCAATGTGTTTTTCAAGGAAAAAAGTCAATCTAATTATTATGCCACCTTGATGACGTAACCAAAAAAAATTTACTGAAATTTCGAACGTTTTAGAAAGGATTAAAAAATTTCACAATATAATAAAAAATACTTTGCTCTTTCATCTTAATAATAACATAAACATTTAGCCGACAATTTATTAAGTTTGTGACCTTTTTTTTATTACGCAATGCTGTTTTCCCGCGAAAAAGTAGAGGTTCCTTATTTAAAACTTACAGGGTATAGTGTAGAAAAAAGTAGCAGGTGAAACTGCGAGTAAACTACTTAATGAATTTCAAGGAATCAGAACACAGAAAAGGGCTTTGTAACGATCCAGAATTGACTTCGACCAAAAAAGACAATACTTTGAATGCCCATGTTCTTTTGGGTTAAGTTGTAGGAAAGAAGAAATTATTTTTATTGTTATGTTATTGTTACATCCTCCAGAATAAGTAATCCTTCTAGAAGTGGATGGAGATGGTGCTGGATCGGTGGTTAACCATTAAAAATAAGCTCAGTCACCGCCGAATGTTCCAGACAATATGTTTTATGCCGTTTCTTCCTTTCTAACCCATCCAAAAGTCACCATGTTTGACATGTTTATAGTCTGAAGTCAGTTTTAAAGGCCGCAAAAGAAGATTTATGGCATAATTATAACTCCAGTTCATAAGAATAACATGCTGACTTGAGAAAGAAAGCAATAAATAAAATTTGAAAACGGTAAGCAAATAATAAGTGGCATTTTATGAATAAATTCATTCGTGGCAATTCTTCTTGAAAGTTTGGTTTGCTTCTAAATTTCATTATGGAAGCTAAAAATAAAATTTACAGAACCAGTTGAATGAGTTCCCTAATAATATAAAAAATATAAATCGACAGCCATATTTATACATTTTTTTAAGCTTTTGTTTAAAAATAACCCATATATATATATATATATATATATATATATACAAATACACACACATGCACACACACACACACACACACACACACATATATATATATATATATATATATATATATATATAATATCTGTTTATTCGCCTATGTGTGTAGTAGCAGTAGCAATAGCGGGAACAATATAAGCATTTTGCTTCGGATTTAAGTCATGTAGTCTTCGTAATTAAAGTGGACAATATCGGGAGATAGAGTATAAATCGCAATATATGCTTTTTGAAAGCAATTCACTCTCATGAAGACAATAATGCCAGTAAGACGCATGGGGTTACTGTTAGTGAAATAGAAGGAAAATATTTTAGAAAGATCTGGCAACCCAATCTTAAGTAGGAAACAAGGGATAAACGTCTAATCCTGCCCAAAAGACACAGGAGGAGTGTAAATCTGATGATGTTTTTTTCATATACTTATTAATCATACTGAGGATAATAATAATAATAATAATAATAATAATAATAATAATAATAATAATAATAATAATAATTAACAAAACAGACATATTTCTTCTTGGAAAGAAATGACATACTACCACTTGAACAAAAAGGGTGCAAACGAGGCTGCTACGGATGTAAAGACCAATTACTTATTAATAGGATGATCCTGGAAAACTGCTTCCGTGGAAAAAAAAAATCTTAGTATTGCCTGGATAGATTATCGTAAAGCATTCGATAGTGTACCACATTCCTGGATCTTAAAGTCTTTAAGTATGTACAAAGGTATCGTTATCATCAATTTCATCAAACAATGTATGTCGATATGGAAAACTACACTTTACCTCAATCATAAAAAATGGAACCTATAAGTCTGGTGAAATAAACATCAATAGAGGAATATTTCAAACTCTTTTGTCTCCTTTATTATTTTGCATATCACTTATAGTATTAACCAGCCAACTTAACAAGACAGAATGCGGTTACAAAAAATAGCTCAAAAATAAACCATCTATTTTACATGGATGACTTAAAATTGTATGCTAGGAATGACAATGAGCTGGAAGGTCTTCTGCAAACTGTAAAATGCTTCAGTGAAGACATTGGAATGAAATTCAATTTGATAAATGGCTAAAGCTACAGTTTTACGAGGATCGCTACAACAAACTTTCTATTAGTTTAGACCCTGCTGTAACAATAAAAGATTTAGAACAAGGAGAAGTTTATAAGTACCAAGGGTAAATGAGAGTGAAGGAATTCACCATAAAAAAATGAAAAGAAATTGCGTAAAGAGTACTAAGAATACGACTGGTATTAAAAAACTGAATTGAATTCTCAGAACAGAATTATGGCCATTAATAACCTTGCCATCCCAAACAATATAGTTTCAACATCTTGAACTGGACTCTAAATGACATCAGACAAATGGTTCTAAAACAAGAAAGCTTCTTTCTAAGTATAAGATGCATCATCCAAAGGCTGATGTAGTTGAAAAGAAGGTGGAAGAGGTCTTATTCAGCTAGAATTGTCATACAAGACAACAACTATTGGCTTACTAAACATGGAAAAACAAATGACTGGATGATAAAATTAGTGAAACAACATGAAAACAGAAAGAAAAAAAAATATTCAATAATAAAAGAAGGCAGTAAATACAAAACAACATTTTACATTTAGTAGATTCATAGTAAAATCAAAACAGAAGCCAAGAACCAACTATTGCAGCAAAAGATATGAAAAAGAAAGCCAAGGATAAAGCCCTTGAACAGATGAAACAACGCTGGCAAGACAAACCTCTGCATGGCCAATATCCAGAACGTGCAAATAAACCCAATGTTGATAAAGTTAATACTCAATGGTTACGAGCATCTGGATTAAAGTCTGAAACTGAATTTTTATTCTTGCAAAGACCAGAGTCTTTTTCACTACAGGATTTTCAGGCAAATATCATACATAATAATGTGGATCCAAAATGCAGGTTCTGTGACAAATACCAAGAAACAATAGACCATCTAATCTCAGGATGTTCTATACTTGCCCCCAAAATGAATATAAAAATCGTCACGATAGAGTGGGGCAATACTTACACTGGACAATGTGCAAACACTTTGGAAAATGTGTAAGCAAACACTGGTATGAACATCGGCCAACAGAAATAGAAGATGTCACCATTCTATGGGATTATACCAACACAGACAGAAAAATTGAAGCAAATAGGCCGGACATTATTGTCAAAAAAACCAGAAAGAAAAAACTTGCCTACTAATTGATATGGCTTGTCCCGGATTGTAACATAGCAACCAAGGAATTTGAAAAAACTATCAAAATACAAAAGACCTGGAAATTGAAATAGAAAAAATGTGGAAATTGAAAACAAGAATAATACCAGTGGTAATAGATTTGCACTTGGAATTATAAAAATGGAACAAAACAACACATTGAAAGAAAAACCCCAGCTTAAGAGACATACAGAAAATTGTCTTATTAAGTACAGCACACATACTAAGGAGAACTTTGTCTATGTAACGCTAGCAACTTCATCGGAGATAAAAAAAAAAAAAAAAAAATTTGAAATGTGGCCATAACAACACACCACGACCTGCCTTAGGTCTTTCCGCAGACTTGGTAGGTAGTGCTTAAATCGAATGATGATGATAATAATAATAATAATAATAATAATAACAGCAATACTACTACTACTACTACTAATAATAATAATAATAACCATATTAAAACAAAAACAACAAAATTAACCCATTAGTGCTTTTTTGTCTAATGTATCTCGCTAGCTTAAATCTGGGGAATGTAGAATTTTATGTAACTCCGTCTAAAAAATTGGATACGATGTTTCGTAGGAGTCAAATTAAAAACAAATATCGTAATAAAATTAATTCTATAATGTAGCTCTCAGTTTTTTGCCTATAATGTATATGTGTGTTGCCTTATGTAGTGGACCGTGGCTGTTTTGTTGTGGAGTAAACATAGAAGAAACACATGTGGGGTTCAAATTTTCCTGCTAGCCGGTCCAACTACATGAAAAGGTTGGACTATTAATTAACTCCAAAGAATGCAAAGAAAACAAACAAACCACAAGACCGATAATACATGTATACAAATATATATATTAATAACAGGTTACATAGAAACAGTTACAAAAGGACAAAGTGTGTGTGAATATTATATATGTGCGTGTGTTTGTGTGTGTATTGTTCTTAGCGTGTTCCCAGCATTTTGGGAAACGCTACCTCTGGTGAGCGTTCACATTTTTGAAGTGGTAAGGCTGGAAGCCTGAGGAAAAAGAAATATTTACCTCAAGGTGGCGACTATTTATAGTCAGGGAGGAGAGACCCCTGGTGAAAGGGTTAACGAACTAAAGGAGAAGTTAACTCCGACACCTATATATATATATATACCCGACACTATTAGGAACATACTAGTAGAAAACACTAATATATTAACTGCATCCACTTGCAAAAAAAGACTAAAAATAATGGAAGCTCTAATAATAAAAAAGAAAAAGCCAACTCTTAACAATATCAACTATGAACAAAGCCACAATGTGCTAACTGTATTCGGAAACTAAAACATCACTACCACACACTGAACATACATAGAACACACTCTACTAAGCTGATAATTGAACCATCCTTGATAATGGCTAAAGGTATAGCCGAAAGCGCTCGGAAACACAGAACATTCGGACAGTTCTTACACACTCTTTGTCCAGAAAAGAAAGCTCTTGTCAGAACACAAGAAAAATTAAATAAAAAGCTCAACTGTAGTACCTTGTCTGTCGTTTTTAACGAAACATGCATATATATATATATATATATATGTGTGTGTATGTATGTATGTATGTATATTGTAAGTCAAAATGGAAACAATTTACTTCTGTCGCGTTGTTAGAACTTCATCGGACTGTCTTTCTTAACGTCAACGAACCCAGTCCCAAATATGTATCAAGCATTTTTATTTAAATAATAACGACAAGTTTTGTCTGTCAATTTTTTTTTAGTACATTTTTGAAAGTTCCGAATTAGCTGTCTGTGTTATGTGTAAATTTGCCTAAGTTCATATTTATTCTTATTTCATATGATTTTCTGCTCCATTATATTCGAATGTTGCTTGTTCTGTATATATTTACGCAACTGTTTATTTTTTATTCATTCTGGCGTTCACACGTTTGATGAAACCAAATTTAAGTCCCTCAAGATGACATTATATAAACGGTCAAACTGAATTTATTATGTGATTTTTTTAAACCACACTTCAATATACGGTCCCCTGTGGAGAAATATAACTTATTTAATGTTGGCTGATTCTCTTTTATTACAATAGCCTCCAGAATTTGAAGTTTTTCTTTGCACTGTGTTATAGATATCTATATTAAATAAGCTAAATAGTATTATCATAAATTTTAAAAGATAGCACGAAAAGTGTATATAGAATACAGTGCAAAGAATATTTCCAAATTCTATTTATATATAATTACATATACGCAGATGCAGAAGTTAACATCAATCAGCGAAGTGATAAAATTTTTACTTATGTTAATTCTAATTTACACTCACCACACACACACACACACACACAAATATATATATATATATATATATATATATATATATATATATATATATATATATATATATATATATGATAGGAAAAAGAACAAGTAGCAATCAGATATCAGTTTAATATGTTTCACTTTATGAAAGAGATCAAGATGATAAAATGCAAAGAGACGCAGATTAATGGTATGTTGTTTTTGGTTATTTCTTATTGGTTAGATACGTGTCACGTGTAATGAAGTAACAGACAGAATTCCACTATGTGTTTAAAACATTCTGGTCACTAATGTGCGTATAAGTTACTGAGACGCTGTAGGATGTAGGTTTTAGAAAAGAACTAACCAAAGGCAAAATACCATTAAACTGCGTCACTTTACTGGTTATCATTTTTTATCATTACCATCTTGATCTCCGACGAAGCTTTAACAAAGTCAGACATGTTTTTACTTGTTCTCTATCTTATCAGTTTGTCAGATTCCTATCCATACCTATCCATCTCTCTCTCTCTCTCTCTCTCTCTCTCTCTCTCTCTCTCTCTCTCTCTCTCTCTCTCTATATATATATATATATATATATATATATATATATATATAGTTTATGCAAAACTAGGTAATCTCTATGGGGAGACCCAAGGAGGATAATATCTGGAGAGCTCAATGTAAATTCAGAGCAAATATGTTTGAATAAAAAACAGACCACTTTAAGGTTCCATGTAATAAATTATTTCACCACAACCCTTTTAAAGGACTGTGGATCATCAGACTTTACTTCCAAAGGTTGATATGAAAAATGAAAAAAAAAATGTGGTGAAATAATTTATTACATGGAACCTTAAAGTTGTCTGTTTTTTATTCAAATATATAGAGAGATAGATATTTATATATGTGTGTGAAGAGGATATATATGATAAAGATATGAAGAGATTGTCATCCACAGACAGACTGTTTCGCAGGTCATCAGTGTGGCTAGACATCCGATTGCCTCAAGCCGGGATCGAAAACCGACAGATTTGGTATTAGTCGGAGATTCTACCCCTAAGCCATTGTCGCACAGTGGTAAATTTAGACGTATTTAGTTTTATACACACAAAGTGTAAAGATGGGGAAATAGAAATTAGAATTAGTTATACATTGAACATTTGAAGAGTTAGAGAAATATAATAGCTAATTAAGTAAAACCTATATTACGGAATCTATATGAATAAATGCGAAATCATCCAACGAAACATTGTGAGTGAATTTGGGTAGACGGATCACTTGGGGCTGTCGATAGCTGTGCTAGCACGAAGTCATAAGTCATCGTGACCGAGAGTTTGAGCGTGCTGGTGTTGTTCAGATTGTTGATCATTCTAGATAACCCGTTCTCTCCCAGAAACTGTAAGTATGGTCTGCTCAGCATAGTTGCAGTATTGGCTCTGTTGGTGTTGAACAAGCACAAATGACCCTGAGCGAGAGTCTGCAATAGGGACTGGATAGCCGACCTATTAGACGTATATCCTCGAATACGAGCGTAGCTATTATACATATACACATATATATATATATATATATATATATATATATATATATATATATATATATATATATATATATATATGGGGCGAGCGCATGAGCGTAGATATAAGCACAAATTCAACCATGGTTCTGTCTTAGACGGTCGACGCACAATTAATATCAATGAAATATGTAATTACAATCGGAACACGCTAATATTATCCACAAAAGACAAACTCCGGTATCTTTTTATTTTTTTGTAAAATCCACGTCTTTTTGGTTATATTTAATGTTGGAAAAAAAATGCTTCCTGAATAAGTGAATTTCTTTTCTGCGTAATTCCACATTGTTTGCACGCAAATGCATCCGAGTCTTAAAGAAACGATTTGTGCGCCCTTACTGTCTCAGCTCGTGCATGCGTAAACATGCTTCTATTAGATTGAATGTATTCTAAAGTACTTTGCTTAAGCAGGTCGGGTTGGAAAAGTCGATTGCAGAGAGTGTTTGTTGAAAATATCAAGTCAATAATAAACTTCATTGAGTAGGATCTCAGTGCTTCCCTTAGATGTTTGCTAATTTTCACCACTTGTGTCTTTTGTTTTTGTTTTATAAATAGTTCTTCTAACTGTTTATCTCAGTATTTAAGCAACAAGAAGAGAATTTTTCATTGTATTACATCTCTAGATATGCTTCCACAAACATGCAACCACCCGCGCGCATGTGCACTGTGTCTTTGTTTTAAGTTTAGCTTATTCTTTAACAGTTTTCATGAAATATTTGTTTGTTTTCTATGTATTTTTTTTATTTATTTCGATTCCCTAATGCAGTTGTTTGTATTTATTCATATATTATTCTTACTACACACGCACATATCAAGGTCGTTGTTATAACGAACAATATATACATATATATATATATATATATATATATATATATATATATAATACATTAATTGATTTAAAATATGGTTTCTTCGCTACACAGAAATTACTATGTTTCGAACATGGCAATTCCTGTGTACCGATAAAACAATATTTTTAAATCAGTTAATTTATAATATTTATGCTTGGTAAATTTACATTGAGCACTCTTTTGTAAAATATCAATGCGTACACTGGATTATATATCTTACTGTTCTTTATTTTTAAAATACATATATATATATATATATATATATATATATATATATATTTATTATTATTATTATTATTATCATTATTTTTAAACTACTAGTAATACTCGGTTGGAAAACACCTCGGATAGCACAACTTGTAAGTATATCAAAACAAATTGGTACCCGAGGGAAAATATTGAAAAAAAAGAAAGAACTAAAAACATCCAAACAGGGCGGAATAAATCGTCCATTGCCTTAAGTTTCTAGTTCAAAGAAAAAAAATCAAGCGAATAATAAAGCTAACACATAGAGTGCTCAATACGGTAAGTAGAGTAGGGATAAATGGACTGAATCCTAAAGAGCCAGGAACAACTTACCTAGGTTTCACCTAAACGGATCTTCAGGGTAAGCTGGTGAAGCCTAGATCGGATGTCCCTGAGTTTTTAGGATTTAGTCCAAATATATATATATATATATATATATATATATATATATATATATATATATATATATATATAGCTTCAGGTCATTCCTTTTGTAATCAGGCTGTCGTTTCGTTGAGATATGTGCTGATGCTCTTAAATCCAATTAGCGGAATTTGTGTAATTAAAGCATTTCGATAGCTTTATATATTTTAATAGTTGTTTATTTTATAAAACATTTATAATATTATAACTTATAGTAATTTTGAAATTTATAAACATATTTAAAATAGCAGCATTGTTAAGTAATTTTGTTTACTTTCAACCTGCTATTTAAATGCTAAGTTGGTTTGCACTTTAAGGGTAGAAAAAGCCTTTAACTGAATACGTATACATGTTACATGAAATGTGCTGGGACATAACTTGTAGGGATATGAGTTTGTGGCCCTGAGTTTCACCCTTTTGTGATCATCAGACAATTGGTTTGTCTAGTGATCATAAAAGCGTGAAACCCATACAACTTGTTGAGTTAACTCTATCATTGATATTGACAACTTTCCACAAGTACAACGCATATATATATATATATATTATATATATATATATATATATATATATATATATATATATATATATATATATATAAATAAAAGAAAGAACAGTAAGATATAAAATCCGGTGTTCTTATAGATATTTTATTTTTACAAAATAGTGCTCAATGTAAATTTACAGAGCATTAATATTATAAATTAATTGATTTAAAATATGGTTATTTTCGCTACACAGTTCCAACCATGTTTCAAAAAATAGAAGCTAAAAACCCTAATTTTATTTTTGCAAATAAATTAAAAGCATTAGTTCCATTTCATCTTCAAGCGAATTTTGGAGTAACTTTTAAAATTTACCGGGTTTTAAATACACAGCTAAAATCACGTTTCCATGGTTACAGAATATTCTACTCAAATTGAACAAGGGGTGTCTAGATTTTCCTTATGACAGTATCATTGTATCAGTTATTAGCTACATTTTGGTAAGGGGTGAGGATGTATTTTACACTGAAAATGAGAAGGAAAATTACTCATTAATTAGTAATTTTCCTTCTGTTATAAAGTAATATAGTCTATTAAAACTAAACAATGAAAATATTTTAAAATTTTTAAGTAGTAATTTTGAATTTGTAATTAAAATTGTAGTTAAATTGAATGAATTCTAACCTAAATTTCTTTTAAATAATACTACACGCATTAAAAAGAATCCAAAAATAACACCTATAGTAAAATAAAATTAATATGAAATACCATAACATGTAAGCTTTTGAATGACCCATGTCCTCAGTACTTACATGTGAAATATTATAATAATAGGTTTATATATAAAAGAAAAGTTTACTGAATCAGTGAAATTAAGTAACCATTTCTGCTGTCATAGTAATATACAAAAAAAAAAAAAAAAAAAAAAAATGTAACCTCATATACATACTTAAACTTAATGTTAAAATAATCCTACATAATATAATGGATTCTAATACATTTAACTGTTCTTAAAAGAATATAGTAAAATAAAAATTAAAAGGAAAATATTTCAAATCGTAGTTAAATAAAAAGTATTAAAAAAAATCTTTAATTTTAAAAGATGACGTTGAAAATTTTTACCGTTAACTTTTTTTTTTTTTTAAATTCAGACGACATCCATTCAACCGACGTCAGGTTTCAGTGTAAAATACATCCTCACCCCTTACCAAAATGTAGCTAATAACTGATACAATGATACTGTCATAAGGAAAATCTAGACACCCTTGTTCAATTTGAGTAGAATATTCTGTAACCATGGAAACGTGATTTTAGCTGTGTATTTAAAACCCGGTAAATTTTAAAAGTTACTCCAAAATTCGCTTGAAGATGAAATGGAACTAATGCTTTTAATTTATTTGCAAAAAATAAAATTAGGGTTTTTAGCTTCTATTTTTTGAAACATGGTTGAACTGTGTAGCGAAAATAACCATATTTTAAATCAATTAATTTATAATATATATATATATATATATATATATATATATATATATATATATATATATATAACATTAGGCAGCATATGATTTACATACAAAGAATAATCACACATAGAATTAATCAAGTATTAGAAGGATGTCGTCAATAATCGCATTGATACTTCTGATTAATTCTATGTGTGATTATATATTTGTATATATATATATATATATATATATATCCGTTACAAAGACAAAGGGGAGGGCGCATGTTCGATTCCTGCAGGAGAACACATTTTTCACTGGAGTGCGTTAGCAAATTGACGTAATAGATAATTTAATAAATTGAAATGTAGTGTTTATGAATATTACAAATATGAAGTAATAAAAATGTCGGATTTAAATTAAACCATTACTTCTTCTGACAACACACACACACACGCACACGCACACTTACATACAGACGCATACACACATACACACACACATATATATACATATATATGTTTATTACATTATATATATATTTGCTTATTACATAATATACATATACATTTGTTTATTACTTAATAGACATATATCTCTATCTATAAAAGGCAAGATGTGTGTGTGTGTGTGTGTGTGTGTGTGTGTGTGTGTGTGTGTGTGTGTGTGTGTGTGTGTGTAAAGAATGCACGGCCGAAATTTTTGACGGATTTCAAAAAAATTTACATGCACATGCTCCAACTTAGCGAGAAGGCCAAGACCGATTATCGATTGTTTTCATGCTTCTACGGCAGTTTTCATGTAGTTTGTGGCCATTTTCTAATGGTCAGAGTGAGAGCCAATAGCTGGCTGCCACGAATAGGCACGAAGATTCTATTGGCCAGCGTGAGAGCCAACAGTTGACTGACACGAATGTTAACTAGCATGCTAGCATGCAAAAAAAATCGATAGCTGCATTCGTCACAAGTGGGAAAAATTTAAATCTGCATGGCACTTTACTCCAATTGGCTCGTTCGCTTGCTTAAACTCAACGTTGATTCTGATTCCGCAGAACTGGGTTGGGTGGTATTTGCTGTTAACATTGTTTTTTCATTCGGTTTTTCCAGTTACGAGTCCTTTTTTAAAGCTGATCGTTTTGCGTTCATTTTGTTTAGTTCTTTTTCCGTAACAGATTTAATGTTTAGTACAGAGCTTAGAAAAAATTCGCAGTCTGAGATAGGCAAGAAGTAAGGCATGTAGCAACATCAGCACGGCAAAGGGCACTCCTTTAAAGGCAAGGAAGGACAAAACTATTTTAAGTCAAGTGATAGCGATTGCTGTATGAGTCGTACGATTTTTCAATCAAGCACAGACAACGCCGGGCCATGCTGCTAGTATATCATACATATATATATATATATATATATATATATATATATATATATATATGTGTGTGTGTGTGTGTGTGTGTGTGTGTTTATATATATATATATTATCATGATTATATATTTTCTTTTTCTTTAGTTTTTTGTTTTGAAATTCTTGTTTCATTTGCTTAAAACAACAACCTTAATAAAAATACTACCTGAAGTCTAGTAATCGAATAATGACGCGTTGAGTTGCCCTCCATTTTTTCTCGCGCATGAGCAGACGTAGCCAGTCGGGCGTCAACGGCCGGAAGTTATGTTGAAGACATCGAACAATGTCTACTCCGACTGTTTTGTGCAAAATCGCAGGCAAAAAGTGCACGCACAGGCGGCATCGACAACAACAAGAAAAACAATTTTTTAAAACAAAAGAATAAAAAAATTTACATTAGAATAAAAATATAAAGACATTTGAAAAATCAATTCAACAACCGTCAGCCATCTTGTGAAATGACTGCTGCATTGCGCCCTACTATACTTCCGCCAGCAATTACTAATGAGTCACATGACACCCTTCTAAGGTTCAAGATACTCGATTCATCATCTCACGTCTTGTTATGCTTTTCTTCTTAGCAGGACTTTTTCAAATAATATTTTATTTGTTTTTTTTTTTTTTTTTTTTAGTTATTGACTATTTTACTAGTTTTGTGTATAAAAAAGCACATCAAATTCTTCGAATTTATATTTCTGGTAGACTATTTTGGTTAATTTGCATCCTTTTCTTCTTCACTCAATTTTGGATCTATGACATTTCTAGTTCAAATGAGGAAAACATACATCGTTTTCTATTTCGCCATTTTATTTCTTAATACGTTTTCAGATTTGAAAATCGATCCATTTTGTTTATATCAATATGAATTTTCTTAAATGGCACAGGTCAATGCAAATACGTATGTTCTTCTTACGTACTTACCGTAGCAAACCAGTATACACACAAATTACCAAATATGTGTTTATGTGTGACTGAGCTATCATTGTTGACTACTTGAATCTGATTATGTGTCTCTCCTAGGGCAGCTATATAATCCCTGCTGCAGACACTTACTCAGGCATATTTGTGTTTATTCAACACCCACAGAAGCCACTATATTGCAGCTCTGTTGAATTGGACATTGTTTATAGTTTCTGATATATATGCGCATGGTTTGGTGTGATCAAAAGTTTGAATAAAGCCAGCAAGCTCAACAAATCGGTCACGTTTACATGTGATTTCGTGCTAAGACGAACGACCATCGATGAACAATTCCGTCACCCAAATTTCAATCAGAATACATGTGTCAATACAGTTTTCAGGCACTTTCGAAAAAGTGCTGCCCGCTGGGATTTTCTCAACGGGCAGATAACATCATTGTCGAAATCGATACCGGATCTCATAATCGGGAAGCGAACATTGGCCACGTGCCCACTACTCGGCCACCTGATTACATTTGTATCACTTTAAGCGTTATTTTAAGGGATACTCGTATTAGAGTAGACGCCCCGTTTGTTTATTAAAAAGTATATTTATTTTTTATTAGGTCAACCTGTCTAAATATTCTAGAAATCTTATTAGAGGGAAAAAAATTACAAAATCCTGCAAATTTTGCGCTCTCTAAAAATGTTTCCTTTATAAGATTTCTCGAATATTCCGGCCGGTAGAGGAAAATAAACATACTGTTTAATAAACAAACGGGGCGTCTACGCAAATAAGCATATCCATTAAAAATAACATTTAAAGTGAAACAAATATAATAGTATCACGTGACCATGTAGTGACTGGGTGGCCAACTTTCGCATTCCGACTATGAGATCCCGTTTCAAAGCCGACTTAATGATATTATCGATGTGGGAAGATGTGCCACAAGGCCGAAAGTGTGGCCCGAACACACTACTCAATCGTCATTGATCTAATAAAACAAGTTTGCTAACCATTACACGACATAGAAGTACCCTAGTAACTTACTAAGCGTAGTTTATATTTGGAATAAAAATAAAAGTATGGAGCACCTAGTGAGTATCGAAGTCACTTCACAGTCGTAATTGATCTAGCAAGACAAGCTTACTAAACATTACACTATGTCGAAATGTCCCAAATGTTTGTATTTATTGAATCGTATATATACAACGTTTCTCTCGATGAATAATTGTAATCGACGTTTATTATTTCATATATTTCCTAAAGTACACATACGATTCGAACAATAAAAATAAATTGCCTGAAGACGTCCTTTCAAAGGACGAAACCCGTAATACAGTTTTTTGTTTTTTTTTGTCATATGTGGATGTATCAATAACTGAATTATTCTACTTAGATTGTAGTGTTTTCTTTTCCAGCATATTTGGTAGAAATCATATTTCGACCTCAAATTATAGATATATGAGGGTCACGGCAAATATAATATCTTCCATATAAAGTGGTTGAATATTCCCAACTATTCTTTAATGTCTTACATACCAGCGGTATATTAAAGGAAGTGACATGATTATTATTTAACACGAAGGGGAGCAAAGTAAGATTTCCCTAAATAATACCTCAAAACTAAAACAATAAAACAAATTTCAAGATGTATCAGCAAAAGAGTAATCAAGCTAATCCTAAATATATACATATATATATAAAGAGAGAGAGAGAGAGAGAGAGAGAGAGAGAGAGAGAGAGAAACAGAGGTTCTATAATCACAGGTATTCCTTTTTTGATGCTTCTTTAATGTACCAAACTGCTCTCTCTTTTGGGGAATTAAAAATAGAGGCTCTACACCACAGATTAAATGGGATATCAATCGTCAAACTCCTAATGACTTCCGGAACAGATGCTATCTATGCCAACAGGTAAAATACTGATAATTAAATGCAAAAATTCTGGCCAACTGTTGAACCAGGAAAATGAAATTATTTTCAATTGTCAACATAAAATCAGATTCAAATTTCCCTAAAACCGTCGACTTTTTTGGGTAATTGACTTTTGAATTTGACTTTTATTGTATTTTGATACAAGCATATATGTATACATGTATACGTATGTATGTATATGTATTTGTATGTCCTTGTCACACAGGTATATATGGTTTTGTAGATGTATTTGATTATTGATGTGATTATCATGCAGATGTTGACAACATATCTATTGATTATCATCTTTACCAATATAATTATATTATTATTATTTGTAATTATTTATTTTTTATTATTATAAATTATTTTATCTATGTATTTTTTTATGTTTCATTTATTAATTTTTCTTTATTATTATTAGTTTTTTAATATATTTTTATTATCATCATGATCAATTTTACTATTAGTTATTATATTTTTGTGGTATATAGATCAGTATGTGTATATATATATTTATTTTATAATATATACTTTTTATTATTACCATTATTATTATGAGATGAGGATTATATGACGATGATGATGTTGTCTAAACAGACATCATTTTAACCCTTTCCTTTCTGAGCATTAATTGACACATTTTTGTAGGTCTGTTTTAAATTTAATCTTTCTATCGCTTTACCTTCTCATGTTTCTGTTCTCTCTTCATATTGTAAGCCCCCCCCCCAAAGAAAACTTTCCTACGTCAATTTATTTTTTGCTATTGTTCCATCTTGTATTTTATATATTTTATTTGTTATTGTTTTATCTTTGTACATCTGTCTGTCTGTGATATATTAATTCCATTCCATAAAATGTTTTCAGTCTGATGAGATGAGTACCCTTATATTAATGGGAATAAATCCACGACTGACAATGGATGTTTAAGGTTTTTTTTCCAATTGTCCTTATAAGTTGTTCTGTATCATATATTGAGCTCTCATATGGACTGAAAAATCTACTCTGGAATAATTCCTACGAATTACATTTTGATATTATATATATATATATATATATATATATATATATATATATATATATATATATATATAAAGTGTATTTTTGAACGCTCAGTACATTTTCAGCCGTTTTACATGTAAAAACATAATGAAAAATTACGGTAATGGATAACTACTGACAACTTTGTATAAATAATTGTACTAATGAACAACATATAGTTTTGTATTACTTGCACCCATGAAGATGATCTTGGAAAAAGATCGAAAGTACTTGGGAAATGAAAATAAAAGAACTTTAAACTGCTATAACACATTTCTCTCATCCTTAACATCAATACATGGAAAGGTGTTCATGAGTATGAACGGATTTTGTTAAAAATTAGCAGACATAATGTATGTAATTTATTAATCAGACATACCTAAAAGAGAATTTGCTGCCTAAATATACAAAAGGATCTTTTTATCGGACATGTGTGCTTCTTATTATAAACGTTATTTTTAGTAGCTACCCATCTGTAAGTTGCTATCCAGCAATTCAGACACCTGCTCTGACTAAAATAACGTTGTAATAGTAAGAAATGATGTCGGATAAATTGATCGATATAAAAAACAATCTTCAACATAATTACTGTTCTTTAAGTTTCGGGTGTGAAACAAAATTTTAGCAGCTATAGATTCGTAAACTCCCAACAAGGAAAAATGTTCTTTTCGGTAATACGTTTAATCAAACTTTGCTCTGCCAGTCTGGTACAAGACTTAAACACTGATTCATCTGATGGTAAAAATGGCAGGCAGATTCGATCCTGCTTAGGAATTTTGTCTTTAAAAGGATTTCTCAATTTAAGTCAGTTGTTATTAATTTCATTATTTAATAAACAAAAAAGTGATAGCAGGTCAAACAAGTATATATATATATATATATATATATATATATATATATATATATATATATATATATATATATATATATATATATATACACACACACACACACACACACATATATATATATATAGGGCGCGATTGATAAATAATGTCGGCATGCGCGTTGTTTGTTTTTGATTTTGATGAATTCACAGTGTAGTAGTTGGAAACGAACGTTTCAGAGTGTTTTGCGTGTCAATCGGAAAACACCAGAGAGGAAAGAGTTGAATGAGTCTAATGGTGATTACGAAGGTAGAGCAGCTCTGAAAACTCACTATGATAGTCCTGATAAGAAAACTTACGAATTTGTTGGTGAGGACTACATCAAGTGCCTGGATGAAGCGGGCGGCAGCTGGAAGACTCTATGCTTGTCAACAGGGCTCTGTGCCATGTCACGCAAACAGGAGAACTCAGTCATGGCTATCAGACCACATTTCTGTGACCACATCACCCCTTACATCTGACTAACTAACTCCCCAGACAGAAACCTCTTGATTATTATTTGTGGAATGCCGTTGAGCGATAGACGATGAAAAATTCTTTGTAACATCGAAGATGAACTGAAGGTAAGAATTATGGCAGTATTCATCAACTTAAACAAAGACACCCTCCAGAAGAGATGCAGGAGATTCCGAAATCGCCTGGAGGCCGTAGTTGAAGCCAATGGCAATTTTATTTAATAAATGTACCCTTTAGTACCCCAAAATATTTTTGTGTAATTTTGGTAAATATATCTGTTAAAATGAGATGTCGGTGTCAATTTTTGCGTAATTAAGACGATGTCAATTTTTGCGTAATTTAGATGAGAATTTATCAATAACACCCTGTACATATATATCTGGCGTTACTAAGGATGACGCGTGGTAGAAAGACAGGCGAGTGAAGATTGAGTAGCTGCAGTCCAGATATGGCAGCAATACGTCATTGGTCTAATCTAACACTTGGAAGGATGAAGCGTGCCAGAAGAAATGAGGAGTGGACATTGAGCATTTCTAGTCTAGATATGACAGCAATATTTCATTTTTTTTTGTCTAATCTGACTCTTGTATGGATGAAGCGTAAGAGATGGACAGTGGAGTGAGGATTGATCAGCTCCTGTTCAGATATGTCAATTATACACGATTTTTTGTTCTAATTTGATCCTTGTAAATATAGAAAATAGCAGACGGATTCAGCTACTTTCTATAGCGGTACAATGGGTCGATTATTTTACAAGCATCTTAAACAATGGATTTTATATAGCGTGCCACTTGAGGCCTTGAGTGAAGCTGAGTCCCAATGAACGTTCAAAGCAGTGGAACTTTTTGAGAGTGTAACAGTTAATCCTGACTAGATTAGACTTAATTTCTGATTCACGATGATGAATGAATACTCGCTTGTTTTTTGAGGTATTGAAATTTACAAGCCAATTAACTTCAACCATTGAGCTGTTTGTGCTCGAGCAGAGGATAAATCAGTTGCGAGTCTCTGGGCACAGAACACCAATCCCATTTGCTAATAACCCCTACGCTACGTGTACACCGAAGGTTCTCACAAGATGCGCAATAAATAATTTAGACACAATCATGTTCCATTAACTCACTTCTTTTTCTTAACCATTATTTTGCTTTCATCTTTTGTAAGCACTAATATATATTAACAATAGTTATTTTTTTTATGTACATTTCTCAGATAATTCGGAAAATATAAATATTTCCTATACTTTTCTCTATATGTGGTAATTTTTCATTCTGTTAAATTATATGAAATATATTTTAAGGAATTTAACAATTTCAAAATGTCGCCGTGACGTAAACCATTTATTCTACATGTCCCTAAAGTCTGTACACATAGGAAATCTCATTAGCTATATTTTTTCACCGTTACAGATTAAACATGGTTTTGTCGAAAGAAGAAAGAAAGCTTTCTTTTTCTGGGTGGAGGGTATGCTAAAGGACAAGATGTACTTAATAAAAATCACTGATGCAACACACTTTATTAAACGCATACGGAGAGAATGTTTTAAATTGACAGAAATATGGAGTTATTTCATCGAGGTCACGTGAATCTTGAAATCAACCTTAGCATCACAAATGATGGAAATCTCATTGAAGATATTATTTGTTAATGTTCCAGTTCAATAAAATGTTGTCGAAAATTCCATTTCTTGAAAATATGACTTTTTGCCTTGGTGTCCAGTCTTCGATAATTTGTGTCCTGCGTTCCTGAACAATTTTAACCATTCTGCCTAAGATCCTGATTTAAATTTCGTAAATAATTGGTATGTAATATTTCACAGTAGATATGAAAATAATTAACCACTGTTCAACCGATAACTCGGCATTAAATCATTTTTCTCTGCCACCGTTCAACCGGTAGCTCGGCATTAAGTCATTTTTCTCTACAACCGCTAAAGCGGTGGTCTGGGCTTAAAGGGTTCAGGACACTCTCTATGATATAAAACGCAGTGTATCTTCTATTTATATATCGCGCAACTTGACTGTCTCTACTTACTAATGAGATAACACTTTGTTATGGTAACATGAGATATCATTCGACATTAGTAAGTGAATATGAACTGTGTTGACATAACAACGGTATATCTCATTAGTACGAAGTGCTGATAATGGACTTTCAAGCTACGATGTCACCTTTTGCTTAATAGTATAGAATAGATTTTAAGCGATATATAGCAATAGGACACTTTTAAATATCTTAAAATTTTGTATTTTCGTTATGATACTTTTATATAAAAGACGCTCCGGCCTATTAGATACAACTCTGTCATTAGAGCCTAATCAGAAAACTTGTTTCTGGTGTGTTTCTTCATATTTTTATAACTACCGATCAGCAGGTCATACTTATTATAAAACCCAGGTTGTGTGTGTCTGTTCGTTTATATATTGGATCGGATTTCCTACATTTTTCAACCGATTTCAACAAAACTTCACAGGACTACGTAAAATTACCTTGCGGTGGTTTTGACAGCGCGAAAAATTGGAAAATCACAATTGTTTTTACACGAAATCAATTTACAAACACGATTACGAGGCATCTCTTTCGCGAGAATGAAATGGGGGCAACTCATATCGAGTTATACTTATTATAAAGCCCAGATTGTGTGTGTGTGTGTGTGTGTGTGTGTGTGTGTGTGTGTGTGTGTTAGTTGGGATCGGATTTCCTTCATTTTCAACCGATTTCAACAAAACTTCACTTTTTTGGGGCAGGTAGTGTTTCTTATTGTCTTGCACACTTTTTTCTTTATTTTTACATTCAGAATGCTTAAAAAATTCCATTTACAAGACAATTGTTTATAATAAAATTCTATTCAATCGGTAGACTCATAACAATTGAAAACAATGTTTTTGTTTGAGTTTAGGTTTGACCAATTCGAAAAAAAAAAAAAACTAATTAAGACATGCGTGTCCGTCATCCTTAAACAATAATCTTTGTCAATTTTATTTTTCAGTCTTTATGATGGTCGATACTTGATCTATCTCTTACTGTTACATCCCCGGGTAACGCCGGTCTCTACTGCTAGTTACAAATATTTACAGAAGCGCTTTAACGAGACTAGTAGATTACTGTATATACAAAGCAGGCTAGGTTTAAGGCCATATTACGTTGAAACATCTGTCCCCGTACGATCACGGAAGTAAAGCAAAGTTGAGATTGGTTATTACTTATAAGGGTGACAGCTTGGGAATATCAGGTGCTGTAAGGTTGGATGTTTCCGGTTTTGTAATAGATAATGGCACGGAAATGGATATCGGAGAGAGACGAATTTCAATTCTAGTTGAGTTCTTTATATTCACTTACACGCAAATACCGTTGGGAAAGGAATGGATTCTACTTTTCTAACGCTAGCTATGGTTTAATTAGGAAGGAATGTATCACTAAAGGAGTATTATATGCCAAAAAAATTCCTGCAACCTAAAAATGGCTCTAAATAATCTGCAATGGGTAGATAAGCTGAATAAAACGAATCGTTCAATCAATCATTAATTTTTCTTTTCTTCTCATGATGTATGATTTCCATTTCTCATTAAAATGAAAAGTTCCTCTGATATACCTTTTTCTTCCGTTTATCGTGAAAAAACGGAATTGTCCATTATTTATATGAGGTAATGGCAACGCATAATCCCCCCGGCTAACTTAATAACTCTTAAGTTTGCATTACATATAATCACACCGTTGGGCAAAAATTCCGAAAAATCGTATGTATTAATATTTTAAATGTATATCTCATTTCTAAAATATACCTGTAACGACCCTTCTTAATTTAAACAGTTTGTTACATATAAGCATATTCTATCTATCTGTCTATTTATCTATCTATCTATCTATCTATCTATCTATCTATCTATCTATCTATCTTTTTTTAAGCGTTTCACCCCAAGCAAGGCGGGAAGCCACTAGCATGCAAGGGGTTACAGATAGTTGGAGCGAGAACAAGGAGGATAGATAGAGGAAAGGATGAAGAGAATGATAGGTGATAGATCAAGGCACCTGGAGACGTCGATCTATCTATCTGTTTCAGAGATCATGATTATTTAAATATAATAATATATGTTTTTCCCTCTTCCTATTCTCGCCATTGCTACCTCTCTCGTATTGTGTCAATCTATTCTCGGTTTTAGAAGTATTCATGAGTTAAGAAGTGTTATCTGTCCTCCTTCTCTTTTCATCCTCGCATTTAAATATCTACTGCTCCGGCTCCCACATCCTGCCAGTCTCTTTCACTTAATCTTTTTAGGGATCATTTTTTAATGTAATATTCGTTGTTATTTAATCTCTCTTGGTTCCTCTCTATTTCCATCCCTTTTTAGCCAACCCTACCACTTTCTTTTCAATAAGTGCTCATATGTAAATGTATCCTGTAAACAATAAGTTTCTTACCATTCGATATGTAGCCTTTAATTTATCTGTCCTGAGTGCATGTTTACAGAAGTGGATATAACTTTTACAGCGTGTGATGCAGTTTAAGCGAGTACATATATTTTTGAATGTGAGTAATACATATATACGCCACAGTTTTTCTTACCACCCTATGCGGCCTTTTTTTAAGTGTTTTTTTTCTTAATGCTGTTACTTCTTTTGCCTTTCGCTAACGCTTCTTTCTATCAACGTTTTTGTTCATATATTATATTTTATTGATCGCTTATTTGAATTTTTTTCCGATTTTCTTTCTTTTTTTTGCTACGTTCATCTCAGTCGCCAGTCGATATTTGCGCAAGATTCCACAGAGATGAAAGGCGATGAGAAGCCTTGATAAAAACGCCTCAACGCCGGCTACAATTCAATTTTTATTTTCTTTTTTGGAATAGCGGAACATTGACGCCTGCTCGGACTATTCTCTAAGAAACAGTAACGATAATTAGTAATTATTGACCAACGCTGATTGGACAGTAGATATGTATATTGCAAAAAGAATAATGATTTTTTTTTCCAAGAAGCTCATCATGCAGAAAAAAAAAAAAAAAAGAATTCTATGCTTTTGTTCTCTTTTTTTATTCATTTTCTGGTCTTTTTTCTGCCCGGAATTTAGAACTGACATTTCGACACTGAAGAGCGAAAATGAAACATGCAGCAAATTTATAAACTCCAAGTAATCCCTTGCGTCACTTTACAGAAATTCAACGTTCGTAACTATATTAAATTATACCTAGGGGTTAAATTTGAGTTAGGTATATATATATATATATATATATATATATATATATATATATATATATATATATTATTTTAAAAAAGCAACATTATGACATAAATATGTTATAAAATCACTACAAAAATAGCTATTTTGTTTCAACACCCTCGGTGTCTTATCAAGTGACGATGTTGAATGTAAAGTAAAGGGTTTTAAAAGTTTCAAATTAATTAACGATCCTTCGTAAGGGGAAAATGTTGTTACAAAAGCTATTATTACCAATCAAAACTCAAGTATAGGAAGATTTAAAAAGCTTGACAACGAAATCATGTTATAATAGCTATTCAGATCTGTAAAATACGGGTAATATTAAAAAGAATTTATTCTAACCAATAATTATTAAATTATATGATAAAATTTGATATTAAAATTAAAGACTGCCAATTTAAAAATCCAAATTTAATCACTATTAAGTTCAAAACTATAAAATTGTTGAGGAAAAGAAGAAATACATATGTTATTCAATTTATTTCTTCGTTGAAATTACGTTAGAACAGACGCTACAATATCCGGTCATCCGACAATACATGTATATACATTTTAATCCCAAGTGTGTGAATGGAGTCTTAAACTCACGCGCAAAACAACACAAACACAATCGGATTATAATGCATAAGCACCCAGACATATTTAGATATATATGCACACAAAAAAGTGACGAGACAGGAACATCTCCACGGCCCTTTATGAAAAAAAAAGGTGGGGACCAACACCCACATACATACACAATTAAAAGTCAATTCACTTTCCATAGACATAGACAACGATAAATACATGTACACACATTCACAGACATTGACCTATTATATACTTGTATATATATATATATATATATATAGTGCTGTTCGATAAAAGTAACTCACCTGATTGTTTTTACTTAAAATTTTTTGGCCTATTGTTATTGGGGTCAAACTAATTTTTAATCTTACTTATATAAAGACCCCTTCCCGACCACCTAGTAAAATTTTTTACTCATCCTAAGGTATTCTATTGATAATTATAATTTTAGATATAAATGAGATTTAGGGAAAAACTCTGTGCCAAAAAAAGTGACTCACTTATTTGCTGCAACTAGTAATCAATAGAAACATAACCAAACAGCTTTAAATAAAGAATAATAGAGGTAGAATTTATTTATAATTTATAATACAATATTTGTAATATAGTTTGAAATATTTAATAATCTATGCGTCCTCCTTTATTTTGAATAACCTTGAAAGGTTAAGAACCACTTAAGACATATATTATTGAAATAATATATGTCTTAAGTGGTTCTTCTGAGTTGCTATTTTCAAGCTGTTTTTATACTATATGAGGCTTTCTGGAATATTCTGGAATACTCTAGAATTAATTTAAGCTGTTCTAGAATTCTCTAGAATATTTTTCTGAGTGTATTGTAAAATAGTTTTCAATCTTTTGTCAAAAGCTCTTTAAATTTACCAGTTCGATCATTAGAATGCGATATCTGAGTCACTTTTTGTTATACCGGAACGTACCTATTTCTATTGTAAATAGACTCTCCCACAGATAATAAGTAGTAGTAGTAGCAGTCGCCAGTGAAGCTCAGTGAGTTGTGTGAGTCAGTCGATGTCGGACAGTAAAGTATCAACCACCACAACTAGATTGTTGCGTCATTAAATATTGTTTCAAGTTCCTAACGTCTTGTACGTCGGACCCTTATAGGACCGACTTATTGAAATACAAGCCTCCACTGTGAAAACTACTCTACAACACATTTGACGACGAGGGATTCGTTTCTCATACGGGAAAAGAAAAAAAAGTAACCCGCCATAACAAACATGGCGTACGACGGATTGGGTTTCATACAGTGAAGAAGAAAAAACATTTCGCTCGCCACGTTATGTTGTGACGAAATTCGTTTTTCATACGGAAGAAAAAGAAAAAACTTTTCGTTCACTCTACAACACTTTTTTTTGCCTGAATCCTATTTATATCCAAATTTATAATTATCAATAGAATACCTTAGGGTGAATAATCTTTTTTTCCTAGGTGGTCAGGAAAAAGGTCTTTAGTAAGATTAAAAATGATTTTAACCCCAAAAACAATATACAAAAGAAATCAAGTGAGTCACTTTTATCGAACAGCATTGTATATATAGGTGTGTGTGTACAAAAATATGTAAAATTAAGAGGGAAGAAAGAGCAAAGATTAGAAAAAGAATCATATCAGTGTAACGTAACGTATTGAAAAACATATCGACAGAAAAGGAATAGAAAAAGGGTTAACCGCTAGTCGATTCTTTTCTCATGGCCAACCGAAAAAAAACATAAATACGTGAGCAAACACTAAAAAATACAGGAAAAATATTGCAGTATAAATCAAGAAGTGATTAGATTTGTAGCTAGCCACTATTCATTTTGCTTACAGGGATGGCGGCGTAGACTTAATATAAATAGTTTATCGATAACCCTAATGCTTTCTGCTGATTATTGTGAAAAATAACGGATTTATTTACATATTCACAAGTGTATGCAAGTTTAACTGGAATATATTTCATATAACTTAAATGGCAGTTTAAAGATGGATCTCTAGCTTTGGGTGATAGAATAAAAACAGTTTTCGAAACCGTGGATTAGGCAATAAATAAGCACTCCCCTATTTTTCTTAGGAAGTTAAGGATAAAAAAAAATGATACTAAAAAAATTCATAATCGCCTATATTCTGAAAAGACATGACATTTTAAAGACCATGTTTTCAAATAAACATATCTTCTTTGGATGAAACAGAATTCAAGTGGAATAAAAGTCATGCTCATAAGGATGGACCTAGAATGTCAGGTTTCGTGAATTATGATCTAATTTCTGATTCAACCATGCCATATTTTTGTGGAAACAATTTTTCGCATATTTCCTCCTTATTTTTGTAAATATCCATTTTATCGAAATCAAAATCTTCTTAATGACATGGCAGATGGCAAATATGTGCCACATGCAATGAAATTGTTTGCAAGAGGCTTGTATCTACATTCCTTGCCCTTTTATTCACTCTAATGTTCCGTCAGTTTCATTCATAGTTGCCTCACTTCACCCCTGGGCCGACACCGGACCCTACATTCTTCGCCTGCATTCTGTGAAAGATTGCCCGAAACTGATCGCGTCATCTCTGGTGTTGTTTTTAATATATCTATCTGTCGATTATCCTTTAAACGCTTGCAATATTTTATGCATATTTGAGATCACGAAGATCTTCATTCGGTGGCTGGAACTGATCTCAGGTCAAAATCCCTCTGGTACACTCAGCTTCCTTTGATGGCCTGGTCTGACATAACTCCACACTAAGTAATGCGACCAGACAACATTATATTTGAATAACTTTCCATATCTTCTTATCTAATGCAGCTAAAATAGGGTTACGATAAAACTTATATAAATTCGTTAAGCTTCGTGGATTTTACAGAAAATACAAAGATACTAGTCCCAATTAACAAGACAGATAAAAAAACAGATTAACAACATCCAATCTGATTTAAAAATAAAAGTAAATATGGCGAGATCAAAATTGTTCGGTGTACTCGGTATGAAGATATACTAAATCCGGCAGCAAGGCCTCTGATCAGGAGATATTAAGGAGCGTGAAACTATTTCTTAATTGATGTTATTCACAGGTCCAACCTAACCTGGGATGGTAGCATCTGTTAGGGTCCCAGCTATGGGTAAATCCGGGATCAAACGCTATGAAAGTATAAAAATAAATATTTATATTAAAATTACCAGCAATACATTTTGAAAAAAAAAATTACCAGCAATGCATTTTTGAAAAAAAATTATCAATTATCATTTTAAATAAATACCAGTAATACATTTGACTCTCCATATAAAAAATCCTCTTTACAAAAATACATCAACGAAAACTGTTTTCTTACAAAGAATATATATTCTATACTTACAAACCTATTCTAAAAACCTTCTCGGCATGAAATAACCCATTGAGGAATTGATATGCCGTAAAACAAAATAAATCAAATCAAACCAAACAAAATCGTATTTACTATAGCAGCCAATGGTAAACAAGGCAACTATTGTCAGTTATTCTAAAAAGTAAGTCAATTACACAAGACAAATGTCATATAAATAAGAGTTTGTTCGTCTTCATCTTCGTGGCGTATCCCCTCAAAACGGGTGTTCATAGCTATCCACAACGTCCTCTCCTTTGCAGCTCTATGTAACGTTTGTTTTGTTTTTTTTAGCATACCTCCCACATTGCATACTCCCATCTATTTGCCTGAGCTCGAGAGCTGACATGTTGTCTACTCCTGTTACTTTAGCATTCGTTTGTGATCTGTGAGTGTCGGATTTTCCAAAGCCTGTCTCTTAGAATTTTCAGCCGCTCCTTTCTGAATCTGAGAAAGAAGGCCTCGTGTATTCTATAAAGATATGATCAAATATTATTAATTTTAACTGGAATATCTCTCATCAGTTTCATTTGCATTCCTCGCAATTTCCAGATCATTATCCTATATCAGATATCACAATTGTTCCACCGATCTCTGCTTTCTTTATTTTCCTGAACACCGTTTTTTTAAGAAATATAAATAATATTATTATATGGCTGCATCGGTTGGCAGTTTAATTAGTAAGGCAGATAGTAAAATCATAGTCCTGAAAATGAGATTACGATTTCGAGTCTTATGAGAGACTTATATTTTATTTCTCTCCCACATGCTTACTAACTCTTTTCAAACGAGGATCTGTAAATTGCAAGAAAAAGCCACTGAAATTATAATGAGACAAATAATAAATAATATTGACTCTAAATAATTGAAGGCTATTATTGATATAACAAGTCAACTGCGGTTAGGAACAAATTTATTATATCCTTTAAATAGAGATTTTATTAAAGTCTGAGTTATACGACTTTTATTATTATTTTATTGATATCTAAAATTACTGGAAAAGATATACTGGCATCACGTCTCTCCCTTTTCAACTATCAGTGTCTACAGAATGCGAATGCTAGAGGATCTCAAGAATTCTGAAACGTCGATATACCTTCCACACCAAGGGTACTGCCTGGCTAATGCCACCTGCGGAGGGACGCTAAGCGAACGTGCGACATGCATTCCTGTGACGTCATTCTTTCCACTGCTTCTTAGAATCCAAGCTGCAACATTATCTGCTAATAAAATGAATATCAAAATGAAATGGTTCTTTTCGTTGATACCGTTTTATGTAATAGCGGTGCGACCCAGAGACGACACAGAACACAACTACTATTATGAACTTTTCTTCGTATTTTATCAGTCCAGCAGTAGCCATTTATCTCGTATATTGAGAGCTCTTCTGCCCTTACTGTTCGGCTATTTTCATAGTCGATGCATTAGCTACAATTTCTAGGCAGTCATTTGCATATCATGACAATAAAGTTGTTCGGCAAATAATGTTTGATTTTAGAACAAATATTTCAATTGTCTTTTAATATTATATAAAATTGATTAAAACCGATAAATATTTAATATATTTTCTGTTTATATGCTTTTTATTGATACACATATTTGAGTAAATGCTCAGAACCTGTATGCTAAATAGGTTAAATATTGGTTCTGTATAGGGTACAGGTTCGATTCCTGTCGGAAGACGCATATTTTCCACGAAATTTCACGAACATTCAGGCCGGTAATACCGTTTAATGAAAAAAACAAAGCATTTATTCAAATCAGTGTCTCCATAAAAAAAATAAAAATAAAAATAAAAAAAAAATACATAGAAGCACAAAATATATTAAATATTTAAAAAGACATATACACAGCAAATATATTAAATATTTGTCGGATTTTATCTGTTTCATATAATATGTTGCAATTATTCACTTTAGGCTACAATTTCAGAGCAGATATGATAGCTTGAGAAAAATCGGCGAAGTTGTGTGCTTAAAAGCAGTGATTAGAGCTTTACTAAACCGGAAGTTCTCTCTGGTTGAACGGTCATGGCACGTCAGGCTAAATGACGTTTCCGTATAGGATACAGATTCGATTCCTGTCGGAGGATGCATATTTTCTATGCAATTTCACGAACATTCAAGTCCGTAAATATAATTAATTTTGTTTAGTTAAAAAAACAGCTCAATTACTCAAGTAAGTGTATCCATAAAAAAAAAACTGTATAAACAGAAAATAGACTAAATATTGTCTTCTAATATATATAAATATAACAGATGCACAAAAATATATTACTCCTTAAGAATGATTAAATTGTCCTCTTTGTTAATATTCTTATGATCGTCTTTCAGAATTTAGGTTTAAATATTATATACCTTGAAAACCATCAGAAGACTGTCTGGGGGTTCGATATTGGAGTCATTCATTACTTCTTTCTGGAATCTAAAAGGACCGACACTGTTGATGCCTCATGCCAGCAATTAAATCAAATGCACATTCAGCATAAATTCTCGTCCATTCTGCTTGATAGTAGTGCACAGCTTCATGTTGCCAGGATGACCTTGTAGAAGATCACTGAGATTTTGCCACATCCACCATATTCACCTGATCTACCACTTTTTCAAGCGTCTTGAAAATTGTTTAAGCCAAAACATGTTCCGTTGAAAGACACAGAAACTGCATTTAATGATTTCTTGGGCTCCAACTCTTTAGAGTTGTATCCTATAAGCAGCAATAACCTCGTAACTGCATAAAAAATGTATAGATGGTCAGTGTCCCTAACTTGACTGTATTTATTTTAATGTATTTAAACGCTATTTAAATACGTTAATTCAAGAATAGACGTTATTTACCGAACAAACTAACAACTTTACAAGAATCTCAGTATAACTTCGGCAATTTGCAATGATTTTGCTTGCTTCCGATCGATGTTTACCATTGTAATCGGTAATTGAATCATTGTCTTATTTTTTCGTCAATGCAAACAGTTAGGATAGCACTGCATCTTTAAATCACATCGAGTTTGTTTTGTCATTTTGGGACAAGATTAAATCATTAAATTTAATTATTTTTCAATTTATTTTCATTCTCAAGTTGCAAAATAAAAGAATACCTGCGAATACGTGAAATATAAGCTTTCCTAAAACATGATATGGCACGTTTTATTGGGAGTACATAAAGAGTAAGAACGATGCTCCAATTTCGACAGCAATATTAAAGCCAAATAAAATTATCCCACACAATCGAGATATTTTGCACCGAAACGACTAAAATAACGGATTTAGTATTCAACATTGGATTTGGCCGTATATAGGATTCAAATTCAAATTTATTCTGAAACATAATCTAACAGTTTATTTTATAAGATATTAATATTTTCTAGACGGCTCATTGTCGATTGTCATTTCTTAAATGATTTTTTACGCGATGTTCAGACCGTAATTCTCCGAATGCACGAATAACTCATTGCAAGACTTGAACACGCATACCTATCTTTTCTGTCCGGATTTTTTTCTGACAACGACATATACTTATTTCCAGTGTTTATATTAGAAATAACGTCATCGACTTTGGTGTTCTTATCGCGACGTTTTTCAGATATCTGTCGATCCGATTATGTTTCAGGGAATATTAAGCACAACTTTCTATTTAATCTATGGAGGTAGATTGTTCAAGCTCCGCTGAATAGGTCTAGGTATAGTTCGTCTATTTTTTTTTATTTAG
>CAHIKZ030000100.1:212500-217500 GCA_903632075.3 Acanthosepion pharaonis
TCGATACATTGACGAGGCAGATTTTTTTTTCTCGCGGTAGGTTGGCATTTCTTTCTACAGTGGACCAGTTGCCACCCGCGACTATAGAACCCGGTATTTCCTTCTATTTACCCATAGCTGGGGGGGTGTAGAAGAAGTGGATACATACTTTTCCCAAAGGTATTAGCATGTAATTGAATGTAATGGTTTCGACTGGAATTTGAACTCGACTCTCCGATTCCTCAACCCGAAAGGCTATCCATTACCCCACCGTGCCTGAGTGGAAAAAGTTGCCAACTCAAAGTTCAGCCACGTAAATTTTCGCTACTACTGCAATTTATGTATTACAAAAAAATATATCAAAAAAATATAGAAAAACATGAAAAGATATTAACAACACTTAACAATAAGCAACCTTGAAAATTGTTAAAGAATTGGCCGAAAGCTCTTTGGGACAATAGACAATGCGAACAATTTTTACACTCCCTTAACCACACCAAACGGAAAATATAAACATTTTAGAAAAACTTTTTAAAACATGCATCTTGCCTGTCATATTCAACAAAACATGTTTGCAATATAGGTTAGTCCAAATATATATATATATATATATATATATATATATATATATATATATAAAAATGAGAACCTTATCGGACACGTTTTCTTCACTGATGGGCTTTTTCAAACAGAAACGGGTCGGCTGATACGTTTTCCTATTGCCTTTATTCATATTGTACTTTTACAGATATATTTTAGTTATATCTGAAATTTTACTCACACACAGAGACAGACACACATCTATGAACACACAGACACATACATTATGTTGAAACAAATATTCGTAGACACTTAAATTTATAATTTATTATTTCTCCAGGTAATGAATAAATAAAATTGTCATATTATTAACTGTACACAGATGCATAAATAAATATGCATACAAAAGAGAAACAATTTTGATTTAATGGAAATAAATCCCATTTATCCATTTTCATGGGTGAAAAAGTATTCGAACAATGCAAATTTCAGCTTTTAAATTGCTTTAACAATCTAGATTAATCAAGTGGAATATTCTAGAATATTCCAATAATGTTATCTATAATTATGTTTCGCCTAAATAAAACAAACAGAACATTCTGTAATTGATATTCGTGCAAGAAGGTTTTCATCATGTCAGGAGGTAAAGAATTGACAATTTCGCAAAGGGAACTGATTATTAAGCTCTGAAAAGAAGGTAAAAGTTACTGGAAAATCTCAGGCAACCTGAATATTCCTTTTACTACCATTAATTCATTCATTGCAAGGAATAAAAACTCAAAACTGTTGAAAACCAAAGAAAAACTGGTGCCCCACAGAAGATTTCTGCAAGATCTCCGGAAATTAATGCGTCAAATTAAACAACATCCAATGGTTATTCGTCATTCGTCATGAGTTGCAGGATGATTTGCTTTCAGCAGGAATCTGTGTTACTAAACGGACAATAAGTAATTAAATTATAGGAACAATCTAAAATCACTCTCCTCTCGGATAAATCCACTAAAAGACACAGAGATGCCAGCTTAAAATTCGTTCATGAACATAAGGATAAAGGAAAATCGTGTTTGGAAAGACAGACGAAACTAAAATTGAAGTTTGTGGAGGTAATTCTAGAAATCATGTATGGAGGAAAGATGGCAATGCTTTCAAACAAAAGAATACAGATAAAACAGTGAAATTTGATGGTGGCAGCATCATGGTTTGGGGGTGAGATTTTTTTCTGCAAAAAATACTGGCAAAATATCAGTAATAGATGGTAGGATGAATATGAAAATATTTTAGAAACAAATTTAAGGATGTCGGTTGAAAATCTTGAACTTCCTCCTGATTGAATCTTCCAACAGAATATTGATCCTAAGAACAATGAAAAATCTACGAAGATTGCTTGCTAAAAATTTATATAAATATTCTGAAATGGTCAAGTCAGTCCCCAGATTTAAACCAATCGAGAATCTGTAGCGTTATTCGAAAATTCAAATCCAATCGGGAGGTCCAACAGACATCCAGGATTTGAAGATTATATGCGAAGAAGAATGGAACAAAATACCAACTAAAATTTTCAAATCATTAATTGATAACTACAAGAAGAGGTTGGTTGTTCTAGAAGTGAGTAATGGCTATTCTATAAAGTATTAAAGGAAGATTATATATTCCTTTTTGTATTGTAAGAATAGTTTTTTCATCCATTAAATGGAATAAATGGAACTGATTTCTATTAAATCATTTTTTCCTGTTCGCTATGCTTATTTAGTTATGATGCATCTGTGTATATGAAAAAAAATGTTTACTCATTAGTTGGAATTACAATAAATTGAAAATTTGTATGTGTACGAATATTTGTTTCACCCCACTGTATATATGTGTGTGCGTTGTATTTAGGCAGCCAGAATTATTTTAATGGATTTGTTCTAACAATATCAAGAAGATCCGTTCATACAATTTAATTTTTTTTTTCAAATTTCCGACTAACTTGTTTTATATAATTGATACACTTTCCTACGGTCATTTTTGTTTGTTGTTTTTTTGTTTTGTTTTTTTATCCGAGACAAAATCAAAATTTTGGATAACAACTGTAGCAACAGTAGCCGGTTGAAAAAAAAAAATGAGCTTACCAAAAAATATTTAACACACACACACACACATCTATCTATCTATATATAAATATATATATAAATATATATATATATATATATATATATATATATATATTATTGGACCAAATGTTCGTAACATCTTAGTAGTGAGTTTCAAATACAATATTTAGATATTTGTATATAGATTTATTCCAACTCATATGGGAGAATTACCTGCCACTATCTTTTACAGTTTTTCTATCACATTCAGTAATACACCCTTCCAGAACTTGGAATCTTTCTCGTTGACGAACTGGTTTCAGTGTTTTTCCCCAGGATTACGGTAAATTGAATTTGTCCTATAACCGAATTGTGTAGGAATCGAAATAAGTTTTAATACGAAGACTGTGTTTTCTCTCTGGTGATCCATGTTCAAACCCAAGTGTCGGCAGCGACACTTTATTTCTGTATGACAAAATCGTATAGAAAGACGTGTTGAGATAACATCGTTTAGATTATATGCGTATGTCAGAAATTTCAGTCAGATGTAAAATGAAATTAGGTGTACAAAACAAATATTGAAAAACGCAAGAAAGTTGTTTCAAGATTTTATATATATATATATATATATATATATATATATATATATATTTGAAAAAAAAAAACAGGTTAAGGTTCCATGTAATAATTTATTTCACCACAACCCCTTTAACAGGGCTCTGGATCTTCAGACTTTACTTCCAAACGTTGAAATGAAAAGAAATTCACACATTTTTGACGGACCGCATCAAGCATATGTAAAATTAACGAAGTGAGGAAGTGAAGTGGGAGAGAAGATAAGATATGAGTGGGTTAGATGTACCAATTCAATTCCTTATTCTTAATCCCACTGTGTGTCTGCTAACGCGTATTGTCTCTAGATATAGATGGGTAAGGGGTGGGGAAGAAGACCGACATTAAAAAAAGAAGCTACAACAACCCTAATAAATTACATTCCACGAGGGCAGGTTTCATTCAAAATCTTAGACGCTGTTAATTCGCATTACTTTAAAGGTATATATATATATACCTATATATATATATATATATAGGTGTATGTGTGTGTGAGAGAGAGAGAGTAAAGAAAAATTGTCTACTTCTGCTATAAATATGTAGATATATTCGCGTGGTGAAAGAATATCAAGAGATAAAAAATAAACAAAATTAATAATATTGATAGCTAACTTAAAAGCCGCCCTATCTGGCGGGATTTAAGCTAACTCCTTCAGACGGCTTTTAACTGGGCTTTCATCAAAATAAGTAGGGAAATGTAGATGCGATAGGCTACAGTCAACTACAAAAGAACGCAAAATTGATCGCTGCATTTAAGTATTGCATTAATATTTAAGCTTACTTTTTTTAAAGTTCATCAATAATTCTTTTGCCGCCAATTACGTTAAAGACTATTTGATGCACGTAGGTCCTTACTTTCCATATAAACAATTATTTTTAAGAAGCGGGTAATTTCGCTGGATTTCGTAATTAATTTCGATTATTCACAAATTTATTTCCACGTTATAAAAATTGTTATCGTACATACAAAAAATTGGTGGCAAAAATCACGTGAAATATCGCCGAAAACAAGCGCAGCAATGAAAACGCGGGAATCCAAAATTTCAAGATTGAGTGTCCAAATCGGACCGGGAATGTTTTTAATTTGCTCACGGAATCGGCCTGATTCCAAGATGGGATATGTTGGGCTATGGCCTCTAATAGTAATGTTGAAAAGACGGACATATTTATTTTGAAATACTGTAATTTGAGAACAGTATTTTTTTTCATTTAAAGTGAGCTATTGAAAGTTTGAGAGTTGTGTCCCTTTAAGTTGAAAAAGGGTGACACATTGACACACTGACATTCGCATTTATTGTATAGATAAGATTAATAATATTCATTGTATATTAGTAATTCGTTTAAATAAATGGAGGCAAGATGAGAGAGATTTTTAAAATCGTAATTTTCGGACATGCCTGTGTTCTTCTTCAACGAGACGAGTAATAAAAAAAATGAAAAATAAAGCGCGAGTTGCTTTTCCGGGGATGTTTTTCATCTGCATGTGTTATATTACTGTAAGAGATCAGAGTAAGAGCTTTGGCGATTTGTCTGTTAGGGTTTGTGTTGTAGAGAGTTTATAAAAAGCTTTCTTTTGGTCAAAAGGCTTATTAATATAGAATACATATTATTAATCATTTTAAAAATATTATTTTTATTTTCTTTTTTATTATCCCTCAAATTTCTTTCAACAACCTCTCATATATATATATATATATATATATATATATATATACGAGTTTCTAAAACTTACTTATAAAAGCGTCTGTAACATCACGTGTGCTTTTGGCATTGCCTATATCCGTAAGTAGACATTTA
>CAHIKZ030000100.1:222500-232500 GCA_903632075.3 Acanthosepion pharaonis
ACTCTTTTACGAATAGTATTGGTTGGTTATTGAAATTTATTCCGTGTTCACCAATCCTATACGTATATATATATATATATATATATATATATATATATATATATATATATATATATGTGTGTGTGTGTGTGTGTGTGTGTGTGTGTCTGTGTGTGTGTGTGTGTGTGTGTCTCCAAACATGTCACATTGAATAATATAAACATATGTATTTATTTTTATAATAATTCATCGAGGAAGCTACGGTAGATTTTTCCTACCCAAGTACGTTCGATCACATCGAAGATCATCCTCAGGTGTGAATTACAAAGACAAACTTATTGTAAGTCTGATCATTGCGATAATGTTTTTTTTTATTTTGATTTACTGTTTAATTATTTTAAAATTTAAAAAAAGGATATAATTTGAAATGTTAAAATAATTATATGGTGCTTCCCTTGATGAATTTCATGTTAGCATCAAGAAACTGATTAGAAAACTGGAAAGTATCATCTTAAAAATAAAGAGATATAATATATCTATAATATTCAATGAAATATGTTTAAATAAAGATATGATGCCTAAATAAACACACACACACACACACACACACACACACACACACACACACACATATATATATATATATATATATATATATATATATATATATATATATATATATATATATACATACATAGATAATATCAAATCCGTAAATGGTAAGGTTAATCGAAATAGGTCTCTTTAAGATAAAATAATATTAAAGATAGATCCATGAAGAGAACTCTATATATATATATATATATATATATATATATATATATATATATATATATATATATATATATATATAGAGACAATATGACATGCATCAAGATGGAAAAAACTAAACACATCATCGAAGAATTCGGTAATAGATTTACTTCGACATAATTTGTTTTTAATATTTCCCTTATCAGACCGAAATTGCAAAATGGTTTAAATTTATCCAGACAATTTATTAAAAATTATTTCTAAAATACATGACCAAGAAATTTTGCTGGGATTTTCATTATTGAAGAAAGAGGAGTGGGGGAAAGAAAAAGGAGAAGCAAGGTGACAGAACAATGAGCAGTGGTAGGTGGGGGGAGTTACAAGTGACAACTGTTGAAATATATTGAAATTAAGTTAAAATTTATGTCATTATTTAATCTACATAAATATAATAACAATAATCAACGTATATATATAAAAAAGAGAGTGAATAAAAAGAGTGAAAAATAAAGAATTTAATATATAAAAAATTAAATTCATTATATCTCATTCATCTTCATAATTATAAAATACATTATATATATGTATGGTAGATACACATAAAACATATTCAAATATACACAACCATACAAACACATATGTAAACACATATATGAAATGCATACACATATATTCATGTGCACATGTATTTATATATATATATATATATATATATATATATATATATATATATATATATATATATATATATATGCACGTACACATATACAGACATATAAATACATACATAAACATGCAAACATAAATACACACATAATATATGTACGCATATATGCATCCATATATAATACACACAAACATATATATATATATATATAAGTAGATTACCACATGGCCCGGCGTTGCCCGTGCTTGATTGAAAAATCGTACGACTCATACAGCAATCGCTATCACTTGACTTAAAATATTTTTTGCCCTTCCTTGCCTTTAAAGGAGTTCCCTTTACCGTGCTGATATTGCTACATGCCTTACTTCTTGCCTATCTCACATTGCGAATTTTTTTTCTAAGCTCTATACTAAACATTAAATCTGTTACGAAAAATGAACTAAACAAAATGAACACAAAACGATCAGCTCGTAACTAGAAAAACCGAATGAAAAAAGAATGTTAACAACAAATACTTTTTCACACCCAACCCAGTTGTGCGAAATCAGAATCAACGTTGAGTTTAAGCAAGCGAATGAGCCAATTGGAGTAAAGTGCCATGCAGATTTCAATTTTTCCCACTTGTGACGAATGAAGCTATCGATTCGTTTGCATGCTAGCATGCTAGTTAACATTCGTGTCAGTCAGCTGTTGGCTCTCACGCTGGCCAGTACAAAATGAGTGCAAATTACATGAAAACTGCCGTAGAAGCATGAAATAAAATCGATTATTTCCACTATCGAAGGAAGTTGGGAAATGCAAAGTCGGTCTTGGCTTTCCCACTATATATATATGTGTGTGTGTGTGTGTGTGTGTGTGTATATATATATATATATATGCGTATGTGAGTTTGAGGTACTGACATGTATTTAATATGTATTGTATATGTATTTAAATATTCTGATGTTTGATCACTATGTAATTTTGGGGGTGATATTCAGTGTGCGTTGTGTAAATTGTCGTCAAATTCTAACTTAATTAAGCGTATGCGCTTTGTTTGTTTTGATTTTTGTCGAGTGCGGATCCCATTTTGAAGCAATCGGACCTCTAGCCACACTGAAGAGCTGTAATACAGCGAAACAGTCTGTCTGTGGATGACTATATATATATATATATATATATATATATTGGTCGAAAACCTACCGAATTTCACCCAAGATTAGCTACAGTCATGGAGGATAAATTTGTTTGCAATCAGAGAGATGAAGAAACGTTCCTACATGTTGCGTGTTTGTTAAAAAGAAAATTATATGAAGTGTTCACATGGAAACTTGCGCATCTTTGAACAAAATTTCTTTTTACCAATTTTCCGTCTATCGTAAAACCTTTCCAACAGAGCTTCACAAAATATTCATATAATCAGAGAATACCTGATGGATAGCATTACTGCACACAATAAAAAAAAACGCAATGGCCGACTAACGAGATGGCGGATAATAATGTATTACAGACAGGCATCTCTTATTAACAGCTGGGTTTATAAATCTGAGTATTATAAAATATTAGGAAAAGAAAACATTACTAAGAACCATAAAAGAACAGAAATTAAGACGACAGAACATAATGATTGACATTGCATTTATATTAGATCAAATTTGACTGAAAATCAGGAAAAGATTTACACAAGCGACGAAAGTGAGAGAAGAAAGCGCTAGCATAGAACTTACGGTTACAACAAACCATTTTAACTGTAAAATGAAACACTTAGGTGCCAATTTAATATTACGCTTAAATTCACAAAGCCTAGTTATCAAAGATGGATCTTCATGAAAACAATCACCATGAAAATATTTACAGTAAATGCACAGGGAAGCTACGTTACGGTGGTGGGGAAACTGTTAAAGTGGAACCCACCTATTCTATAGTTAATAGACTCTCCCACCTATAATAAGTAGGAGTAGTAAGAGTAACTAGTCAGTCGGTAGTCAGTTGGTCAGCCAGTCGATGTCGGATGACTGTTAGTCGGATATTAAAGTATCAGCCACCCCAACTAGATTACTGCGTCATTACCTATTATATCAAGTTCTTAACGTTTTGTACGTCGAACCTATTTTAGGACCGACTTAGTACAAATAAAAGCCTCCACTGTGAAACCATTCCATAACAGAGACTGACTGAGGGCGAGATGCCAGGCTAGGACCAATAGCATTGCGAATTCTTCTCTGTATTTTATTAAAAAATCTATTAATACAGAGCAGAAACACCAGATCACATATGACCGCATTATTTGATGCACAAAAAAAGTAGATTTACAAATGTGCAAGATAGAATTTGGCAAGAACAATTGTCTACCAACACACTTTGAACCAACTTTTTTAATAGCAAACCTAGCACTTGATTCAATGTATCTGATTTTGGTAAAAAATATTGGTCTATCTAATTATTTCGATGAATCAACCCTTGTCGGAGATATAATCAATTTCCCATCATGTAACTATTTGCTTCCCAGACGCCTTGTTAATGATCATGAAAATTACAACACAGATCACATTAAGTCTCTGATTCAAAGCTAATACAAACAATTACCATGAAAGTATTTACAGAAAAAAAACAGAAGGAAACTACAGTTCAACAGTGGGAAAGTGACTATTTCCCGATACGCCATGTTAGGATCAATAACTTTGCAGATTCTTCTTTATATTTTACCAAGAATCTCTGAATGGATCGCAGAAGCTAAAACAAAAAGAAAGACCTATAAACAATACTGAATACATTTTGTTTAACCTATAATTAATAATGGATTTTATGGCTGACATTAATTGTCAACGTAAAGATTGGGTAAAGTTATCTGATTTAGCCAATAAGAAACAATGGCACATTCTACATTAACACTCAGTGAAGGAAGGAACTATATATATATATATATATATATATATATATATATATATATATATATATATATATCCAACAAGTCAGTTCAGTTTTCTTTATATTCCATGAGATATGAGATATGAGAGCAGAGGACCACTTTCATGAGTCACACAAGGTATCACTTGAGTTTCTGATGTAACATATTGGACCCTGGAGGACTAACAATGTGTGGTGTGGTCAAAATTTTTTTCGGTCTAATGGCAGGATTCAGATGTGACGCAGTTTCAAGTTAATTATTATTTTTAAATGATGTTGAATGTGCATAGTGTATAGGTTGGGTAGTAGTTCCTCCCTTATACTTTCTTCGGGGCTTCAATAGGTTATCCACAGGCAGGACCACGTCTCTGCCAAACAACATAAAGTAAGGAGAATATCTGGAGGTTTCGTTTATCGTAAACCTCACGGCCGCCAGAGCCTGCGTCAAATACAAGTCCCAATTTCCAGTGTTCTCTCTGACCAGCTTGGCCAATACATCTCCCAAGGTTATATGAAACATTTCCACTTTAGCATTTCCTTGGGGGTGATATGGAGATGTTTTTACGTGCTCTATATTCAAACCTGTCAGAACTTCTCTCATTATGCTGTTCACATTCTCCGTGCCATTATCTGTTACCAATTGCACAGGGGCGCCATACCTAGGGAAGATTTCACTTATTATCAAACCGGCCACAGTTCTAGCCTTCTTGTCTGGTACTGCAAATGCCTCAGGTCAATTTGTTAGCCAATCGACAAAACTCACTATATAGTTGTTTCCCTGTGCAGTTTCTCCAGATGGTCCTGATACATCCATACTCACTTTCTCGAAGGGGAAGTTCGGCACGTCCATCTCCTCCAATGGTGCCATTTCCTGCCTTCTGCTCTGCGACTGGCACACCACACAGCTCCGAACATAATTAGTGACCTCTCCGTACAGTTTGGGCCAATAGTACTTTCTTCCTATTAGATCACATGTCCTATCAATTCCCATGTGACCCAACCTCTCGTGGCACTGTTCCAATATCTCTGGTCTTAAACTTTTGGGCACATACAACTTGGGCTTGACTTCTTCATCCCTGCCTGAGAGATAATACAGCCTTTCCTCTATTATGGCATACTTGGTGGTCTCTCCTGCCTTCACCTTTTCTCTAAGGGCAGCTATTTCACTGTCTGCCTGCTCCTTCTCAATTCCTTCTGTCCAGTAGGGATCGGTTATTATCTGTGCGTCCCCTTCTTTGTCCGATTCTAACATAGGGCGATCTTTTAGCTTATTAGAGTTAATTACTCCGATTCTATAGGCTTTATCTCCCTGTTCTACTTTTACAGATCTTTCTTCCAGTTGTTTCGGTATTCTTGAGAGTAAATCTGCGCACGTGTTTTCCTTTCCTGCCAAATATTCTATCTTACAGTGGTAGCCACTTAACTTAAGCGCCCACTGTTGAATCTTCTTATTATTTGTCCATTCTGCCTGCAATAGGTACTGCAGAGGTTTGTGGTGTTTTTATAGTAAAGACCGCACCATTCAAGTAGTAGTCCAGTTTTTGGAGAGCATACATGATAGCATATGCTTCTCTTTCTATTACTGGCCATCTCTGTTGTGTCTCTGAGAGCCTATGAGAGAGAAAGTATATCGGTCCTTCCTCTGGTATGCCTGGCACTGGTCCTTCTTTATCGGGGCACGGCTGGGTAAGAACTGCTCCTACACACTGCTCACTGGCATCAGTGTATAGTACCATGGGCTTGCTGACGTCAGCAGTGCGACGGCTGTCAACTGTTCTTTTAACGTATCAAATGCCCGTTGACAGTCCTCTGTCCACTTGAACCAAGCGTATTTCTTCGTCAGGGCTACTAGTGGTATGGCAATTCTCGAGAATGCCGGGACGAATCGTCGGTAGTAACCTATAGCTCCTATAAAGCCTCTTACTTGTCTCACTGTCTTAGGTTCTGGCATTTCCCTTATGACTTTCACCTTATCCATGTCGGGTTTAATACCGTCTCCGTTTATAACAAAGCCCAAATATCTAGTCTCCTCCTTCAGAAACTGACACTTCAACAATTTCAATTTTAAGCCGTGTTTTCTTAACCTTCCCAACACTTGTATTAGATGGAAAAGGTGTTGTTCTACTGTTTCTGAAAATATCAAAATATCATCCAAATATGCCATGGCAAAGCTCTCGTATCCTCCTAACACTATTGACATCAGCTGTTGGAAGATTCCCGGGGCATTAGCTAAACCGAATGGCATCACCCTGAACTGAAACAGTGCTAGGTGGCACGCAAATGCGGCCTTCTCCTTGTCAGCCTCATCAAGAGCTACCTGCCAATACCCGGACCTCAAGTCCAACGTAGAGAAATACTTCGCTTTCCCTAATAATGCTAATATGTCATCTATTAGTGGCAATGGCACCGCCAACGGCTTCGATATAGAATTCAGTTTCCTAAAATCTACACAAAAACGGTGCACGCCATCTTTCTTACCTACTATGACGATTGGGAAGCTCCAAGGGGGGATCGATCTTTCGATCATCCCAGCTTCCAACATCTCTTCTACTGCCTCTTCTACAAGGGGTCTTTTATGAATAGGTGTCAGGTAGGGTTTTAATTTCACAGGGGGGTGATCTCCGGTGTCGATTTTCATTTTGACTGTGTGGGTCTGGCCCAATTCCTTGTCTGACTGGGCCACCACATTTCGATTATCCCTCAGCAGGCCTCCCACTCTGGTTCTAAATTGATCCAGTGCTAATATATCTTCGTCCACTATTCCTTCTGTTTGCTCTACGAGTTTTCCTCGTTCCTCTTCGAATCTCACCCGATTCAGAGTCCGTAGGGATAGTGCTTTTCCTATTTCTTCCCCTCTCTTAACCTTTATAGTCTTTTGGGCCTGGTTCACCATCATAATGGGCACTAATTCAGCTGCCTCCACCAACGTCTCACAGAGAGTTACCTCATTTTCTTCTCGGCCCTTCCCTTCTACAGGGACCAATTGCAGGGGTCCTTTTCCTATTTCCGTCCCTGACATTAACCTACCCTTTCCCGACACCGCCGTTCTATGGGGTAGCTTTACATCTTCCTCCACCACTATTGTTATATCTTCTTCCGGTGGGCATCCCAATGGCGTTCTCTCGCCATTCACTATCAACACAGTGGGGTTGAACTCTATCTGAGCCCTCTGGTTCCGGAGCTAATCTTCTCCCAAGATTGCTTCCGTACACAGGTTGGGGGTTACGTAAAAGTTTTGGGTGCTTCTTAATTTCCCAATCCTCACAGGGAGCCTCGCCATCCCTTTTATCTCCAGTGGGGGGGATCCATCTGCTTGCGTGACCTCTATGTCCGCTTCCCGTAACCCACTCTTCCGTTTCACCCGCCTGTATGTTTCCTCTCTCAGCAATGAAACAGACGCTCCTGTGTCTACCAGGGCCCTCATCGCCCTACCCCCTATCTCAGCTCTACAGGATAGCTCCTTCTCTTGCGTCAGCGAAAAGAACACTTGGGCTTTCTTTTTCCTGGGTTCCCACCTTTGGGTCATCCCAGCCATAGGCGCCGGTAGCAACAAATCACCTTCATTATTCTCACGAGGCGGAGTTCTGCGTTTTCCCCACCTGGGCGGCCCCGGCTGGACCTCTCCCAGTCTCCTGCGGCTGTTCCTAAGGATACAACTCCTCTTCAGGTGCCCTGGTCTCCTACAAAACCAGCACCTTCCTGACGGACAGTTTACCGCAAAGTGGCCCACCTGACCACATGTCCAACATTTTGCTCTTCTTCTCTTCAACTGGGCTACCCTCTCGTTTATTCCCGGGGGGGACCTGCCCTCTACCTAAGTGGCTTGCCTGACCACATGTACAAGTTTTTATTTCCTTTCTTTCCAACTGGGCCACCTCCCTCTTAATTCCGGATCTACCCGGCGTGGGCTTATAGAACCCATGCCTGTTGACCACGCCTTTCTATTGGGGTCTTCTTCCCACACCTCAGGCTCATCTACCTCCAGCTTGACCCTCCGATTCCACACAGGGGGTCTTATGCCTTCCCCACTTCTTCCGACCTCTTGAGTTAGTACCTGTTTCTTCCCACACCTTCTCACCTTTTCCCATATACCCTGGCTCTATCTGGCCAGCTCTACTGCTGCTGATAGTCTCAGCGGTCCCTCCTTCAGCAGATCGTGACGAACACGCCCGTCACTGAGTGCCTCAATATACAGGTCCGCTAACTGGGCCTGCATGACTGCATTGTCTCTCACCACCTCTGGGAAGGCTAATGACGACAGCTTCCCCGCTCGGGCCCCCAATTCTCCAGGGGGTTCGTCCCGCAGCTGCGTCAGCTTTAGGAGGGCTCTCATGGCCTCTATCGCCGTCCCCTCGTCGGCGAACTCCTTAGTTAATTGTCCCTTTAACCTTTCCCATGACAAGTGGGGTTCACTCTCCAAGAGCCCCTTCATAAACTCATACGCTTTCCCTCTCGTGGCATCATATGCCAAATACAGGGTCTCCTGGTCTGTGAGTTCATATATAACTCGACTCTTCTCCAGGATTGCCAGCCAGTTTTTGAAATCTCTCCCACTGCCGTCAAATGCTGGGACCCTCGGTCCACCCAAAAATCCCCTCAGGTTAGCTGACAATCCCTGTCTAACCCCATCTTCCTCCCCAACTACTCTATCTGAATCATAGTCCGACATATTTAAAGAGAAAGACAATCTACGCAGCAACAATCGAGATTGGGAAATCAAACAAAGTGTCCTACCTGACAGACGATTCTCCTCTCGTTCCTCTCAGGTTCCGGGTCGTTGTACTAGAGTTTCTGGAACCGTATGGCCACAGCCAATCAAAGTCCTTTGGTTCTTACTCTAGTTCGTCTCGCTTTGAGTCCTATTCGAAATTTCTCAGCAACAGCGGTCGGTCCAGGGTACTGTCCTGCTGTCACGGTACTAATTGTGACAGTGGCTGTTCCAGGGTCCTATCCTATGGTCACGGCACCAACTGTGACGTCCCTAAACACAGCATTCGCTCGCTCCTCGCTGCTTCGTTCGGGTGTCGCCGCTCCAGACGTGACGTCCGCCTATTTGCGTCAGTCGTGTTGTCCCGTCCTGTGACGACCAACTGGCTTGGTATCGGTCGCGGCACCCAAATGTGACGTTCTAACCTTTTGGTGATTCGGATGGGAATTTGGTTAGATTCGATATCAGCCTCGTCGTTCCCAACTTACTTCCAACGTCTGGTTACCAAAGTAACTGCGTTGATCTCCAGTCTGCCTACCCACGTTGTGAATTGATCTTAGGCAGACGAAATCAATCAGTAGTTGGGGCCGTAATGCAAATCGAGTTCAACCAATGGTGACACCGCACAAATATGCATAAAAGAAAAGAAAATGATAACTCAAAAGTTCAAGGTATCAAAGAAAAAAGGATAACAAAACTTTATGTCTAGTTGCTGGATACATAGGACTGCGTCTATCTCCCGACCCGCTATATGGATTGTGACACGTTGTTCTTTTGTTAGGCGAGTTTTAACACTTTAAGTTGTCTGTTCTTCAAGAAATTGGTTCTTGGTGTCTTCAGGCGAAAGTCGAAAAAATTTATTTTGGTGGTCTGGATCTAAGTCGCTCTTTAAAATAATTGTTCTTGGATTGAAGATGAGTTCGGAAGCTGCGCGAATCTTAGTCCGCTGCGAAGCCTGCTTCAACTGAGCACTCTCCTCAACTCTACTGAACTCTACTGAACTCTCT
>CAHIKZ030000100.1:237500-345000 GCA_903632075.3 Acanthosepion pharaonis
GGTATATATATATATATATATATATATATATATATATATATATATATATATATATATATATATAAAAGAAAAAATATTAAATAGCATGAGAAATTGTATAAAAAATAATCAAAGAACTTGTCTGTCGTATTCAAGGAAAATTGAATAAAAGAAGGATATATATATATATATATACATATATATATATATATATATATATATATATATGTGTGTGTGTGTGTAATTAGGCAGCAATCCTTCTTTTATTCATATTTCATTGAATACGACAGACAAGGTGCTTTGATTTAGTTTTTATACAATTTCTCATGCTATTTATTTTTTTTTCTTCTCAGATGATACATTATATAAAAACTGTCCGAATATTGTTTTTTCTGAGCGCTTTCGTTTATACATTTAGCCATTTTCAAGGATGAAATATTTTAGCTGTTAAATAAGAAATAGTTTGTTGCATGTAGATACTTATATAATATTTTCATCTTTCAAATCACGGTCAAGATATTGTGTCTATGTTCATAGTTGATATTATTAAGTTTTTTTTGTTTTTTTTGTTTTAGTTTTTATTATTAAGGTTTCCAAGCGCTTGGAAAAAAATTTTAAAAATTCGTACAGTTTTATATAATTTATCATCTGAAAAGGAAAAAAATATTAAATCGCATGAGAAATTGTGTAAAAAGCTAAATGAAAGCACCTTGTCTGTAGTATTCAATGAAATGTGCATATATATATATATATATATATATATATATATATATATATATATATATATATATATATATATATATAGGGCACGATAATGCAAATTGTCAGCAATTTATATTTTAATTTTTCGTATGCGCCTTGTTTCGACTACACAGTATAGCAGGGTAAATTTGGCAGCATATGTGAGAAAAAGTGCACCATGACGTGATTCACACCCCAGAAATTTAGAAACAACATGATGTACTGCTTGTTATTCGGCCGGAAGCTCCAATACAAGCATCTCAGTGTGTTTGGGTGTCAATCTTCGGATTGTGCAGAGTATTCAGAAAAAGTTGGATGAGACTAATGGTGATTACGAAGGTACGGCGGCAGGAAAACAATCTCTGATCGTTTTGAAAGACCTCTTGAAGGGGTAGCTATTGGAAGACCCTATGTCTGGTAATAGGTCCTTGCAGCATGCCACACAAACAGGAGAACAATTTCTGCGACCACATCAACCCTTACATATGTCCACTTAGTTCCTCAGACTGCAAAACCCGTGATTATTACGTGGGCCAACAAAGCACCTCGTTACACCAAAGATAAACTGAAAGTAATGATTATGGCATCATTCATCAACTTAAACAAGGAGACCATGCAGAAGATTTGCAGGAGATTCCGAAGTCATCTGGAGGCAATGGTTGAAACCAATGGGATTTTATTGAATAAATTTATTATTTTATATTTCAAGATATTTTTGTGCAATTCTGGTGAACATATCCATTAAAATGAGATGTCAGTGTCATTTTAACTTTATACAACAATTTATCCATCGCACCCTGTATCTTAATAATCTTGGAGACGGGTTCTTGGCGGCAAAACAAGGACAAAAGTCCAAATAAATGTCTGTCCGCAAATACTTACTTTGAGTTATTTTGTTTAAAGTTTATCGTAGAGGCTGTTCCGTGTATAATCCAAGATATTTCTATCTCTTCCAGATACTGCCTCATCCGTAAAGAAGACTGAAAAGACAAACGACGTGTGCTGATTTCTGGATCGTCTCATACAATCTGGTCAAGCGTACGAGCGGATCACGGTCTTCCTGGATCCATAGTTTCTGGTGCTACGGATTCTGTCTAAGCAACAAGACGATAAACAGCAGCAAAGATTGGGTGACTCGGCTGCCTTCGCTCTGCAAACGCACTCGGATACATTCTCATTATATAGATTTAATTGCTTTGACATTTATTGATATTTCAAATTCAACATTTTTTTCATAAAAGCGCTATAGACTGTGCAACATTTGAATCGCTCTATCACTGATTATTCATTATTGCAAAATATGTTACCCATGTTTGCTTCTTTCAGGTCTTGTTCAAGTTTGCGTCTCTACGTCCTTCTGCTGGGAAAATAACTTCACGAGTTGAGGCTGGAGTATTTGGTCAGATATGTAAAACACGTAAATCTATCTTGGATCCTTTATATTTTGCATGAAAGAATCTTTTCTCTGATGGCAATTAAATAAGTAATTTAGCTGTGTGCGGAGCTGCAGTATTTGATTAAAACCGGAATTAGGAAAATATCTTCTTTTATATTCCGAATCATTCATTATTACTACGCACTTTTTATTGGAAGATAATTTTTAATGATTTCCAAATATATTTCGAATTTCAATTACTATCTTGTATGTAAAATCTTCGTTTATAAAGTCGTTAAGGAATCAACAATATCTAGACCAATATCAATATATGCGCGCGTTTGTGTGAGGGGGAATGTGATATATATATATATATATATATATATATATATATATATATATATATATATATATATATATATATAAAAAAAAGAGAGAAAGTGTGTGTGCGTTTGTGTGCGTGTATGTGGTGATTTTTAAGTGTAACTTACATATGGCATAGGACCAAAATTAAGGGGTACCCAGTGAGGATCAAACTCACTACTGAGTCTGATCTAGCAAGAAAAGCTTGCTATCCATTACACAGTGTCTAATTGTCCATACGATTTACTAAGTGTAGCATATTTATGGCACAAGGTCGAAAATATAGAGCACCCAGTGAGGATCGAACTCACGACTCAGTCGTGTCTGATCTAGCATGATAAGCTTCTTAATCGTTACAACACGGCGAAGCGACCAAACGATATATAAAGTGTAGCTTAGATATGGCACATGAACGTAAGTATGGAACACCCAGTTAGGATCGAACTCACCACCCAGTCGTAAATGATCTAGGAACTTAAGCTTCTTATCCATTACACCACGTTGAAGTACCCAAATGTTTTTTTAAGCGTAGATTAGTTACGGCACAAAGCCGAATATTTGGTTAGTTTGTTCACATGGGCTCCTTATTGGTTATCTAAAGATGGACTTTTATTTTGTAAGCATTGATATTTTTACAAAAATATATTGCTGGTCATTTATTTCTAATATATTTTTACATTTTCATGATTTGACACGAGTTTGGGAGAGTCACTAGTTGTCCATAGCTGGAACCCGCTGTCAAGGTTGACCTGGGAACAACAGCAATTAAGAAGAGGCCTGGCTGCCGGATGTAGTTTATCGTCATACCCAGGAGAACCGAATGTTTGGAGCATCCGGAGTGGGTGGAAATGAATACTCAATTGTAAATAATCTAGTAAGTAAAACTTACTAATCATTCCACCAGGTCGAAGTGCCTGAGTGTGTATGTTGACGCAATTATTGGATTTCTTTTTAATTCGACATTATTTCTTATTTCGACAGGTGTTCTAATTAGCGAGTAAGGATTTTGAGATATTCTCCCCTTTAGTAAGACGTTTTTTTTTTATTCCACCTAAACACATGTAAGCACTAAATGTATCCTTCATAGTAATAAGAAGAATATAATTCACATGACTTCCTTCTGTAACCCTGACACTGATTGTGATTCATTATGTGATGAAAATCTCTATTCATCTTATTGGGAATAGTGACACAGAGGTGTCTTCTTTCGTAAAAGCAGGTATCGTTGCGTTTGTGCGTTCTCAGAAATACCAGGTGAAACTACAATCTTCTTTTTGCTTCACACCTACTTGTCCAGCTGCTATAGCTCAGAGGAATAACTTTTTTAATTTGTACCAACATGATATTTTCCATCACAACAGATACCTCTGTGTCCTGTCGTAGTAATTATAAACATGTCCGCAAAGACGCTCATTCTTTGTCCGATGAAATAATTAGACATCGTATAGCCTCTAAAATTTATAGTTCTCGTGATTACTATTGGATTTGTAATAATGAATTTAATAAGAATCATTTCGCTCACTTTGAGGTGTTACCTTCTTTTGTTGATAAAGCTGAATATTTTGCTCGTAAATTCTCTTCAAATTCTGTTCTTGATTCATTTTTCCACGGTTTCAGCTATCATCTTTAAACTGGTTCCCCTCAATGCATTTGAACTTTATCGTATCGCTGCAATACTACCTGAGAAATATGTTCCTGAAATGGTTCCTATTCTCTCTAAACACATTCTTTTCTGGACAATAGTGTGTAAAAATCCACATGTAATGCATGTCCGAACGCGTTCGGCTATTCTTTTAATCTACCGCAATGAAAAGTTGGTTTTCTATGTCGTGCCAGAAAGTTCTTTCTGGACTGAGTCCATCCTTCAAATCTATAAATCAACCATCTGTCCTTGCATGGAATATTGCTGTCATATATGGTCTGGTGCTCTCGCTGTACGTCTCGAGGTCCTCGACAAAATCCAGAGACGAATAAGCAATGTGAGAGGTCGTGGTCTGGCATCTAAATCTACAGTCGCTTTCTCACAGATGTGCCGTTGCTTGCTTCTGTCTATTTTACAAGTATTTTCACGTCAGCTGTTCCGACGACCTATTTTCGTTGGTTCCAAGGCTGCATGAATTTAGGCGATCTACCAGGCTGGCATCTCGGTCCCACACTTTCACTGTCAAAACGGTTAAATGTAACCGTCTCTTCTACTACAACAGCTTCTCTCGCACTTCCCACCTGTGAATCTTCTTTCCTCTTACTTGCTTCCTCAATGACTATAATTTTCAAATATTCAAGTGTAATGTCGATCGGTGTCTGACACCCTGAGCTTCTTCCCCATCCTTCTCTGTATCCCTTCCTCAAACACGCCTCTTTACTCTTGTTCTCAATCCTCTGTAACCCCTTGTGTGCTAGGGGCACTCCTGCCTTGCTTGGAATGAATTGCTTTAAAAAAATATTCAGGATGATTTTTATTTACATGCCCCTTAAGTAACTACGCTCGGGCAGTTGGCTGTTCTCATTGCGCTCTCATGTCTAGGGATATCTCATTTCTTTTTTATTTATTTAATCATTTATTTCTTAGTACTGCTCAGCTATTGTGCTACTTGCCGCCGCTGAGTCCAAATACACAATGACTTGTCTATGGATGGAACTCCCTACAGATTACCAAGATTGATATACACCTGATGAAGACCGGATGACACAACTGCCGAAACACTGTGATGACAACAACAAAGATCAGGACAATAGTCCGAACGTAAAGAATGTAAAGATAGATAGATAGATGGAGAAAGGAAGATAGAAAGATAGATGGAGGTGAGAAGATAGATAGAAAGATAGATAATAAAATGAGAAAAAAAAAGATTACATCCATACATACATACCTAGAGCTATTTATCTATGTAGATAGATAGATAGATAGATAGATAGATAGATAGATAGATAGATAGATAGGAAGAACCAGTGTGGGAATAGAGACTGCTAGGATTTAATGGTTACTTGGGTGGGGAACTGCAAGTCACTATATAACGTTTATTTCATTGTCCATATTTATTGTGCAAATTATAAATGTGACATTGAGTTCTCTTCATCCATAAATATAGGAAATTCTAAATATAATATATATATATATATATATATATATATATATATATATATATAATATGCGTGATGTTTTTTTTTGTTTTTCTTTGTCTTGTTTTTTATTTCACCTCACGGCTGATATCTATCATTATTAAGTTCCTTTTGACTTGGATTTTTACTTTTACTATAGACATATTTCTTTTATCCTTTGTGTCTGTATAAACTGTTTTGTTTGCGACTGCATTTAGCGCCATTTTATTTTATTTTCAATCATTTTTCCCTCCTACCGACTTCGTTTTGCGGTATAATTTCTTCACGCACACTTTAGTTTTTGATCGTAAATCTATAGAGGATAAACAAAATTTTCACATTGAAAAAGCCAAAAAAAAAAAAAAAAAAAAAAAAATCGAAGAAAATGAAAAGCTGCAAAATGACAAAAAATTTTTAGGAAACCATAATTCTGAAAGGAAAAAACAAAAATGGAAGGAGAAAAAAAATAGAAGAAAATAAAAGAAAATAGAATGCGCAAATAAATTTGCTAAAGCAGAGTCACTTCTTGGTTTTGCACACGGGCGCAACTGTGTTAAATTGCTGTCACGTCACATCCATACGGGAAAGTACGCATATTCATATATTGAGACAATTACCTCAGCGAAGATACATATATACACAATTATATCACACACGTAAAAACAAACAGCTTTATGAAATAACGCACTAACTGAAACCTCAACTTCAAAACGCAGTACCTTTAAAAATTTATTCTATAAATGCATTCTTCATTTTCCTTTTATTTGTGCTAGGTTCCTTTAGGAAGTGGGGTTATGGCTCTCCACAACTTCATTTCCTTCTGAGTAATGTTTTTATTTTTACTATCCATTTCACTCTATCCATTTCCATAATCACCTTAGGGTGGTTACTCTTTGTTTCCCTCCATGTTTTTTGCATTCAGTGTGTCCTATGTGTATCAATTTTTTCAGGCTGAGGTTTTACATGAAGTGTCATAGAAATTAAAACTGTCCCTTTAAGATTTTACGCATAATTGTCCTTTTTGTTTCATTTATGCGCAACTTTGTTTATTTAGCGGCATATCAACAAAGTATGGGTCATTTAATGTTGAATTTTAATTTTCCTTGAGAACAGTAATAATTTTCTTTACAAAAATATATTGCTGGTATTTTTTAAAATGGATTGCTAGTAACATTTTCGAAACTATATTACTGGCAATATTTTACTATGAAAATGCACTGCTGGTATTTTGTAGTGTTTTACTCTAGTTTGGGTGTTAACTATTTGCCCATAACTGCGACACAGGTGTAACCACCCACAACAGCTGGACCTGGGAACAACAGCAATTAAGAGTTGGTTCCACACTCCTCAAAACCTACAGTCTCCCGATCAGAGGCCTTGCTGACGGGTGGAGTTTATCGTCAAACTCATGACGATTTTGCGTACGTAAAATGTCCTGCATTCACTGATATATAGGAGGATCGATATTACATAACAGTTCCGCACTCTTTTCTTTGTTTCTAACGAACTTTCTCTGTTTCTTAATCCTTTTCTTACGGATGAATTTTTTTTTGCAATTCTAGTGCCCATTCGAATTTCGGCGTATGCATAAATTTGCATAATTTAAGCCTCGAAGCAATGGTTAACTGTCTTATCTTGTGTAATGATTTCGAAACGACACATATTGCTTTTTTTTAGAGTAAGATATAGACTTTTTTTCTTTTCTCAATTATTTTCTTATTTTAAAACTGCGCATCCGGTAAATCTTAATAAATTAAATGCGCACTCCAGAAGGGATCGAACCTGGGTTCTTTTTTTCAGAAGAAGCCAGGGTTTTATCGCTTGGCTACAGAGATCTTCACAGTTCAGCAACTCTATATTTTTCTCTCATTCAGCTAGTTCGAAACCCCATATTTGGTCATTTTCCTATCCGTAAGGTAAACACGGCAATTTCTAAAGAATGAATGGGTCGTCTATTATAAAGTAATAAAACGTCGATCCGTAAAAGAAAGGCGTAATTTCCAGGCGGACGGGAGGAAAATAAGTGATGAAAGAAGGGAGTTTGGTTGCCAAGAAGAGAACCGTGTCTACACAAGAGAGAAAAGAAAAATGCCTGAAAGTTAGCGTTTTTTGGATTTGTTTTTTAAGAAATGTGTTTTTTAAAAGGAATGAATTAAGACAGCATAACTTTAATCTGCAAAAATTTAAATGCAATGTCAATCGCTGTCTACTGACGTCCGGAATAATCTTCCTCTGTCCACGCTACACCGAGTAACCATTTGTACTTCAGAGGCTTTACTGCCTTGCTTGCGGTGAATTTGATTAAAAAAATTACAGTAGTCAAAGAAGTGGTCCTTTTTTTTTAAAAAATAATTAGAAATTTTCTTCTCAAAGTGGGAATACACAGATGATGATAGTTTTCTGGACATTTAGGCTGTTTAACAGTTTTATATTTCATTTTTTTTTTTGCTTTCTTCCTTCTACAAGTAGTCGACCCTGATCGCTAGATTTTGCTTCTGTTATTCCACCCATAAATGGAGATAGGTAGAAAAAAATGGAGTCATACTTTTTTCCAAAGAGTGCAAGCCGATTACACTCTTATTCTTATTTTATATGCAGCGATCATGGCTCTCCACTTCCTCCTATCCCTTGTAGTTCTCAATATGTTTTGTCTTTTTGCTACTTCTACCAGATTATTCTGTTCCTCTTTCCCTCTATCGGCCCTCTAAGTATCAGACTTTCCAAACCTTCTTTTCTCATTACGTGTCCGAGACATTTCAAATGCCTCTTTCTGATGTTAAGTATAAGTTTCCACTTTCTTTGCATCCTCTCCAAAACGTCAATAGTTATATATCTACCGTTTGATGTCAAGGACTCTAATTATAATGGCTGCTTGCCTTAAACGCCTTATCTTCAAAGAAATTCCCTCGTCGAGTTTTTATTTTTATTGTTATATTTCTTGGTATAATACTGGCTTTGTTATTCTTTTCAAATGAAAAATAGAAACACTAAGCCAGATGGCTGAATAGATTAATAATTTCGAGTGTCTTTAAGAACAAGAGAAATATATATATATATATATATATATATATATATATATATATATATATATATATATATATAATCGACTCTCCCGTCGCGTTCGACGTATGAGGGTCAGGCCGATAAGTCCCCAGGAAACCGACATCCCGACACCGGCACATGAGATTTGTTTATAGTGGTGAAGGCCTTGTATATATATATATATATATATATATATATATATATATATATATATATATATATATATATATATATGTGTGTGTGTATGTATGTATGTATGTATGTATGTGTGTGTGAGGTAATTTCAAGTAAAAATTTCAAAGACGAAAATAAATGTTACTTGTCGAAAGATGTTTTATTTAAAAGTGTGTTGTTATTAACAGTTAAGATTATTTTTGAATGTGCAGAAATACAAAGCTAGATTTTGAATATTGTAGTAATGTACTAATTCAAAATTTCTGTTGTTGTGTTTTTGACGTGGAGTATTGGTCAAATAATTAGAGAAATGTCTTGGAAGGATTCATATATTTTTATGCCACAGATCGAATGTTTGAATATTAAGAAGTAATGCAGCTTAATTAATATTATAAAATAGTCATTCAAAGAATAAATCAATAAAGTTAATGTAATTAAAGGCGAATTTACATCGCTAACATATTAAGGAGACATTAATTTACTGACCACTCGCTGAACGAGACGATCGTTATTTTTATTAATTGTACTATGGATTAGATTTTCGGTCCATATAGTTTGCAAGCGCATTTAATGCACAGAAGCACCATTTTTCAGTATATGTATATATATATATATATATATATATATATATATATATATATATATATATATATATATATATATATATATATGAAAATTATTTTAGACACTCAGAGGCGACGGGCTGTTTTTATGGTAGACGTAATCGTTAGGACTGACGATTGCGTCTACCATAAAATCTGTCGCCTCTGTTGACTTCAATTTTATATTTACATATGGTCTATCTCTGATGTTGAGCACTTTATCCCATAAATATAGCACATCTTAAAACTATATTTCTTCACACACACACACACACACACACACACACACACACACACACACACACACACACACACACACACACATATATATATATATATATATATATATATATTAGTAAATTCCCAGATCAATTCTGTAAACAAGACAGATTGGTATAAAATGACAATTGGAAAAAAAATCTTAGATGTTGCCGACGCGTTTCGTCTTCCGACTTTTTCGTCTTCCGACTTTTTCAAGAATTGAAACCCTGTAATATGTGAGCAAGCGGAGCTATACTGAGTCTGATTTGCAGTCTCTTCGTCACCGAGTCCCGTTGGAACAGTTGGTATGGTGTTTGCTTGACAACCTAACTGTCAGGGTTTCAATTCTCTGTAGTGGATCCGCACTGCTGATGGGTCCCAAATATAAGACAAAACGGCCGTCCTGTGCTTTCTGCATTCAGTTGAGGTTTCTTTCAGACACGATGAATTGCTTAACTATATATATATATATGTGTGTGTGTAATTTTTGTGTATTAAACAAGTTTTGTTGAGTAATATCGAGAAGTTCTGTCGATTCAATCTTTATTATGTTTTACAAATCTCTGAATAAGTAGTTTTATACAATAGGTCAATTTTCAAACTCGTTATAACCTCATACGCCTTAACATTACATTAAATATTTTAGGGAAACTCTTACGATATTACACCACAAGAGTACTATTTTACGATCATTATGTTAACATTTACACAGATTGACGGCATCGCTATGGGCTAGCCTCTGTCTCCCATTTTTTCTCATTTCTGCATGAACCATGTAGTAAACAAGATTTTTAATAATTTAAACAAATTTGCCGCATATTGCAGATATATTAAAAACAGAAATGAACTTTGAAATCTTTGCCGATTGTATAAAATGATTTATTGTGAAATTTGTAAAACTCTGTAACAATTGGATAGACATACCTTGAGGATATTGTTCAACAAAACATGTTTAAAATATTTTTGCTGCCTAAATACACATGATATATATATATATATATATATATATATATATATATATATATATATATATATGAAAGAGAGAGAAAAGAGAGAACTATATGTGTATCAGTGTATTTATGCACATATATATGTAAAGAAAGAGAGATTGAATAATAATAATTTCAATGCACTTAATTTCGTTTTGAATATTAATTTAAATCGCGCGAATATTATGCAGTGGAAATGTTATATCAATATCCAGTTAATAATTACACCACAGGTTGTAGATCTGTTGTTGATGTTTTAAAGTTTTTACTCCACACAATAAAGGTCAGAAATAAAAGGAGACATTTGATCATTTGGGCTTAATTTGGGAAATTGTCTTGGCCGACAATCTTTTAGCAGCTCACATATACTTCAACAGAATTTCAATTGTAGTAGTCATCCCAAAGGACGTAGCTAATCATTTTAACCATAACAACATTAATTTATTATTGTTGCATGATGCGTTCGATAGTTTAGGAATGGAGGAACAAAAGTTTCACATTGGTCAGGTTCTCCAAAGTTTTGACACGGGTTAGCATTAAATTACAATAAAAAAGTAAGCATAAACTTTTCATTTGAATTTAATAAAACTTCTTTAAATGTGTTTTACTTCCTAAATATGCGTTACATACCCACCCATATCACCCACACACAAACACACACACACACACACACACACACACACACACACACGCGCGTGCACACACGAAAAGATTTCAGGCGTCATCAGGAGTGTTGACCATGTTTGCCGTAGTCTTTGAATATAGAATCCAGTGCAGTACGTAATGTGTTCAATGGAGCAACGCCAATATCACTAGTAGCAACTGTTCAGTAATTCTTCAAGTCTTCGATATCAGAGGTTGGCAGTGAAGATATTTTTGGAGAGAAAAGAAAATGGCTGCCTTTATACAGGTCGCATTGAAGATTTTGAGCATTCTGATTGGTTAACCATTCTATCGGTGAACTATAAAATGAGTCAGCTCATTTTGGCTAGCTCACTTGTACACCGGGGTACCCAAAAATTCCAACAAATAGTACGTCAAGGAAAAACTGAGATCAACCTGACTATGCCCTACGTATTTACAAACACAGATATTTTGAAAATTTTTAAGGAGAAGCGAGAACTAAAGACACTCACTGTGCTACTGGCCCTAAGAACCTGCTGATATTTTTTTAATGGACTGCCATTGGACGGTTCAAAGGTGAACTCCCCCTTTTGAAAGGGAAGGGAGAACTGGGACTGGACCTTAGAAGGAGTTGGAAATGAGACCGCTTTCTGCTGCGTTTGTTCATATATGAAGGATGCATGGGTAACAAAATTGCTGAGGACAAGTTTCCCCTTCAGAGAAAGTTTTGATAAATCCTCTCGAAGAAGCCCCATAAGTTCATAAGTGGTCTTTGGAGCTAAAGCCGTTTAAGAAGAAGAAGAAGAAGAAGAAGAAGAAGAAGAAGAAGAAGAAGAAGAAAGAGTAAACACGTGCGTTTTCAAAAATGTTTTAGCGCGTGTTTAAGTAAACTTTCACCTTCTAGCGGCCGTAAAAGAAAGGCGTAATTTCCAGGCGGACGGGAGGAAAATAAGTGATGAAAGAAGGGAGTTTGGTCGCCAAGAAGAGAACCGTGTCTACACAAGAGAGAAAAGAAAAAAGATAAAAACTTTTGAACATTGAAAGGACTAAAAGTGTACTGAAGATCTAAGGCTCTTCTCCCTTGTTTTATTGTTATCCTTGACACAGCAAGGGGGCGCAATTTCTTCTTTTTTTTTTTTTTTTGCATTGTAATTTGTAAGTTTTGTTTTTCGGATATATATTTTACATTGTGTTAATCAGAGAATAGGTTATCTCATTCTCAGCAAAAAGGAGAAATTTAGAAATAAATAGATAAATATTTTCTTTGTAAATGAATTTTGTTTGTTTGTTTTTTTTCGTTATTAATTCGGACAATAGCGAAAATACTGTTGCAGCAGGTTTTATTTTCTGAAAGAAAATAAGATTTCCGAAAATATAATGAGACTGGCACTGACCAATAGAATATCCCAAGCCGCAAACGCGTCTACAAATAGAAGACAACGATTCTGTTTTCTCTTCCGAGGTCAACGTACTAATGACGCGGCTGTCTATACTGATGACATAGATGTTCTTAGTTGGAATAAGAAAGATCTTGAACAGAAAATTAAGAGCAGTGCTTGCACTTACACTGAATCCATCATAAAAATAAACTATATGGATATAGTAGATACTAAAAACTTCAGATACTTCGGCGTATGGACCAGCTATAACAAATTATGTCTAGGACATAAATATTATTACATTATACACCATTTACAGGTTAATTAAAGCCAGAAAATATTTATTTTTTTAGGTTGTCTGAATTATTATTTAGAGAAACAATAATTGATAATTAACCCATAGCTGGGGGAGAAATGTTGGATTCATACCTTTCTCAAGTACATTCGCGTGTAAGTGAATGTTCAAACGTAAAACGAATTAGAGCTCAAATCATCGATTAACAATTCCGAGCCATTATCAATTACACAAACCGGACATATTATCTTACAGTACTTTTTATTTTCAAGCCGTCACACTTTTAGGTTCTAACCAGGGTCGATGTTGCTTAACTTATCTAATCTTACAGGGAGCAGTCTTTTAACCAGATGAGGCCGTAATTCCTTTTTGTTATATAATATATATATATATATATATATATATATATATATATATATATATATATATATAATAGGCCGATGGAAGTAATTTGAAAGATAAGAAAGAACACAAAATAATAATAATTGTAATATTGAATAATAGTATTTATTGTATATTATTAGTCGTCTCATAATAAGAAGTATATGAAGAAGGATGCGTGGCCAATCTTCCCCCATATATATATATATATATATATATATATATATATATATATATATATATATATATATATATACTGGTGTTATGTTTAAATCCCACATTACTTATTAATAACAAGCAACGAAAGGCTCTAGCCAAATAAACTTCAAGCCCAAACCACTTCCCATAATGAGATACCTTACACCTCCGCCAGTCACCAACACAAGCTCCTTATCAAAACAAGGCGTCTCTCAAAGCAGAACCAATATCGAAAAAAAATGAAAATCCCAAATCCAGACAGACCCTTAAAGGCTGTAGACGGCAGATCTCGGACAAGCTTGAAATAGACTATACCCAGGTGAGGTAATTTTGTTTTTTGCTTTAATGCACACACACACACACACACACACATATATATATATATATATATATATATATATATATATATATATATATATATATATGAGTAAATTGATGATTACCGCTTATGAAACTCCGAAGTCGGGATGCTGAAGGTAATATGAGTCAGCTAAATGACGAATTTTACACCCATTAACTATATATATATATATAAAGAAAGATAGATCGACAGAAATATAAATAGATAGATATTATTCACATAAGTAGATGTATATATATATATATATATATATATATATATATATATATATATATATATATATATATATATATGAGGAATTAATATAATTTATATATTACATATAAATATACCATTACAAGTTTATCTACATAAATAGTAATGTATAAAACATAGTCACTCTTGTGACTCAGAGATCATCATTGTTCTTGATATGAAATTAAGTATTCAACTTCAGAGTATACGTATCCTGTCTTGAATGTAAATTAATATGTCCCATGTATTTGGAGTCAAGTGTCAGGTTACGTACGAACAGTTTCTATTCAGCTTGAGAACTATTAATAAATGAACTTCGAACGAATGTCCTTCCCACGCCATATTCTCGGTGTGAACCTCGGCCTTTATAATACGGTCTTCCCATATTTAGCATTTTGAAACGTGTGTTGATATCAGAAGTAATCACAAGCTTTGTCGTGTCCAGAAAAATAATTTCAATCGTTTTAGTGTGCCTTCTTCGACAATTAAATGACAAAAATGACAATTCTAATACGGAAGAAACTTGTCTAAATTGTTCTTTCCATATAGGAACACGCCGTTGATGATTAATTTATTTGACTTTACCACTTGATAATCTAATTCACAAAGATGATTCACTTCTGGTTTATCTTTACACAGTTTATTTCAGTTCCAATCTCCCGATTGTTTTAAAATCTCTTCGTCATAATTCCTTCATAGCTACCTTTCTGCAACCTCTCGATTTATATATATATATATATATATATATATATATATATATATATATATATATATATATATATATATATATATCTTCCCGATTTTTCTCACACCTTCTGTTTTTATAGCCTCTCTTCATTATTTCCCATATCCCCTGCCCACTCAGAATCTTTATCTGTCTTTATATCTTTCTCTCTGATCTTATTCATTTTTCATTTGTAAATGATAGCTATTCCTAACCTGATTTGCGCGTTATTTGCCTACGTCATTCTGATTTTATTTCGCAAACCAATGAATGAAATACGATTGGTTGAAGGATTCAAATGATAAGAAAAGCAAAAAAAAAGAAGGAATTGCTTCGACAGTTCAATGAAAAATTCATAAACGTAAGTCTAAAAAACAAACATAAATGTTAGCTGTAACATACAGAGTGACAAAAGCAAAGTACATGCGATATATATATATATATATATATATATATAGATAGATAGATAGATAGATAGATAGATAGAGAGAGAGAGAGAGAGAGATAGATATAATTATGCGCTTATAAACACACACATACACAAACACATACATAAGACACACTCCCCTGACACCTGTCACGTGAATTGATAAATTATGTGTTGCCTTATCTACAGGTTGTATTTTTTATTTTATTTTTTTTTTATTTTAGCTATCACAGTTGAATTTCTACTTCTGACACGAACTCAGTCCACACCGGTGTTGATAAAACAATAGGAGGTAATTGGGATTTTATTTTTTATTATATATATATATATATATATCACATATGATGAACGTATCTTTCAGTACAATTTTTAATCCTGTACCTGTACCCGTCACCTTATCTCTCTCGCCAGTGGACTTGTTGCTCAGGTGGAATAGCAAAGAAGGAACACAGAACTGAACAGCAATCTATCCACACAAAACATTTGTTTAGAATTCTGAAGTCTTGTGTAGAACCAGCTACACTTATTGAAGTGCTGATAACAAGTTGGTGCAAATATTTGACACAATGAACAAAACCCCTCAGGTTTTATTATGACGGAGTTATACCTCACCGGTAGGTACGACCAGTGCACCAAAGAGTGCAGCGCCTTTTGATGGTAATTTCACGTGATTTAGCCCGCCTGCTGAAGCGGTTAAACAGGGTTTGCCGCGTGGAGATTTAGGGAATGGGTGAAGATCAGTGTTGCCCCGTCCATCTTAATAATAAGCGCAGCAGTCGAGTAACAAAGGTACTACTTCTACACAATGTCACCTACACGCACACTGGATGTCGGAGTAAACCGCTTTAATCATCAAATTTGTAGAAATATATTTCATTTTGATGACGAATATATATATATATATATATATATATGTGTGTGTGTGTGTGTGTGTGTGTGTGTGTGTGTGTGTGTGTGTGTGTGTGTGTGTGTGTGTGTGCACGGGCGCAAATATATTGAAAAATAGGAAAGAACCGTTAGGTTAATAATCCGAAGTTGTTTATTATTTATGTTTTTATTTAAAAAAGAAGACAATGTTCGATACACAAGTAGAGCCTATATTATATTTATTCTTTTTAAAAAATATGATTCCATCGCTACATAGGATTCTAAAATTCGCTCGAGGATTAAATAGGACTAGGTACTTTAATTAAATTTCTATAATTGAATTGGAAGCTTTTAGCTTCTGTTTTTGAAACATGGCATTTCCTATGTAACGATGGAATCATTTTTTTAAATAATTATATATATATATATATATATATATATATATATATATATATATATATAAAAATTATAACATTTATGTTATAAAATCACTACAAAAATATTTTTGTAGTGATTTTATAACATACTTATGTTATAATTTTTTTATAAATAATAAGTATATCTGCTCTACTTTGTATTGAGCACTTTTTTAAGAATAGTAATTGTTGGTTATTGGAATTCATTCCGTATATACCAATTATATACTTGTATATATATATACATATATATATATATATATATATATATATATATATATATATATATACGATGTGTCAAAGATACATTTACAAATTTTGGAGGCGGGTTCCTCACAAAAAAAACACAAGGAACAAAGCTATATAAACTTATGCGCGAAAAACCTTCGTTTTGCGTTATCAAGCTTCAAGTTGACGATAGATGCTATTAAATGTACACTCCAAAAATAATTTTACAAAATTTGATAGCAAGTCTCTAACAACAAAGCAAGGTAAAATGTCTATATAAACATATCTGAAAAGGCCATCGTTGTACCTCAACACAGCAACTCATAACAAATGTTCAAAATGTCCTCCGTTTGCTTCTACACACGCATGTACCCGTCGCATCATTGACTGGCGGGCCTTTTAAAATCCTCCCACAGGGTGTCAAATCGATTCGCAGACACCCAATACACGTTGATGAACGTTTCTGCATTAGATGGTAGATGTCAGATAGTGCATCGCGAAAAATGTGACTAAAATATTGAAAGACCACACAGATCTTAGCAGAGGTTCATCATCTATCAGGTATGGAAGTGTGTTCAAAATATAGTCCCTCTCGAGAGATCCTCCAAGTCCTGCTGGGGGAACATACGGAAAATACCAGACAATCACCTATAATTCTTACCCACACATTAATCGTAAACTGATGCTGGTGTCTAGCCTGTATTGCACCATGAGGAATTTCGATCAGTCTATAAATGTTGGTTATGCAAATATGTTAAAGCATCCCTTCCAAAAGAGTAGTGAGTTCGATCCTCACTGGGTGCCCCATACTTTGGGCCTTGTCCTACATCTAAGCTACGCTTAGAAAATCCCATGGGCACCTCGGCGTGGTGTAATGGTTAGCAAGTTTGTCTCGCTAAAACACTTGCGACTGAATAGTGAGTTCGATCCTCACTGGGTATTCCATACTTTCGGCCTTGTGCCACATCTAAGATATGCTTAGAATATCAATATTACTTGCTACGATATGTTCTCAATGTAAGTTTGATAGTCAAGAAGTCATTGCTAAGGAACTAAGCGAAAGACTGAGATATGCCTAATGACATAGAACTCAAGGGGCAATTAGTGTCAATATATCTATTTATTAATCCAAATTTGAAATTCGTTTCAAGGTCGCCTTCAATATCTACAGAGAGATGTACAGCAGTGAGTATACAGAGTCAGTTATAAACCTCTATCATGGTTCGGGGTTTCTTTTTAAATGATGGTTTTAGAGGTCTCAAAATTATGAACGCAAACGTGTATCAGATTTTAATCTACCATGCAACACCATCTGGAAAGCGTCTGATTGTCAGGGGATTAATTTTACATCATGACTGTGATCCCAAACACACTGCCGATGCAGTAAACACTTAACTGGATAGATAAAAACATACGATGGTACATTATCAGTCATCGATTGACCTCTCTAGAGACCGCACTCAGTATTATTGAAACAACGTGGGATCATCTTTAAATATTAAAAACAAACAAAATAGCACAAAGATAATTATATTCAATTGAGAAACAAACATGCTAAATATATTTTCATGAAAAAGACAAAAGAAACAAAAAAAAAAGAAAAAACAAACGACTGGAAATTTCATGTGAAGATGTGGAAACGCCATAATGTGGGAAAATGACATAACATTAAATGAAACAAAACAAATGTCCTTAGACGGTAAAGAGCCAAATTTGAAAATGAAAAAAAAACTGGCATACCACAGACAAAAAAAAAAAAAAAAATAAAAATAAACAAACGTTGAAAATGATTGCAATGGGTGAAAATATTCAAAATCTGTACAATTTATTTTTAAATATGGACAGAAATCAGGGGAAGTAACCAAAATGTAAAAATAAAAACGTAAATCCTTAACAAAAATTTCTAATAATATATACATACACACATATAAATAAAACAAAACGGAAACTTATAACCGACGCGTTTCGTCATCTGAGTTCGCCGGCTAATATAAGTTTTCGTTTTGTCTTTATTTATATTGTACTTTTTCAGATATATTTTCAGTTGAAATTTAATACGCATATGCCATCTGCCTCACCTACGAGTATTTGCACGGCATCTGTTCCGACGAGCTACTTTCGCTCTGTTCCCGCTTTGATTGGGTTGAATTGCGTAAGATATATATATATATATATATATATATATATATATATATATATATATATATATATATATACACGACTCTCCTGTTGAATTCGACGTATGAGGGTTAAGCAGATCGGTTACCAGGAAATCGACAGCCCAAAAACAGCACATGAGATTTGATTATAGTGATGAAAGTTTCGTGCAAGACCATCCACACTTTTTGAAGGGCCGAATTCAGACATCTGGTGCACTACGCGCCACAAGGTCCCAAACGACCGTCCGTAGTTTTTGAATTCAGAGTCGTCCTTCTCCTAAACCAGTAGCCATCCAAGGCTATAGTATGTTTACCAATAGCTGGAGGGAGAAGAAGTAAGTGAATGTAATAGATTCGACTGGAATTCGAACTCGGCCCTCCGATTCCTCAATCCAAGCCGCTATCCATTACGATATATATATATATATATATTTGTGTGTGTGTGTGGGTGCGTGGGTTTTTTATTGTGTGTGTGAAAAGTGTATATATATATATATATATATATATATATATAATTATTTATATACTATATGCGCGGTACTTATTAGAAAGCGATCGCAAAAGCGTGAAACCCAGGGTCACAAACTCACATCAATCCAATATAAATATATATATATATATATATATATATATATATTATAATACAAAAGTAATCAATACACGTTGGTAATATATATATATATATATATATATATATATATATATATATATATATATATATATATATATATATATTATAATTCAAAGTAACCAACAACATATATTTTGAAACAAATGTGTATGAATAGGGGTTCATGAAATAACAAGAAATTTTCAATAGTCCCCCAATTTTCGTATAACAAAGGTTACACCTTCGGTCAAATTATTGAAAGACTATACATAACTTGAGGTGTGCGTTGAACTTCTAATGAATGCCTCCCGCTCGAAGGAATATGTCTTTGTGGCTTCAATTTTTCTATCAAACGAGAATATATTGATATAGTAAAATGGTCCGGTTTTAAATTGTTCTTTCTTTTATAAAAACTCATCAGTGTTGCTTCAATCTCATGATTAACCTAATATAGCATCACAAGTTCCATCAAATCCGTAAAGTAAGCTTTAACATATTTTCCAAAGAATAATAAGTCAAAATTAGCCCCAGTTTATATACATTTAATGGATTAGAAATAAATAACCTCTCATTAAATTATTGGTCAAATTTATAGTAAATTTCACTCTGTACAAGGCCCGGGTGGTGGGCAATCGAGGTCGAGAGCTACCTTAAGTAGTAATTTACTTGAATAGCGTGGGAAAATAACGGTTGACTTTAGACTTGAACAGGCTAAGATTGTAGTGATTGGGGAAACATTTAGTTCCACAAGGCAGTAGTTTGTGGGAAGAAGCTTTTTGAGTGGGACCTACTTAACACCGATGAAATACAGAGGGTATGTGGGTGGTTTGCTACTATGTAAGTGGCATGGCGGGTTTTAGCCGTGAAGGTTATACCTGTCTGAATGAAAAAAAATGTAAAATATGCGATGGATAAATTGTCGTCTAAATTACGCAAAAATGAAAATAACACTGATATTTTAAGAGATGTATTTACCAAAAATGATACAAAAATATTCTGGAATACTAAACAGTGAGTATCTTACATATAAAGTACAGTGTATGTTCGTGTGTTTGCGCGTGTGTGTGTGTCCAAGCAACTCATCCGCTACCACTGGTCCTATTCATATTTATAGCTTATTCAAAAACACTAGAAAAGTTAGGCACAAGGAATGATTTTCGTTGAGTTCAGATACAGTGTGGCCAGATTATGCTAGGTTAAAATATATATTAATATATTATACTAGCCATTATCGTTGCTTTCATGGTTCAAGCGAGTAACTCTTATTTTCTGATTGTATCCAAAATTACAGTTACTTAAATATCGGGTGACATTTAAGCTAGCTGCTGTAGAGAACTCTTGCTTTGGCCATCATCACAATAGCTAGAGAGGAGTAGATGCGATAGGCATTAATAAACTACAGAAGAACTCAAAATTGCCCGCTGCATTTAAGTATTGAATTAATGTTTAAGCTTACCTTTTCAAAGTTGCAATGGTAATTCTTCGGCTGCCACTTAATTTAAAGACGATTTGATGTACGTAGGTCCTTACTTTCCGTACAATCAATTACTTTTAGTTCATAGGTAAAAGAACAGCGGACAGTTTAAGAGATAAAATTAATATCGTGTAAATATGGGAAAATAGAAATTAGAATTAGTTATACATTCAGCATTTGTATAGTTAGAGAAACATAATAGCTAATTAAATAAAACGTATGTTACGGAATCTATATGAATAAATACGAAATAGAAGAGCAAGTATCCCACGAAGCATTGTGAGTGAAATTAGGTAGACGGAAGACTTGGGGCCGTCGATAGCTGTACTAGCACGAAGTCACAAGTCATCGTGACCGAGGGGTTGAGCGTGCTGGCCTTGCTCAAATTGTTGATCATGCTAGATAACACGCACTCTACCAGAAACTGTAATTAAGGTCTGCTCAGCATAGTTGCAGTATAAACCACAAGTAAGCTCTGTAGATGTTGAGCAAGCACAAATGTGCTTGAGCCAGTGTTTGCAATAGGGATTGTGTGTGTGAGTTTGTGTGTATGTGTTTTATGTGTGTGTGTGTGTGTGTGTGTGTGTGTGTGTGTGTGTGTGTGTGTGTGTGTGTGCTGAATAAGGCTAACATAGTACAAAAGATTAAAACACTGGTGCTATATTCTCATAAGTTCACTGGGTACGTTGTAACTGAATAACGTAATATTAGGGCCAGTAATCGATCTTCTCTCACTGAATTGAGATTTGTATGCTGTTTTTCAAGGTTAGTCGGTAACTGAGTCAATTTGCCCGCCTCATTTGAAAACGTTCCACGAGAGAATCTTTCTTATTTCCACGTTAATATGGCCTTTTGCCAATGTGAGATAAGTCGACGAATCGACTAATCGAATAGTTAAGCATAACTGCAACATCATTTCCTATCATTGCTTAAAATTAATACTTTTGCTACTGTATTTCATTTGATCGATCTTCCATATAGCTTATCAATAGCTGTTTTCCCTTTGGGTGGAGTATGTAAAATTCCCCGACTTTCAATTCTACGAGTGACGCCATATTAAAAACTACTTGCTTTGCGTCGCTAGGCGCTGTCTGTTTAAGCTTATTTTGTAGTGAAGCTGAGATATCTAAAACAGTCGCCCATATTTTGTACGCGGTTCTCAGAAGAGGATTTTTATTAAATTAATATCTTTAATAAATTACATGGTTAAGATTGAAAATATTTTTATTTATTTATATTCATTATATTTTATTCACTCCTTTTTTTAGTCCATTTCTCTTCCTGAGATTCTTTCCTTTTTTCTTCTATCCCGCCTCAACTACATTTCTTTTTATAACATCATAACTTACCTCTTTGTTCTTCGCCATGTCTATCTTTTATTTTCGTTTCACTCTTTTTGCTGCCTTCCTTTCTATGTTCACTTATTTTTCCTTGTTTGAATGATTTATGTATGAGTTATGCTGACCAGAGAAACTGAAGAATATCACACTCCATCAACATCTGCATTTTTCTCCATATTTTCTACCACAGGTTGCCAATAAAAAAAAACAAAAAAAAACAGTAAATTCAAAAAGACATGAGATAACCTGGTGACGATTTATGTGACAGAACATTTCAGGTAGAATTTCGTCAATCCCCACGTGGGATGTTCTTCTTCAGTTACTTGTTTATCTATACGAGGAGGGTATAACGAAAGAGGAAAGTTGCCTGCAAATAACATTTAAATGACAAGTCAGAAAATCGGGCAGCAGTTAATTAATCATAAAAGAACCAATCAGAGTTAAGTAATTACACCAGAGTCAAATGATTATTCAAGGTCATCAATATTCAAGAAATCTATTCTAGGTTATTCAAGGTCAGTTATTCTGGAAAGATAAAGCAGTGATGATAAATTTGCTGCTTTTTACAGGGCACCCTGTAATATGTGTCGAAAATAATTTTGCTACTTGAATATTTTATACTTCTACGACTACCAGCATTGGTAACAATACATCTCGTCGGTTAAAAGACGTGAAAATATATGAATGAACTAAAACGCAAAAAAGAGCAAGCAAAAAGAAACAAGAATAATCCGAATTTGAAACTTCTTAATTAATTGTAAGCAGACGATAAGTAAATGCCAATCTTAATTGTAATGATTCTGATAAAAGACATCTTCAAGTCTCATTTAAATCTCGCAGGTGTAATTATTTATTTTTTTATAGCCTAACTATCATAAATTAAAACAAAATATAATGGATGTTGCGTTCAAAAGCAGCAAAAACTAAAGGCGAAAAATATTAATAAAATAAATTAATAATGATAAAAACAGTTCATACTTATATTGTTGCGCGACAGTTAATTTGTTATGATTTAAGTGATTTTTTTCTCTATTAAAAATGCAAGATGCTTATTTTAAGGATTTTATAATCTTCTCCTGGCCATAGATTACATGTTGGAAACTCGTGAAACCATTTATTTTAATATTTAATCCGCTATAATAAAAACGGTGTTACTTTAAGATTTGAGATAAAAAAGCAAGGTGATATAGTCATCATTTAAATATGATTTTATCAACATTACATGCAGTAAGTTCTTCAAATTTCCCGTATAAGAGAAAATGGTAATGTTAATGGTGGAATATGTCATTTTTATACAGAAAACATTCGGGAGTCAATGAAGAGTTAAACCCTGTTGTATTTCTATGAAGTTAAAATCCAGCAATTATAGTTTTTTTATAGTATTGATGACAGGGGACACAATGGAACGAATAAAGAAAAATAAATAGGCAAAAGAAAATGTAAACGAATAGATTATTAAACAAAGGTTACATAAACAAAGAAACGAACATGGGAAAGGATAAAAGAAGGAATAAAGAAAGGATTAAAGAAACGATGCAATGAAAAAATGAACAATATAATAAATAATGCGATAAAAACAGATAAATAAAGTAATAAATAAAAAAGAAACATAAAGGAAGAAGAAATTAAATCAGAGGCATAATTAACAAGAGAATAATAAGAGAAAGAAAGAATAAATTAATGATGAGGAAATAAATTAATAAACAAATACAGGATTAATATGATAACAAAGGATGAACAAAAGTGATTAATAAAAGCAACGAAAGAAGAAACAGAGAAAGATTAATGCATGGAGCAAACAAAGGATTAGACAGAAGAAAAGGTGTATTGCAAATACAAAAGAAAGAATAAATAATTCATTAAACAATGTAATAAACGTGGAAATAAAAAACTAGAAAAACACCAAATGATAAATTAAACAACGTAATAAACTAAGGAACGGAAAACTGACAAAGTAATAAAGAAATGGTCGAGAAATTGACAAAGTAATAAAGAAAGCGATAGGAAATTGACAAAGTAATAAACAAAGGGTCGAGGAATTGACAAAGTAATAAACAAAGGGTCGATAAATTGACAAAGTAATAAACAAAGGGTCGAGAAATTGACAAAGTAATAAACCAAGGGAAGACAAATTGACCAAGTAATAAACAGAGGCACGAGAAATTGACAAAGAAATAAAGAAAGGGTCGAGAAATTGACAAACTAATAAAGAAAGCGACAAGAAATTGACAAAGTAATAAACAAAGGGAAGACAAATTGACCAAGTAATAAACAGAGGCACGAGAAATTGACAAAGTAATAAAGAAAGGGTCGAGAAATTGACAAAGTAATAAAGAAAGGGTCGAGAAATTGACAAACTAATAAAGAAAGCGACAAGAAATTGACAAAGTAATAAACAAAGGGTCGAGAAATTGACAAAGTAATAAACAAAGGGTCGAGAAATTGACAAAGTAATAAACAAAGGGTCGAGAAATTGACAAAGTAATAAACAAAGAAAAGACAAATTGATCAAGTAGTAAACGGAGGCACGAGAAATTGACAAAGTAATAAAGAAAGGGTCGAGAAATTGACAAACTAATAAAGAAAGCGACAAGAAATTGACAAAGTAATAAACAAAGGGTCGAGAAATTGACAAAGAGAAATTGACAAAGTAATAAACAAAGGGTCGAGAAATTGACAAAGTAATAAAGAAAGGGTCGAGAAATTGACAAAGTAATAAAGAAAGGGTCGAGAAATTGACAAACTAATAAAGAAAGCGACAAGAAATTGACAAAGTAATAAACAAAGTGTCGAGAAATTGACAAACTAATAAAGAAAGCGACAAGAAATTGACAAAGTAATAAACAAAGGGTCGAGAAATTGACAAAGTAATAAACAAAGGGTCGAGAAATTGACAAAGACAAGAAATTGACAAAGTAATAAACAAAGGGTCGAGAAATTGACAAAGTAATAAACAAAGGGTCGAGAAATTGACAAAGTAATAAACTAAGGGAAGACAAATTGACCAAGTAATAAACAGAGGCACGAGAAATTGACAAAGTAATAAAGAAAGGGTCGAGAAATTGACAAACTAATAAAGAAAGCGACAAGAAATTGACAAAGTAATAAACAAAGGGTCGAGAAATTGACAAAGTAATAAACAAAGGGAAGACAAATTGACCAAGTAATAAACAGAGGCACGAGAAATTGACATAGTAATAAAGAAAGGGTCGAGAAATTGACAAAGTATTAAAGAAAGAGTCGAGAAGTTGACAAATTAATAAACAAAGGCACGATCTATAGACAAATTAATAAATAAACGTTATAGCTATAAACACATTAATAAACAAATGAAGGAAAAAGTGACAAATAAAGGGAAAAGCAATAGACAAAATCATAAACAAAAGTAAGGGCAATAGACAAAGGAATAAACAAAGGCAAATGCAATAGACTACGTAATGAACGTAGGATATAAATAAACAAAGTAGTCAATGTTAATAGGAGAATATAGAAACGAAACAATAAACACATGTACGAGCATAGCTGGAAATAGTATATAAAGGAATAAACGTTCGACTAAATAAACAAAAGCAGAAATGATAATAAAGGAATGTGGAAAGGAAGGCATAATTTAAATAAAGGATAATAAAAAGGAGAATTAATCGTCGAAAGAATAAATCCTAGAACTATCTAAATAAAGAAATTGATAATAACGGAGTAAAGAAAGAACTAGAGAAAGAAATAAGAAACCTCCGAATAAACGTAGAATTAATTAAACAAAAGATAGGATAAAAAAGGGAAGAATTAATACACGAAGGAAGTAATAAAGAAAGAAAAACTAAAGAAAGGAATAAACGAAAGAATGAATGTAAAAGAATAAAGACAATTAGAAATAATAACCAAAGAAATACACAGAAAGGAATAAATGATAAAGAAATATCTAAAGAAAGAAAGGAACAGAGCAAAGAGAAAATAACTGAAGAAATACAAGTTTAATGATATGACAATGAAAGACAAACGGAAGCATTATAAAAAGTGATAAAAATCTGTAATAATAATGATAGATTCTAGGTTATAATATGAGTATTTAGGTTCACACATCGCCCTGTTTATACCCCTACGCAGTTTCTTGAACAATAGTAGAAGTATATTCCTTTGTTTCCTGTTTAGGTCTGGGTTTCCGGTTCCTTGAACTCTATTTCTGAGTTCTCCCCCCTGAGATTTTATTCATTAAGTATTATTATTATTATTATTATTATTTGTTGTAGAGTGGTTTCACAGTTGAGGCTTGTATTTGTACTAAGTCGGTCCTAAAATAGGTTCGACGTACAAAACGTTAGGAAGTTGATATAATAGGTTATGACGCAGTAATCTAGTTGTGGTGGCTGGTACTTTAATATCCGACTAACGGTCGTCCGACACCGACTGACTGACCAACTCGTGAGCGACTCCCCAGTTATTCTTACTACTCCTACTTATTATGGGTGGGAGAGTCTATTAACTATAGAATAGGTGTGTTCCGCTATAACATTATTCTTGCCCAGATAGAAGTAGATATGTTTGCCAATCGTCCGGTTCATACTCCTCCCCAGTTTTTTAAAAGAAGTACAAGGTTATCCATTATTTCCTGCTTAGAATTGGGTTTCCGATTTATTCGACCCTGTAATTCCGATGTCTCTACATGAAAGCTGAAATTTTATTCAGTAATTATTATAATTTTGCTCTCCCAATCGGAGGAGATATGTATGCCTATCGTCCAGTTCACACTCCTCCCCAGCCTTTTGATCAGGAATAGAGATTTATCTATTGTTTCCTGTTTAGTATTGGGTTTCTGGCTCCTTCTTATCTCAACTTCAACGCTATACTTCTACCGTCTCTATCTGAACTCTGGCATTTTATTCACTAATTATCCCCAATAACTTTACTACTTACCCTTTCTCAGGCTAATACAACTCCACACAGTAATCCTCTACCTTGTGTGGCCCTTTGTGCCTTGTATTGGGTGAACATTATAAAAATAAAGTAAAAATAATTATACGCATTTCTTCTTACTCACTTTTAGTTAGCCTACAAAAAAGTTTCGTGTTAAGGTGCAATAAAACATTTAGACAAAGGGTGAAGGAAGAATTCTTCGTTCTTATCTTTTTATGAGTCCTGAATCTCCTATAACCTAGACACCCTTTTTCTGACCAATCCTAATTGTTTTATTATCCCATAAGCAAAAGAAAACTTTTGCCACCAGTCCAAGAAGAAACATTTGGCTTACTACTATACAAAAAAACACAATCATTAAACATCGAAAAACATAAGGAAAAATTAATTCCTTTTAATAATATGTGGAAATATCCACTCTTTGCCTGATGAAGGTTCCGAGACCGGAAACTCGTGTAGCAAAAATATGAAAAATAAAATATACATTTAAAAATTAACATTATAAACAAAAACGTTTGCGGTTTCTCACATACATACACACCACACACACACAAATCTATATATATATATATATATATATATATATATATATATATATATATATATATATATATATACACATACACACAGAGTGAGATAGATAGATAGATAGATAGATAGATAGATAGATAGATAGATAGATAGATTGGACCAATATATAATTTAGGAAGGATCTATTTATCCAAACAATTTTTATTAAAAGAATCGATAAATAAGTAAATAAATCGTATTTTTAATAAGGCACCGTTTCCAATAGGTGTCACCCATGACGTCACCGTAGACAAACATTCAAACTTACAACTTTCCAAAGAAAACCAGGGTGTAGCCAAATGAATTGTAACTGCTACCCAGACACCACATTTCTTCTTGTAAAGGACTGCGATATTTTATTCGCAACTTCGAGCGTAATACTCAATACCTTTTTCGGAAACTGGGAAAATACAATAAAAAATTATACAGACAAAACATTTCGGATTTTTAACCAAACGTGTTGATATATATATATATATATATATATATATATATATATATATATATATATATATATGTGCCGCTTTTGGAATCATATTTTTAAAATAATTTTATTTTAAGCTCTACTTCTGTAGCGAGCACTGTTTTTTTTTTTTTTTTTTTTTTAATTAAAACAAAAATACTAAAGAAATTTGGATCATTAATCTAACACTTCTTTCCTGTTATATCAATATACACACACATACACACACTCACACACACGCACATATATATATATGCGTGTGGCCGTATGCGTGTGTGTTTAAATTCAGATAGTGTGTATCTGTGAAGGAACAAGAGAAAAAAAAACGATTCTTGGCCTACGTGTTTTGTCCTTTATATTTGGCTTTATAAAGTCCCTCAGATGACGAAACACGTCAGCTAAGAATAGTTTCCCTCTTATTTTTTTTATATATATATGTGTGGGGGGGGGCGTGTGTGTGTGTGTGTGTGTGTGTGTGTGTGTGTGTGTGTGTGCGTGCGTGTGTGTGTGTGTGGTTTTCTCACCCTTGTTTTGGTGATTTTTTTGTCCCCAGTCGCTTATGGGATAGGAATAGATTTAGGGTAAATTTATCAAAAGAAAACTTGCCGGTAAAACGGAATATACGAGGAGAGCATAGCTTGTCGACACAGTCTTCAGTACATTCACACCTATTCAGGCCTCTGACTCACAGCTGGACAGCATCTGGGGTCGGTCCGTTATCAAGTGTATCAACTTAGCAAAGAACAGCGAATAAAAAACGCGCATACAAGCAAAAAACGCACATATACGCACATGTGCGTTTAATTCTGATCGTTGTTAACTCGATACATAGGAAGATAAACTCATTGAACCCATTTTTTGCCGCCACTCAGAAAGATCAATAATAGTGCAGAATGATATATGCTTACGTTTCATAGATCACACAAAAGCATTTGATAAGTTAGGGAACGAAAAACTGTTTGAACTTCTACGAAATCTTGATTTATTAGGCAAAGATATTAGAATAATCCAGAATGTATACTGGAAGGAAGACGCCTATATACGTTAAGAAAATGAATTGAGTAAATACCAATAAAAAAAGAAAGAAACGAAGTTAAGACAAGAATATGTCTTCTCATCGGATTTATTCGACCTTTACAACAAGGTTATTCTAAAAGAGTAGCATATCCTACCAGGATTTATTACCTGTGAGCACTTTCTTAACGATATAAGGTCCACAGATAGCACCGTATTTATGGTGGACCGATAAATAAAACTACAAAGCCTTCTAGACAAGGTTAGTAAAGGAAAGCGATAAGAAAGCACTTGCCAGCAATTGTGAGAAGACAGAATGTATGGTTGTCAGCAAAAGAAGTCAAATGTACGAACTACAAATTGAAGATTAAATATCTGGCAAATGTTTTACCAGAGCATAGAAAATGGGACACCAAAATCCGAATTGGAATAGCAAAATACACATTCCAAATTCTAAGTAAAGTTCTTGATATCCTCTTTAGCTCTTAGCAATGTTTGTCTTTTTAATTCTTTCCTTTTTGCTCTTGCATCCATTTACGTATTCTCGTAAGTTACTGTTTCATTCTGTTCCTCTAACCTTCAATATGCCTTGCGAGTGTCAAATTCTCTAAGCTGTCTTTCCTCATTATGTGTTCCAGAATTCTGAGTCCTATTTTTTTAAATTTTTCTTAAGGCTTCTTTGTCGTATATTCCCAGCTTCCTTCGCTAGAATCATGTATCTGTTGCCTCCAGTCTTATTGTGAGTCATATTTTTTTTTAAATTTCTCTTAAGGATACTTTGTCGTATATTCCCAGCTTCCTTCGGTAGATATCATATATCTGTTGCCTCCAGTCTTATTGTGAGTCATATTTTTTTTAAATTTCTCTTAAGGCTTCTTTGCCGTATATTCCCAGCTTCCTTCGGTAGAATCGTATATCTGTTGCCTCCAGTCTTATTGTGAGTCATATTTTTTTTTAATTTCTCTTAAGGCTTCTTTGTCGTATATTCTTAGCTTCCTTCGGTAGAATCGTACATCTGTTGCCTCCAGTTTTATTCTCATCTGTGAAGAAATTGTCCATCATTTACTGTCACATAAGAGGATTGATATTACATCACAGTTCAGCACTCTTCGCTCTGTTCTTTCTGAGTACTTTAATTAGATTTTTCGAAGGCATCTTCTGCTGTTCCGATTTCAGTGTCACATTTTCTGCGACAGATTTTTCATTGAATTTTCAGTCATTTCCCAGATATTTAAATTTGTAATTGTTTCATTTTGACATGTCCACTTCGTAGTTTGCATCTTGTTTTTTTTATCTTCCTGTCAGCCATATCTTCTGTCTTCTTTTGCCTTGTAACGAAGCTGACGAAATTTTCATAAAAGACCCAAACCACCCATCCATACAGCTGATTATTTAAAGAAATCACCAATTATTTATTCTCCTTGCTTGTCAGACGAAATGGCTGACCATACTGGCTCTGAAGTTTGAAATATCTACTAGTTAAATAGACTTAGATGACTATGAACAGGCTATGTAAAATCGATAGCCTGGCTCATGAGGTAAATGCAATGATACATTAAAAAGCTTATATATGTATCCCCCCCTGCCCCATCGGGGGCAAAGGTTACAGAAGATCGGTTCAATTTGGGCCAAAAATATATCATGGTCATGTTAGCATAAATAAACGAGTTCCCATAATAACGATCATATCTAGTGCAGAAATTAGTTACTACCTTATGAATGGAATCTCCAGGGACTAGGTTTCATCTGATAACTTTTGTCCAGGTTCATCTAAAGACGAGTCAATGTCATGCCAACCATAATAGACCGAAGCAGATTCAAATTAGCAATCTTTCAAGTTTTATTTCATTTGCATTCTTTTAATATATATATATATATATATATATATATATATATATATATATATATATATATATATATATATATATATATATATATATGTATGTATGTATGTATGTACTCAGCTCTTTCGTCGAATTCGACGTATGAGGTCAAGCAGATCAATTCCCAGGAAACCTACAACCCGACAACAGCATATCAGATTTGATTATAGTGCTGAATGTTTCGTGAAGGACCATCCACGCTGTTTGAAAAACTTCTTGGGAAAGCTAATGGTGTCTCTTCCTGATGTTAACTATAAGTTTCCTCTCCAAAACCTCATACTGTAAATAGCTATATATCTACCGTTTGATGTCAAAGACTGTAATTATAGTTACTGCTTGCCTTAAATGCCTTATCTTCAGAGAAATTCCCTTGTCGAATGTTTACTTTTATATTTCTTGGCATTATATTGTCTTTGTTATTATTATTGTTGTTATAAAAAATAGCCAGATAGCTGGATAGATTAATAATTTCGATTCTCTTTAAGAACACGAGAACTCTCTCTCTCTCTCTCTCTCTCTCTATATATATATATATATATATATATATATATATATATATATATATATATATATATATATATATATAATTCCATGTCCCATTACGAATTAGGTGATCATGGTCCTGCAGAGATCATTTTTATTTTATTATATGTAAATTGCTATGACTTCTTGGCAAAGCTAATAATGTGAGATCTTTTCCTTTTTTTCTGCAGTTTTAATTCAGAATAGAATTTCAACCCCCGGCAAGAGAGCGCAGTTTACACTGCTTTTTAACACACAGCTGAGGGGATATATGGATTCATACCTTTCCCTTGGGCAGTTGTGCAAATTCAACGCAACTGACTAGGTTAGCAATGTGTAGAAGCGTATCAGTTACGAGCAAACGGAAAATTGATAGCCTTTTATAAGTTAACCAAGAAAGTTGCCATATTTTTTTTTTAATTTTTGTGGAAAGAAGTGCACACTTATACGCAAATCAGTGCGTCACATGCCGGGAAAGCGGTCGGTTTGGACGAGGGATAATGCTCTTGAAAAATTCAGGGTCATTGCTCAAACAAATCCGTCATAATTCGACAGCGGAGAGAAAAATAGCGATGTCGAAGCAACTCGTTCTCGGGCTTGTCCGCAGCAGCATGAAATCTCCGCATATGTCAAGCCTTGGTTCCAAAAGTTCGTAGATGTCTCTTTGTGATGAATACAGCAGCGGCCGCCCAGATATAAACGAAGGCAAAAGCCAAACCTGTGATGAGATGTCCGAACGATTTCAGGTTTCTTAGGCAACAGTCAGCCTTCACATGCAGCGCATAGGGAAGAGGAAAAATTGATCAAGTGGATACAACAGATATTGTCGGCAGCCAACATGCAACAACGTGTGTCACCTGTCTCATGATGCTTTATTGTCACGGCAATCTACTCATATTTGACCAAGTGCTCACCAGTGCTGAAAAGTGTGTCATGTATAACCCTCCCAAGACATTGGTTCTCACCACATGACCCTGTGACTCACACCACAAAATCACATCTAAACCCACGCAAGATCATGTCCTGTATCTTGATGGTCCACTACAACGGGCCAAGCCATCACTGCGGACCAGTACTCTCAAGAGTGAAACGCGCGTAACAGGCACTGAAGCAGAAGGCATCAGCATTTATCAATCGAATGGGTGTAATATTTCTCTATGAAAATACCAGGCCTCATGTGGCGCGCGTGGCCAAGTATAATATACGGCCATTTGGCTGGGAGACACTGCTATCCACGATACTCTCTGGACCTTGCGACAAGAGATTACCACCTCTTCCGTTCTCTGAAGAAACACTGTTGTGGAAAATCTATTGCAAATTAAGCAGACTTCCGGTAGTCATGCACAAACTTATTTCCATCCAAGACACCTGGTTTTTACCGCCAGGGAACTGCGCAACTGTAGGCACGTTAGCAAAAAGATTCTGCATAACGACGAGAATTAATTTTAGGACGAAGGGTATGTCAAATTTGCTGTATATCAGAAAAGGGAAGAACATTTTTGGTTACCTTGTAAAAATTAACCAAATTTATTTCTATTTTTAAAACAAAGTGTTTCGAAAGAGCCATATAAACATGAAACATCTCGATTCATTTCGTAATCCAAATAGTTTTTCATTTGTATCTCTATGTGTTGCTAAGGTTTCTTATTTTTGTCTATGTCAATATCTATGTTTATGTTGAAAGCATATATGTGTATGATATGATAAAGGGGTAAATAAACGTTTATAGATCTAATATGTTTCACTTTTATTATATCTTTACCAGAGAATGAAATATGGATGAGAAAACAATACTGCTATTTTAAATTTTATGTTGTTTGTTTTAAATTGTTTAAGCAGACCTCATCTGCATCTGTCATGTCAGCAGAATTTTCTTTTTCTTTTCTCTTCCATATTCCATTCTTTGATGAAGCTTAAATAAAATGGAAATATGTTAGATCTATAAAGGTTTCCTATTTGTTTCACATCCTATCATCCTGTCAGATGACAATCCATATTTGATCTATTTTTAATCTTTATTTATATATGTGTATATATCAGCACATATTACAGCAGTCGAGCGTGTAAGCAGCGGCGAGGTCTTGGAGAGGATGCAAACAAGGAGGAGGCTTATAATTAACATCAGGCAGCTGAAGTTTCTGGGACACGTAATGAGGACGGAGGGCCTGGAGAATCTGAGACTCACGGGTCGAACAGAGGGAAAGAGACACAAGAGAAAACCACACATGATATACCTAGCCGGTTTAAGCAAGTGGATGACAGAACATAGTCTGGAGGGGGTGGCAGAGAGACGGAACTTGTAGAGAGATGCAAGGGATAGGGAGGAAGTGGAGGGCCATGATCGCCTACGTCCTGAAAGGACATGGCGCACAAAACGAAAGAAAAGTAGCTGTACAGACCGTACTAGAGCAATAAGTATTTTCGGCTGTGCAGTTATTTTGAAACAATGATGATAATAGTATGACATGATAATGTTAATGGTAAGCTTAACGGTTTCCATATAAGGAAACATTCAGCATCTATGGATCAAGCATCCACTACTGCCGTTAGTATAAATTTATAAAAGCTTTCTCTTAAAACAACTTTTCAGGAAAATAGGTTTCTCAAGCCAATACATGTTATCGCTCTTTCCACTATTGATGAGGGTTTCAAGCATCCACTACTGCCGTTAGTATAAATTTATAAAAGCTTTCTCTTAAAACAACTTTTCAGGAAAATAGGTTTCTCAAGCCAATACATGTTATCGCTCTTTCCACTATTGATGAGGGTTTCTTCCATAGATTTGGATTTGAAGTACTGTGGAATGCCAATATCTTTATTATGCCATTATTTTCACTTCGAGATACATGTGCTATCCACTTTAGTTGTTGCTGTTGTTGAAAGTCTTTAAGCGATGTGGTGCCTGTGAAATAGTACTGTTCTTTGTGGTTATGTAGCGCCAGTCAACAAGGATCTATGAAGTGTGGTCTTCACCAAAACCCTCAGCCTTCACTCGCTCAAATCTATTTTAATCCTTTGATCTTAGAAAGCAGTTATATACAGCTGATAGTTTAGATATATCTGAACGTGTTCAATGCCATGCATGGCATCCATATAAAAATCTTGATTTTACGATGCTATTTAAATACATGACTAGAATTTGGGGGTTAATCTTTTGGTTTTGTATCAATTTTAGGTGAAACTATACGTAGCGCAGCCTATACGAAGTGCAGTTTCCTTATTTCCTATACTGAATTTGTTAGTATTGATTAATATAGGATTTGTATATATTGTACTCAGAGTTGAATAAAATCGAGATGAATATTTGGTGAAGAACGAAATGTACGAAAATGTAATCTAAAAGTGGATAAGTAAAATTACTTATCGAAGTTTAAAGCAATTAATAAGTAAGACTTATGTATAAATATACAACTTATAATACGAACCAATAATTAAATGTTCATTTCCTTTGATTTGCTACAAAGTTGTTTGAAAGAAAATGGAAATAGTTTCATTTGTTTATGCAATATGAGGCAGCTATTTATTTTTTATTTATACCCAGTACATGCACACACACACACACACACACACACACACACACACACACATATATATATATATATATATATATATATATATATATATATATATATATATATATATATTGTTGTGACCAAGTAATTGGTTAAGAAATAACAAAACAAGAGGTTGCAGATAAATAGTGTATTGAACAGTAAATACAACAAAATTGTGTTACACGACTTAGGAGTGTGTGTCGGTTGACCAGCGTCCAATCTATAGCACTGTTCATATTGATTAGCCTCGCCCCCCACGAGGGTAAATGTGGCACAAGGCCGAGTTTAATGTGGGACATCCGAGCACGTAGGCTCGGCCAAAAAATCCCCGCAGAACCTGCCCAAACGGATTCGGGTCTGTCTACTTCCTCGATCGAGACTCTGCCCTTCGGCACAGCCTCATCTGGGTTCCTCTCTACCCAAGGCAGAGAGTTCGACAGGAGCTGCGAACAGCCACAGCCACGGTAGAACTGTCTATATCACTGTTCCCCGAGGCTACTAACTTTATAGTAAATGGAAGTGTCCACAATAGCCTCATAGAGGAGGACGCCACAACATACATATATATATATATATATATATATATATATATATATATATATATATATATATATATATAATAATATATTTTGTTTAAAAATATGATTCCGTCGCTACATAAGACTTCTCATGTTTCAAAAACGAGAGCCGAAATCATCCAAATAATTATTAAAATTAAGTTGAATTGAGGTGTTTAGTCCCGTTTCATCTTCAAGCGAAATTTTAGGAATAAGCTATCTTTCGGTTTACGTGTGTTTTTAAGCGTGGTCCGTTACAGAATTCGTTATTGTGGGAGTGGTTAGACTATTTTCCTTCGTTAAGTGGTCAGAGAGTTAATTCTTATCAATAGATTCATCATCTTCTTAGAGGTTTTGCTAAGGTTGGGTAGGGTATCTATTTCAACGCTAATGTTTGCGGTCACCCTTTAGTTGGTTCTCAGTGGAGGATATTTTCTACAATCGTTATGTGTCTGAAGAATTGTCTTTTATTATTGTCCATCTGATTATCAATTTATTTATTTGTTTATTTAAGTTATTTATATATAGATCGTATTGACTGAATTTCAATTTGTTTTTTTTTGTTTGTTTTTTTGACGACTACAAAAAGGGTTTTTCCTATTTAATGATTTGGCTAAACTTTTAAGAATTTTACTTAGCTATGGGATTTTTTTTTCATATGCTAATTATTTAATGCGAAAGTTTGTTGATGTCGGCAAAAAACCGTTAACTTCTGCTTATGGTTTAATAATTTTTCATTATTTAGAAATTTAATGATGTGTAGTTTTTCCTGTAAGCATAAAGGGCATGGGTCATCCCAGGTTTTACAAGTTCTTGTTTTATTTACTATTTTCCATTTTACTTTTGGTGTTTTATTCGTTTCTTTTAGATGCCAGAAATATTGTGATAGAGATGTCTGATTTCTATTTTGAATATTGAAATCAGACATCTTACAGAATTCGTTATTCGGATAGCCGAATAACGAATTCTGTAAGGGACCATGTCTAAAAATACACGTAAACCGAGAGATAGCTTATTCATAAAATTTCGCTTGAAGATGAAACTGGGCTAAACACCTCAATTCAACTAAATTTTAATAATTATTTGGATGATTTCGGCTCTCGTTTTTGAAACATGAGAACTCTTATGTAGCGACGGAATCATATTTTTAAACAAAAAATATTATTATAATATAAGCTCTACTTCTGTATGGAGCACTGTCTTCTTAAAAATAAAAACAAAATATTAAGGAACCCCGGATTATGCACCCAACGTGTTCTTTTCTATTTTCTGCATACCTACGCACTTATATTTATATATATATATATATATATATATATATATATATATATATATATATATATATATATATATATATATATATATATATATATATATATATATATATATATATATATATATATATAAACACATATACCTACATACACGCAGAGACGTGCACAACCAGGAACGCACCAACGCTCACGAATAAAAGCATACACGCACACACATAAACATACACACACAAACAGACACACATAAAGAGACACAAACGCGCGCACACACATACAGACACACACATATGCGTGTATCTCTGCACGTTTATATACGAAGTAACTAAGCACCCCCCCACAACTTTTCTTTCTCCAACATTCGTCGCGTTTGTAGCAAATCCTGAAGTATAGAATCATTTCCCTTTGAAAGTACCCCAGACGTGCAAGCCCTCGTTGAAACTAATCTGCAGCCTTAAATCTCTCCCAGCGAATCTTCCTGGCTATTTGTCCCTTTTTCATAAGGGAATCTATTATCGCCATGCTTGTCCTTGGCGTCTATGTGTGTGAGCATCTCCTACTGACGAGAGAACTGTCTTTTGTGTTGTTGGATTGTTGTTATATTAAGGAACAGTGAAAAGACACATTTTTTAGGTTGCAAGCTGTACTTTTCTGGCCCCGTTTGTACAAACACCTGTGAAAACTTCGTTGTCTTCCTTTTACCAGCATCAGATTTTGTTTTCCAACTACAGTAGAAATCGCTTTCTTGATCGTTCGTGTAACCCCCTTAATTTTCTTCTTTACTTAAATATGTTCTTTTTCACATTATATCGTTTCAAAATGTACGAAAACAAAAATATAATGTTCAGAGTAGCGGTAACCTGTCGGTACGTAATAGACTTATCCAGTGAAATTCTGCCTCAAATCGAAATATCCACTATAGTTTCGCCCAGGAACGCAAAGTGAATGTCAACTACCTGTTAAACCACGTAACTACTCAACAGTCAAACTGGTAGTTAACCAATTTCCTCTCCAATGACCACTCCAGATATAATCGATATTTTAATGATTTACATAAAAGCGTTATCCGAGCTGTAGATAGTTATCATTCAGTTTGGATTTCTATGTCGACGCATTCTGAATAAATGTCCGCGTCTTTGTTCCTCATAAATATACAGAATTTCAAGCAGTATACACACACACTGATATATATATATATATACTATATATATATATATATATATATATATATATATATATATATATATATATATATATGAAGAAAAAATATACAGAAAAAACAAACAAAGATCTTAATATGCAATTATGCTGTATTAATGTTAATAAAAAGTCAACGTCGGACGTTTCGGTCTATTTTAGACCATCTTCAGGACATTTTCATTTAAACATAATTAACATTAGAACATATAACAATAGACCGCAACGTCAGACGTTGACTTTATATTAACATTAATACAGCATAATTGCATATTAAGATTTTTGTTTGTTTTTTCTGTATATTTTCTTCATACTGTCGGATCTATATACATATATTTACTAATATATATATATATATATATATATATATATAGAGAGAGAGAGAGAGAGAGAGAGAGAGAAAGAGAGAGGCATTAGATATCACGAAGACCTTCAACAAGGTGTGGCACAAATTCTCCAGTTATGGAATCACTGGAAGCGTTTGGTCTATGAGAAAATATTTCCAAACAGGTAAATACCTAAAGGATATTATTAACGGCCAGTACCTCCGAGGCCCTGGCGCTCAACACAGGCGTACCTCAGGGGTCGTTTCTTGGACCAGCCATATTTTTGATTTACATAAATCTATAACATATCTAATATACTGTGATCATGTGTAAACGTCTATGCCGATGATAAGATGATATACAGGCGGCCCTCTAAAATCTTTGACGATCGGAGATTGGCAGTGGACCTTTTATTTTGATCTGCATCTCCTTCACGGCTAGGATCCGCCATGGCAATTACATACATTCCTTCCGTATTGCATTGGCAAGTAGTAATTTCCACTCAGTCATCGTCTCAATAGAACAGCCACCCTAGAGGATGTTTCCCCGACCACTACACTCTTAACCTGTTCAACCATTATTTTCCCCTCCTATCAATATAAACTACTACCTCGTGTGGCCACGAGACTTGTACAGGGTTAACGTTACTATATATATATATATATATATATATATATATATATATATATATATATATATGTGTGTGTGTGTGTGTGTGTGTGTGTGTGTGTGTGTATAAATGAAATACAGTTATAAGGTGTGTTATATTTTTAAGATATAGTGCTCAATATCAGAGATAGAGCGTATGTAAATATAAATATAAAACTGAGCATTGAATTCAACACTCAGAGTTGATAGGCTTTTTTAATGCTAGGCGCAATCGTCAGGCCAGGAATATTGTTTTTTCCTCGACTATTTATATATATGAGTTAGTGGTGCATTGTGTGTAATCTATTCTGGCAGTTATTTTTGAGGGAGTGGCTTGTTTATTTATTTATTGGTTTGGGTTACTTTATTTGTTTTTAATTTCCATTTTGTATTATTTATTCTTTTCAGTTTTTGATATTTTATTAACTTAGTAAAAACAATTGGGCAGATGTAAATATATATATATATATATATATATACTAAACAACGACAATGCTTCATCCTTGAACACAAATTTCAGGTCATTCAACCAAACATTGAATATATATATATATATATATATATATATATAAATATATATATATATATAAAACTTTGAATATATATATATATATATATATATATATATATATATATATATATATATATATATATATATATATATATAAAACTTTGAATATATATATATAATATATATAAATTGAATATATATATATAAATGAAAAATGTGACATTGAGGTCAACATCATGCCAAGTTTTATTTGTGTCTCAGCGCAACCTTTAGACCAGGTGTATTCTGTTTGACTCGATAATTTACATATGCTGGCTAATGGTGCATTATGGATAATAATGTCTATTGTATTATCATAATAGTTGTAGAGTAGGCAGTTACGTTTGCGTTTCATAATATGCTGTTGAATAGAAAGATTTGTCGATCCGAATGCACAATTCTATAGTGTTTTTTTTTAAATTTTATTCGTTATCTGAACGGTGCCGCACAAAATAAGGAAATTTGGTACATTTTATTTAATTATTTGAATTTTTGTTACTGTTATATGAAACAAAAGCAAAGGATAGAAATTTATTAGCTAAAAACAGAGCAAAACCCCGTGGTGTCCAAACTTAAGTCGCCAATCTGGATATTCTTTCTTACAATGAACAATCACATCACATTAAATTTAACTGTGGCACCTAGGAACAACAAATGGTTAAAAAATTATACGTTAGTGCTATATACCGTACCTATAATCACATATATAGTTCCAATCCTCATAAATCAAGCAGTGGTTTACCTACTTCACACCGCTGGCGAGTATTGCATTTTGTTGATATTATAAAGATTACCATTTCATTCCCATCCTCCATTTTGGTTATTTCTCATTCAGTAACACTTTCTGTTGTACAACAGTTAATTTTTTTTAGTCCATTCATATAGTAAAATATATAGTTAATTTTTTAAAATATTTTTCAATTTTTTTTCGTTTAATAGTAGCTCTAAAATTTCCTGTTTTTGTGGGGTACCATGCATTATTAATTACTTAATTATTTATTTTATTATTATTATTATTATTATTATTATTATTATTATTATTATTATTACATATACTTGTGTTTATGTGTGCATTCTTAGTTTGCTATTATTTTAGTATTTAATTATTATTTTTACGTACACTCTATCTATGAGGTTGATTACTTTAATCCATAAATATAGCATTACTTAAAACTATACTTTCGTATATTCTAATGTTGGTGATAGAAGATTGGTGGTTGTTACTGTTTATGAAGATATAGTTTTTTTAATTTAATTTTAAAGGGCAAAGTTTTCCAAACTGTAACAAAAATCAACGGGGTCCAAATTTCTCGACGGGCAAAATGAAAGTAATTTGTTTATTAATATTTTTTCTCCTGGTATCTTCAGAAAGTTGGTTTGTAAAGCTTATAGGTGTTGATCTGCTTATACTAATGCTGATGTCTAAGCAGCTTTTGGGTTTGGATAGATTTCTGGATACAGTTAAAATGTTGTAAGACTTAGTCATTTTATTTAAATTATTTACTTGTTTTTTTCTTGTACGTTAGCCATTTTTATATATATATATATATATATATATATATATATATATATATATATATATATATATATATATATATATATGTGTGTGCGTACGTGTATGTATGCATGTATCAAATACAATTTATTTGATGTAAAAGCAATATGACGATAGCTAGATAGGTAGAGAGATATGACCAGACTAAGATAGATAGATAGATAGATAAGACCAGACAGAGAATGATAGATAGATCCAGACTGAGATAGATAGATAGATAGATAGATAGATAGATAGATAGATAGATAGATAGATACTGGTAGCTATCACTACAATTAGCAGTGAATATCGTTTACAACTTCTAGAAGTGACTTTAAGAGAATGGAATTCCAATGTAAATGTCTCGTCTTAATTGCACGCGACACAGAAATTCCTGAAATAGTCCTCATTTGTCTTGGGCCTTCGTCTCGTAGATGTCGAATGAAAATTTGATTTTGCAGACACGAAACTGATTCTATGATAATGGCATCTCGGCCGGAAGTAGGTTTTCCAATCTGCTTGCAATGATCTGACAAATCATCCGACTTTTAAAACGCCTCAGAGTAATAAGGAAGACGGGTTAGATTTAGAGGAAACCTCATGAATGTGACTGTTGTCTTTGCCTTAAACACTGCCGGAGTAATTGAACGAGAACTTATATTATCAATACTTGTTATATATAGCGAATAATGGCTATTATAAATGAGGAAAATGATTATAAAGACGAAAAAGAGGCGGCCAAATAAACTGAGGAAGGGGATAATGCAACAGATTTAAAAGAAGAAAACAAAAAGGAAGAGATAAATTAGAAAAAGGGTCGTAAAATGCAGGAATGAGAAAGAAGAACAGAAGCAATAAAGGAAAGAAATACAGAAATATAAAAACGGATTTCAGAAAAAAAAAAGAAAGAAATGAAAAAGACAATATTCAGAAGAGAAAAATAGATAATATTTAACAACACCTGAAGAGAAAATATTCAGGTAGCGTAACATCATTGGTGCTGAATGCGAAACCAGCAAGCAGATTTCGAATTCCGTAGTCCACCGTATGAGGATAAACTACATCCGGGGATGTTTGGTACTTTTTAAGTATATCTTATATTTAGTCATATACAGTACACACCGGGCGTAACAGTATAATTGCCAATCCAATAAAATATCTAATATTTAAAATAACAACTTAACTAGGCTTTCAGATGAGAAATTTAGCCCGATTGACACCATTTGTCGTAAGAATCAAGGAAAACCATTTGAGTTATTCAGCTAGAAAGAAAACAGGTTAAAGCTGTTTTGTGTGAGACCCTCTGCTTTCTCAAATGAGTAATAGTGAGAGGAAAATGATCATTCAGGTCTTCAGAAATGTTACCAACATTCCTACTCTGGCTTTCATCTTCAAAGTTCATTTGAGAACCATCCAGAGAATGGTGAATAAGTTTTAAAAACAGAGAGCAGGGGAGAGATCAGAAAAAAAAGTGGATCAGAAGAACACAACAGGAAGATGGATCATCATTTCAAATTCGAGCTAAAGAGGTGAATTAGAAAAGATCCAACCCATAAGACGTTTGGCACGTAAGAGAGGCGTTTCAGCTATGAAAGAACTCTGAAAAAAAGACTTGAAAATGAAATTGTAAGTGAAACCTGTGAGACTCCGTGTTATTCCATGACAGAAAGTTAGAAGGTTAGAGAGGGCAAAGATCATATTCAATAACTTGGGAAAAAATCCTGGAATAATATATATATATATATATATATATATATATATATATATATATATATATATATTTGAACTTTATTTCAATTCTTCATCAACTTCCGATCCTTCACTATGATTAATTAATGATAAAATGTCATTTTTGTTTATAATCGAATTCACCAAGATTATTTGGTCAAGCTTGGAGTGTAATTATACATTCTTATTGCTCAAATCAGAGTCCAGAAGTGTTAAAAAACCTAAGAGAATTCCAGTAAGATATATTTAATCATTTCTAAGGTACAACGAACAATTCGACAATTTTGATAATACGCCCGGTATAGAATAACAGCGAGGTTCAGGGTGTAGATTTAGATAACTCGAAGGTGTCTGGTAGAAATTTGCATCCTGGTATTTTTCACAAGATGAAAGAGTATGTGTCTCTGTCAGAATGATTTGTCTTGATTCAAAAAACGTGCAAGGGACAAAGATATTCTTTCGGTCGAAAGTCCTTGGTTCTTAAAATATCTTTATCGAAATTTAAACCCTACCAAGTTTTCTTGGAAATTCTTCTATTCTTAATTTCAGCTCTACAAACGTGATCACATTTTTATTTTATAGTTTATCAAAAGTTTGTTGTTTATTTAAATCCGAAACATTTTGTTTTGTAAGACTATATATAAAAATATGTGTGAATGTGTGTGTGTTAACCTTAGAGAGTAATTATACATTCTTATTCCTCCAAATAGAGTCCTATTGCGTCATAAATACCTCGGAAAGGTACACTTTAATCATTTATCTGATACAACTGAACTACGATTAATATAACAAATAGAGAATTTTGTTTTTACGCGATTTTGACAGTTTTTCTGTTACACTCTGTATAGAGTAATTATACGTATGTATTATAATTACATATTTACATCTTATTATATTCTGTTACTAAGTGAACGCAGATAGAATCAATGGTCACAAACCATCAAAGGAGCTCGTCGTTAACGTTTTACAAGACCAACTTTTAACCGGTACCAAAAAACTGATGTCAGCTATTTCTCTATATTTATTTTTCCATCAATATCTAGTCGTATGCGTATCTAAATTCGGCAGCAAGGCTTCTAATCGGGAGATTGAAGATTTTGAGGAGCGTGGAACAACCTCTTAAATGCTGGTGTTCCCAGGCTCAACCTGATCTTCTTAGGATCTCAGCTATGTGCCAAAAAATGAACCCCAAGCAGAAAATAAAACATTATGAAAGTATGAAAATACTTTTTTATAGTAACAATACCAGCAATACATTTTTATTAAAAATTACCAACAATACATATCTATAGTAAAATTACCCACACTACATTTTTAAAGTAAAATGACCAGCTATACTTTTTATTGCAGAATTACCAACATTGCATTGTATAGCAAAATGACTAACAGTACATTTTATCTGTAGTTGACGTCATTCAATTTCTTTCAAAAAATATTTAGTTGAAGGCATAAGATGTGCTCAAAATATTTGAGAATTCGACACGAAACAATTCATAGAGGTGCTGATACGCCGTTAAACAAAATGAAGCAAATGAAACCAAAAGAAATTTCGGACAGATCTATTATGGTTAAATTTAGCACAAATATCCGTTTAGAAAGGCGTGTATCCATTTCCTCTTACCACATTAAGTGTAGCGTAAACTGAGGTTTCACATTTTCGATAGAAGTCATTATAAGAGATAAACTACAGTAAAAAGCAGCCGTAGAGATTATAAAGGATATCCCTCCACTATATTTCCAATGAATCATAGCATTTCGTTAATAATAAAGTAAAGGAATACGTGAAGGGTGGATTTACTTGAATTGAGCCAGGTTGTGACACAAGGTCGGTTTTTAACATGGGAACCCAAGTGTTTCCACTCATACTGCTGATCTAAGCTAGTCTTAGATGGTCATTGCTTGTCCAAGCTGGTCAGGTCTTAGCTGGTCATTGCTTGTCCAAGCTGGTCATATCTGGTCTTATCTTGTCATTGCTTGTCCAAGCTGGTTATATCTGGGCCAACCTAGTGATCGACATGATACCTTACCTGGAATGCGCCGGGAAAGTATCAAAAGGCGCCAAAAGGCTAAGGGACGTTGATTTACTTGAAATCCCCAACCACTGAGCCAGGTTGTGACACAAAGTCGGTTTTTAACGTGGGAACACAAGTGTTTCCACTCGGGTTGCTGGTCTTAGCTTATCTAAGCTGGTCAGAGCTGGTCTCATCTAGTCATAGCTAGTCAGAGCCCGTCCAAGTTGGCCCAATCGTGTGGTCGTCATGGTACCTTACGTGGCATGCGCCGGATAAGTGCCAAAAGGTTCCCAATGACCAAGAAGCGATGGAAATGTGCGAAGCGTCATGATTAATTACGTTCTGAATGGACATGTGTTGAAAAGTGACAAAATAATTAAAATATATATCTCTATATGAAACACATCGTTAAAAGCACCCCATGGATGAGAAAAAAAAGATTTGGTACATTAGAAAATCCTGAACAAAAATCAATGCTAATCTCAAAGACGAGAATCATAACATTAAAAAGAAATAATTTTTTTCTCCTAAGGGTGAGGATTCTGCTTCATATAAATAGAAAAGAATGACTTCCACGACTCAGTTTTCAGCATTTGTTGTGTTTTTTTGATGGAATCTTTTCTGCGGGTTATCAACAATTTGCAGGTTATTTAAAGCAAGAAAATATTTTTAGATTGAAATATTGCTCCATGGAACCGAGGATGTTTCCCCGATGTCTACAATCTTCAAACTGTACCGCTTAATCTGTAATCTTCTACTTCGAGTGGGCCCGTACCTTCTGCCCTGGGGAAAAAAAGATTATCAGATTTTTTTTGGGGTGGGGGAGATAATAATGATTTAGTGATAAAAGTATTACTAATTAGGCCATAGATTGATTAGAAGAGGTGAATTCACACCTTTCCCAAGGGTATATGCGCGTAAGTGAATCTAACGGACCCAACGGGAATTCGAACTCGGCTCTCCGATTAACAATCCATTGCACGTATCGCACATATACTAAGCTTATAGTACTTAGTATTCCCAAGCGGTTACCCATCTAGGTACCAACAAGGCTTGACGTTGCTTAACTTTGGTGAATGTGCGCAAACTGGTATTTCAACATTAAGTGGCCATCAGCCTTGTTTTGTTTGTGTGGAGGGAATGATTGATATTTGAAACGTTTGAAAGTTTCATTCCAGATGAATTTGAAGCGACAGAAATGGATCCACATAAGAACGCTTAGAATAACATGGACGGAACATGTGAGCAACCAGGAAGTGCCAAGGAATATAATTACAAGGAAACTAGTTATTTAAATCAGAAAGAGATAGCGGAAGTTTATGGATCATATAACGAGGAGAGTGGGCTCAGAGAAGTTAGCTTTTACACGGCATATTCAATGCAAGAAGTTCTTTAGAAAGAGCGGGTAACCTGATCAACGATTTTGTATGAATAAATGGCAAAGCAACGACAAAGATGAACACTACTAAGTAAGGTAGTTTTTAGATTACCAAGGTCAGCCACAACCTTAATGCATATGGCGCTTGGAAAAAAAAAGAAAATCTAGTACTGATGAAATCGTCGAAGCAATTCTTTTTCATACCAAAGACTAATGGAAATTGAAAATATATGTAGATAAGAAAGCAATGTCAAAGCAGTACAATATGAAAAAAGAATGCACCCCGCTGAACAAAAAAGGAAATAAACAACACAATGTTAATCATTGAAGATATTAACAAATAAATGTTTAACCACACGAGTCAGAAGCCAGACAAAAGAAATACAAATAAAAAAGAGATTATTCAACAATACATTAACAAAACCGCGAAGTGAAAAATTCGAAAAAAAAAAAAAAAATCCTGCGGACATTTACGAAGAGACGATACCAAGAAGCCATCCAATAAATGAAGTTATACTTTTAACATCATAAACAAGACTTACCGTCACATAAATAAAAAGAAATAATAGAAACTTACATTATCGACCAAGAAAACTCAGCTAAAATAAATCATTAAAATGAATAGCAAGCACTTAGATTACAGAGATAAAATTACAAACGAATTCTCTCAAGAAAATTGTAAAAAAAAAAAAAAAAGATGAAAGCTAATGATAAATATTCGAGAAGTAAACAGTTCTGGACAAAGAATCGGACGAAAGGACACTCCCCATAAATAAAAAAAAAGAAACTGATAAGATAAAATGATATCATTATAGAGGGAAATAAATAAGTTTTATAATCGAAACATGACGAATATATTTGATATCAAAACGTTATTAACAAATCATGACCAAAATATTTACACTCGGGAAATCCAAATAACAATCGCTAAATCGAAATGAATTACACCAAAAAAGAAAGATGAAGTAGCTGTTATGAATAATCAAGAGTGGTCTCCCCTTTGCTACTCACCTCCGTTTATTGGGTCTATAAAATGACACTATACGTGAGCCTTGTATTCTCAGTTGAATAAAGCGTTCTTAAATCCTACACCTGCGTATTTTTGTCATTACAGTAGGCCTAATATTTTCGAACAAATGTTAATATGGATAAATGTGAAATGAAATCCACTGTGCCATGTGACCTTGTGGATAAAGGCGTTGGTTAGATCCAGTAACAAGACCCAAAGAGTGTGAGTTCAATACCCGGTTAAGGTAGTGGAGAACTTGGAGAGGGGAATTAACAAGAGATAACTGATAGCTGACATCCATTAAACATGGCACGTGGAACTAGAACAGTGAGCGAAATAAAGGGTTGAGTTCGATATTCCAACCACCTGAAGAAGGCCGGAGCGTACAACGACCGAAACGTTGTAATAAATATAGCGAGAAAGATGAAGACAATAGACCGAATAATGAATAATGCACATAGTGTACACAACACTAGTAAGAGGATTACGAATAGGATGTGTCTTTTAGCCGGAATTTTCCAACCATTATAACGTGGCTGTGCCAAGAGATCAATACTTGCCTACTGCAGTGAAGAACAGAAATTTGGAGAGTTAAGTTAAAGGGAGATAACTGAGACATCCGGAAGAGGAGTGGCACGTGGAACGAGAACAATCTATTTCGGTGGACGAAATAATTGGTCCAGTTCGAAATTACAATGCCCTGAAGCAGGCTGGAGCGTATAACGTTCTAAACGTCGTGAATATAGCAATAAAAAAAGGTCAACAGTCCCAACAATGTAAATAATACAAATAAATGAAGCACAGTAGCGTAAAGATTTGGGAAGTTATTGAACATATGGCGGTAAGTTTGACCCGTAAATTCGAAGGCACATCCGAATAGCGAAAGATGGATTTTAAAAGTGAATCAAAATTCTAAGTGTCAGGAAAACCTGTTTAGAAACAAATGAAAAAAATTCTGAATTGCTATGTAATATCAATCCTAATTTCTGGCATTGAATGCATGACATCTTCCTCACGGATGAGAGGAAACCTGAGATTACAGAGGTGTGGTTTTACCGTAGAATAGCATGGACGGACGTGGAAGTTTTAAGGGATAATTAAACAGAAACAATACATAGAATCAGATTGTGAAAGTTGAAATTTCTGGGACACAGGATGACGAAAGTTTTGAAAATGTGATATGAAGAAACATGTTTGCCCACGTCTTGAATGAGCTACAAAAATGTAGGCCGGTAATAAACATTGAAAAATCTCCCTGTTCGAAGCTGATAAATTAAGACCAGCCTAATTATTAGAGGATGACCAATATTTATAATATGAAAAATCAATAAACGAAAACTATAACTGATATACATATGTAAGAGATAAGAGACACACTTTTATTAAAGCCGGTGATAAACGAAAGTAATGAAGGAGAAGAGAAAGAGCTAATGAAGTAGCCATAAGCACTTAGAACGATAAGATTATTCTAGACAGGGATGAATAGGGATACACGGGATAAATCATTAAAAATTGAAGAGAAAATAAGTAACTGTCAAGACAAAGACGTTGCAAGATAAAAGCAAACAAAAAACGTAAAAGATAATTTGAAAAGCAGACCAAAAATGGAAAACAGCAAACAAAGCAATATCATTATGCCTGAAATTCTATCAAATGCTAGGTAATTAATTAAGAAAACATTATCTCCAAAAGTCTACTCTGAAACAATGCCTCTAAAAAATAATTGTTTACGGTATGTGTTGACAATTTTGATTTTTTGAAAAGCCGAAGCTGAATTCATATTTGTGAATTAGTTTTTTACTGCATAGTTTTAAGATGACCTAAAATAGACAATATTCTGTCAATAACATTTTCATTAAGTCTTGTCCACTGATGATACCGTTAAATTTACATTCACTGGAAAATATGACAAGTAACTACGAAAGTGTATCAAAAAGTAATGCAATTTGTTTATAGCTATACATCACACGTTCACATCCCCACTTCTCAAAATAGTCGTCACCTCTTTTAGTGGCAATGTTTCACCTACGAATGATGGCATGCATCCCGGCTTCGTAAAACTGAGCTGGCTTCAGATGTGGCCAATTCTTTACAACGGTCTTCATCATTACCACTTAACGTGGCATAGTCAGACTTCCATCTCTTTGGTCCAATTTAAGATACACTTCGTAGCAAACGTTATGGTGCTGATGAAAAAGTGATACTGCTGTAAGAAATCAGAAAATCCAGCAGCTGAGTTTTACGAAGCTGGAATAGACGCCCACATTCATCTGTGGTACACTGCTATTGGAAGCGATGGTGACTATGTTAAGAAGTGAGCATGTCATATATAGCTACCGGGTGTAACAATAAAATTGTCCAATTGGTACATTAAGATTTGAACCGTAGTATCTTAGAAATGATTAAAGATAACTTACTGGAATTATACGAGATTATTATTACTCTTTTGACCTCTACTTTGAGCAATAACAATGTATAATTACTACCCAACCTTAACAGAAAAAATCGTGATGAAATCGATCGTAAATGAAAATGATATGTTCATCATTAATTAATCATCGCTAAGGATAGAAGCTGATGAAGTATTGAAATAAAGTTTACACACACATATGTATATATACATACATACATACACACGCACAAACATGCATATATATATATACACACACACACCAAAATAGTCCTAAGGAGCCAGGCAAACCTACCTAGGTTTCACGTAAACGGATCTTCAGGGTAAAACTGGCCAATTTTTTCCTCGGGTACTACAATTTGAGCTATCTGATACAATTTGAGCTATCTGAGGTTTTCCATACGAGTATTATCATTTTATATATATATATATATATATATATATATATATATATATATATGTGTGTGTGTGTGTGTGTGTGTGTGTGTGTGTGTGTAAAATATATAGAAAATAGGAAAGAACTCGTTAGGTAAATCATATTTTTAAATAAATAATATATATATATATATATATATATATATATATATATATATATATATATATACTATTCGAGACAGATTTTCAAAGAGGATCTTCACCCTCACTAAACTTCTAACTTTCTGAACTGGAGTAACACGGTGCCTTACAGGTTTCACGTACGATTTCATTTTCAAGTCTTTTTGTCAGTGCTCTTTGGACTGTCATGGCTGAAACGTCTCTCTCCACGTCTTATGGATTGAATTGTACCTTTTCTCATTGATCGCTTTGGCTCTAAGTTAAATAATAATCCCTCATCCTCTTGTGACCTCCTGGTCCCGTATTTCTCTTTACTGTTCCCTTATCGTTGTATCTCGTGTTATCGAGATAAAGGAAGAAATAAATAAGGAAGACAGACTCGTAAGTAATGAAATAGAACGTTTATTATATGCAATTACAATTAGCAGTTGACCTAATGCTAACCTCCCCCAACTCCGCTTATTTACATAAACGGACGATTCCATTCATTTATGTGCTAGTTTACACTTATTCACTGTTCCCTTGATGTTTCTCAAATGAACTTTAAAGATGAAACCCATAGTCCTGAATGGTCTTTATCCTCTCACCATTGCTCAGTTGGGAAGAAATTAGGGCTAACACAAATCGATTTTAACCTGTTATATTTCTAGCTGAATAAGTGAAATCGTTTTTCAGTAATTCTTACGGCAAATGGTGTCAAGATGGCTAAATGTCTCATCTGAAAACCAGGAAAAAAATAAAATCAGTTAATTTAGTGTTTTTTTTTTTTTTTTTAGATATTAAACATTTCGTGGGATGGAGAATTTTGCTGCTACACCCGATATGTCTTGATGTTTGATTTTATGTATCTTCTTTTATGTATCTTGATGCATAGATTATGTTTTTTATGTATTTTGATGTATTGATTATGCTTTTTTATGTATCTTGATGTATTATGTTTTTTTATGTATTTCGATATATTGATTATGTTTTTTTATGTATCTTGATGTATTATGTTTTTTATGTATCTTGATGAATTGATTATGTTTTTTTATGTATTTTGATGTATTGATTATGTTTTTTATGTATCTTGATGTATTGATTGATTACGTTTTTTATGTATCTTGATGTATTGATTATGTTCTTTATTTTTTTATTTTTAAAAATCAACAAATTGCAGTAATTTTTGATTCACTTTAGTACAAAATAATTTATCTTTTTTTTAATATCACTATTCGAAGTTTATGTCTAGGATTTCCCATATCGCCATAAAGATTTGTTTAATGCGATAAAAAGAAAATTATATTACTCTCAAATGTGTCCTGAATTGCGAAACTTACTGAAACTCTGACTTAACCTTCGATAAGTATTTTGAACCTTTCATCTTGTTGATATAAGGAAAAGAAAATTATAAATATGTTTTCCAAAAGAGGAACATGATGCTGTCCACATCTCTACTTAATAAATTCATTTGCCCGTCAACCAGATGAAACACTAGATTTCAGTTAAGGACCTGAAATGATTTATAAACACCTATTGTTAGATTATCTAAATTTGTTATTTTGTTTTACTTTTTTGTAAATGTATATCTTCTTTATTTTTATGTGCTGTGTACTTTCAGGACGTGGGCGATCATGGCTCTCCACTTCTCCCTATCCTTTGTGGCTCTCAATAAGTTCCTCACCTCTACCAACTCCCACAGACCACGTTCTGCCATCCACTTGCTTAAACCAGTCAGGTATGTCATCCGTGGATTTCCCTTGTCTCTTTTTCCCTTTATTCGACCTGTGTGTATCAGATTCTCCATACCTTTCTTTCTCATTACGTGTCCCGGACCACTATTTAATAGATCTGCTTCTTCTTTTTCTTCTATGTGCAGTATCCATTCAGAGTATGGGTGATCATGGTCCTCCATCACCTCCTATCCAATTTAGCACGTATCAGTATTAGTCTTTTTATTATCTTTATATCTTACTCTTTTTATGGATTTGCGTAGAAAACGCACGGTTTTCCTCTGTCTTTCTTGCGCTCAATATACCTTTCCTTGGTGCTGTCAGATTAAACAAGCCCTCTTTTTTTTCATTGTTGGTCATCGAAATGTCAACTCTCTCTGATTCACAACAAAAGTGCGCTTATTTTGTAGCGTATGTACCAAATATAGCGTCGGGTCGATTCACTAAATGTAGCAGAAACACCAAATATATAGGTACTATTACTATTTATATTAAATTGTATTCAAAATGTAGATTAAAGAAAAGGAAGTTCTTTCCCTTTGACTGTAGAGTGATTGTAATAAACCGTTTGAAGAAAGTTCTCTCGTAAAATAAATGTTCCGAAATAATTGTTAGAGCAATGTTTGCATGTGACGAATGAATAACACCAAGAATACAATTGCTTGAAACGTGTTGTGAATAAACTGGTTTGAATCAACAAAGTTCTGGTTGATTGTGCTTGGCGAAAGTTACAGAGAGAAAATGAAAATTTGGAGTTAGTGCGTTACAGTCTGATGAGCAAGATCGTGGATTTATGTTGACGGCTGGGATCTTACTGGACCTTACTGACGAAAAGTCGCCCTATTTAAGGAAAAGAGGTAGGCTCCCACGGAACCGCGGGAAAAGTTGATCTTATCTTAAAAATATGATTGGTTAAAAATAAACCAAGCATTACACACGCACTAAACAGAATAGGTAAGTATGCTCAGAACCAAAAGATTCAAAGGAACGACTGCGATGGCTAAATTGTCCTATACAAAGGTAGTAGTAATTCATTAGCCAATCATAGGTGAATAAAATGACTTGGAGTGTATGTGGGTGTGAAAAACATACCAACCGCTATAATTTCTTCCGTCTTCCTAAAAAAACCTTCTTCGCTATTCACATCTTCAGTTCATGGTATTTCCAAAATCTTTCTGTGGAGCCCCCTGACTGTTGCTTCGATAACATTCGTCCTTCATGACCAAATTTGTTCAGAATTCACTGCCATTCAGGAGGCTTGATATTACTTAGTACTTCAGCATTCGTATCTTTGTATCAGGTGATAACAGTCCTTTGTTTTTTTTTATTCTCCTTTGTTTATTTGTTTGTCAATGTATATTTCACCTTTTTTTTTTGCTAGTTTCCCTCGTGCTTCTTCTTTGTCTTGACAGTTACTTATTTTTCCTTAAATGTTTAATGAATTTCCTCTTCTATCTTTTCTTCTGTTCATCTCTGTCTAGAATAATCTTATCATTGGAAGTGCTTATGGCTACTTCATGAGCTGTTTTTGTCGCCATATCCATTCGTTCATCACCGCCTTTTAAGAAATTGCATGGCTTATCTCTCTTAATATATATATATATATATATATATATATATCTTTGATATGTTTTTCGTATATTGATTTATCACGCTGTAAATATTTCTCATGGTCTCATAATTAGATTGTTTCATGTTTTCATCACTCGACACGTTAAAATTGAGGGAAAGAAAAAATACTTATAGCTTGTAATACTTATAATGTATTTTCTGATATGTTTTACTTTTACTCCAGTTTATGTATATATTATTGGAATTTCGCCTTTATTCTTTTGAATTCTTTAGTTTCTTTCTAATAAATATTCGTCCTTGGAGTTAGAATTAGGTGTTTAACATACTGGTTTTTCTTTTGGTTATCTCTTTAGTTTTGTGGGTATGTTCATTTTGCTTCTGGTGTTTCATTTCAGATCTTTTCTATTTGACGTGTCTCTTCAGCACGTAAGAGACCATTTCTCTCCTGAATGTACTGTCCTTTACAGCTCTTAATAAATATTGTCTTTTCGTTATTACCCATAAACCTCGTTCTACCATCCAGTTACTCAAGCTAACCAAGTAGGATATGCGCTGTCTTCCTCTGTCTCACTTTCCTTCAGCATGTCCTGTGAGTATTTCATTTTCCAAGCCCTCTTTCCTCATTATGTGCCCTAGAATTTTCAACTGTCTCTGCCTGATGTTAAGTATAAGTATCCTTTCAGTTTTCAGTTTTTCAATTACATCGTCGTTATTCACATACTCGGTCAATTTTATCCTCAGCATCCTTCTGTAGAACTACATTTCAGCTATTTCATGTCTTCTTTGAAGAGATTGTCTTGCATTCATTGCAATATAGGAAAAGTGATAACACGTATATTTTCAGTATTCTTTTCTCATTTCACAGTTGTCCGTATTAACACATGTTCCCAAAAATGCACTGGGCATCAATTTCCTTTTCTTTCTCGATTTGATTATTTATAGTTTTGTTTCCTTGGGTGTGCCTGATTATTGTGCAACATCGTGTGCGTAAGAGGGAGGAGAATAAGTTATGGTTAAAGATTAGGAAAAATGAAAACATATAACAACAACAGAAATCAACTATAAAGTTTGTTGGAAATATGTAATATTTTATAGTGTTAGATAAAGTCACGCAAAATAAAAAAAATAAGCAAGGAGGATATAGCGGTAATTTTTTACTGGTCCGTGAATTGACGAATCATCAAGAAGGCGAGACTTCCTGTTAAAAAGGAGCTTCTCCCGCTACAGCTCTTCAAATGCTCAGATCGGGAAGCCTCTCTCAATTATTCCTCCCTGTCTTTTCTCATCACTGACAAGTATTCGGCAGATTTTCCCTCTGGGAAAAATAATAGTCATCAATACAGAAAATATACATTGTGCTATTTAATGTTGTAAAATAAACGTTCTATAGATGAAAAGATGGCTGATTTGATTTTCAGTAAGAGAGACAGTAAGATTGCTTGTAGCAGCCTGAAGACAAACATGGAGACTAACGTAAGGAGACAACCGACTCCTGAACTACGGAAGATCGATCGTGGGCGTAAAAATATTTAGAGTCATATATGTAATCACATATTTTATTGTAAGTATGTAATAATTGGGTTCTTATTAACGTATGGAACTTTTTTTTATATCTCTCCTGTTTATTCGTCGATTTTAAAACTTATTCATTTCCCTCTATAATGAAATAATTTTATCTTAGTTTGTTTCATTTGTTCTTCTTTCGTCTGCTTCTTTGTATATATATATATATTTGCTTCTCGATGATTTATCATTACTTTTCATCGTTTTGTAAATTTCTTTATGACAACTCATCAATCACTTTCTCATAAACAAAATTAGACTGATGGAATTCTTCAACTTAATCTACATAAATGGGAACTATTTAACTAGTCAAATTTAGGCTGATGATATAATTCTCCGTCTTTACCATCCAGAAATATCGTCTTGTTTCTTTATGAGGCCATTTACTTTTCAACTTTGACTGACAGTGTCTTGTCTGTGATAAAATGAATGATATTGCCTGCTTCCAAATCTGCTGTCACAATTCAATTAGACATTGGATCTGGGGAATATGACAATCAATCTGATCTGCATTAAATCAGAACAATCAAAACATTCTTGAACTTTTAAAAGCAGCGACAGCAACTGAAAAGATTTAGTTGAACAGAAAAACGTCATGCAACAAGTATGGTTAATTTTACATTGCGAGACCTAGAAAACGGTTATCATACTGGAACTCTAAATATTCTCAGTATGAGACGTACATCCAAAATAAGGAGTAAAAGTGAAAGTGAAAGTGAAAGTGAAAGTGAAAATACAGTCTTTTATTTTATCATTATTTGAACCATGGCATGCCCCCGAAATGAAAAAAAAAGAACATTATGGCGTCTTCTGGATCAACTTGTTTCTTTTTTTGTTTGTTTGTTTGCTTTACTTTATTTACTGCCGTCTGTTAATGTAAAAATTATAGATATAGAAATATTTATCATTTGTTTTATTGTAAAAAACAACTTTGCAGAATCTTGCAGGGAACATTATTCTAATGCTTTGTTAGTTAATTGAGAGTAAACACATTAAAAGATTGACATGGCCTATCCCAGGATATCGTTAATCATCACACTAAATATTAACTTAATCTTGCCGAAGACTAAAATATCCGAGTACTGAATAAAAGTGAAATGAAATATAGTTTTGCTGTATACATTGACAAAACAGAAGACAAATTATGTCTTCTTACGTAATCTCAACTACTTTGAGCTGAGCTTTTTTGTGATAATATTCGAGATATTCGAATCTGTACTGTTTCTTAAAACTCTTTTTGAGAAAGATAATAAGGATTTGCTATGCTTAGCTTATTCGTGTACAAAACCTCATCAGTGTTCATCCGATACGAATGTCCTGGTTTGTGACAGAAATTCTTACGTTTATCCCCATTAGTATCCGTGGCCACCGTCGCGTCAAGATTGATCAACGATCCGAAAAACTGTTATTCTATTCGAAGAGATATCGTCAGAATACCAGGTATCTGCACGGAAAGGGAAATATGGTGGCAGTGTTTAAATTTTTGACATGTCTGCTTCCCAGATATCGATAGGGAAAATGAAATCTGGGGAAAGTGTTCAGATTTTGACATGTCCGCTTCCCAGATATCGACAGGGAAAGTGAAATCCGAGGGTAGTGTTTAAATTTTTGACATGTCTGCTTCCCAGATATCGATAGGGAAAATGAAATCTGGGGGAAGTGTTCAGATTTTGACATGTCCGCTTCCCAGATATCGACAGGGAAAGTGAAATCCGAGGGTAGTGTTTAAATTTTTGACATGTCTGCTTCCCAGATATCGATAGGGAAAATGAAATCCGGTGGAAGTGTTCAAATTTTGACATGTCCGCTTCCCAGATATCGACAGGGAAAGTGAAATCCGAGGGTAGTGTTTAAATTTTTGACATGTCTGCTTCCCAGATATCGATAGGGAAAATGAAATCTGGGGGAAGTGTTCAGATTTTGACATGTCCGCTTCCCAGATATCGACAGGGAAAGTGAAATCCGAGGGGGTAGTGTTTAAATTTTTGATATCGATAGGGAAAATGACATGTCCTGCATTCCCAGATATCGATAGGGAAAATGAAATCCGTGGGAAGTGTTCAAATTTTGACATGTCCGCTTCCCAGATATCGACAGGGAAAGTGAAATCCGAGGGTAGTGTTTAAATTTTTGACATGTCTGTTTTAATAATCATTTTTTAAGTATTTTTATTTTTTCATTTAACTCTTTAAAATTTTGTTTCATTTGAATAAGGACTATTAACATTTTTTCATATAATTGTATTCAATATTCTTTGTTTAATTCAAATTTTTTTACAGCGTTTTATCGAATTATGAATTAATTTATCGAATTTTCCGATTAACAGTTTTTTTAAGAGTGCCGTGATAGTTTCATTTCCTCCTCGTTGTACTATTGCATAAAATGATTGAGAAAGACTGATCTAATATAACATTTGTTTATCGTTCCAAACATATGAAGGCCAAACTGCGTCAAATTACCAATCTCTATATCTGGTTTTCAAAACATAATCCATTCTCATGAAAAATTCAATATAATATTTCATCAGTTGTCATTGCATAGCTCTGTTTTTCTGCTCGAAAAATATCATTATTGAATCCATGTGTCGTAAGATAAGAAGATAAAAGAATGTAAAATACAGATAAAAAGCAAAACCATGGCGGCAGAAATCACTTAGAGGAGGGATGGAAAGAATAATTCAGTAGTAATAAGATGCGATTGCAGTGGAATCGGTAAGTGAGTTCCAAATTCCAGCCTAGGCTTTTGTGTACACTTTCGCACTAATTTCCTTTGAAAAAAACCATAAATCCGTCCCCCGACACTAGCTAAGTGTTAATATATTAATGCAGATGTCAATTACTCAAAAGTGGTCTCCCCTTGTTTCGTTACTCTCCTCTTTGAGAGAGCTATTTCTGTTTACTGGGACTATAAAAGGACATTATACGCGATCCTTGTATTCTCAGTTGAACAAAGCTTTCTTGAAGCCTACACCTGCGTACTTTTCTCATTTCAGTAGATTTTGCTCTCTGGCGTTGGGAGGCCACGAGTCTAAAAGAAGGAATGTTGTGAATTCCAAACGTGGAAATAGCAACTGGAACCAACTCCCTTGTTTTACCCCAGAATGCATGATATTTCGCGGATTAATAAAGAAAAATATATAGACTCCTGATCGTCTAAGATCTGAAGGGGTATAGCATGAAAAAAAATATACCTACACAAATACCAGGCAAGAAAACCTCTGACCGAGAACACTGTGGAAACAATTTTTACTGTAGGGCTCACGATACATTTTTCTATTTCCTATTACAGTCATAATTGACTAGTCCTACTTATAAATATCGCTAGTAGCCACTGATAGCAGCCAACGGAAAAGAAATTACAAAATCTCTTCTAGAAGGTAGCGACGGAGAGTGTGAAAAACGGACTAAGCATGATATACAAGAAAACAGAATGCATGGTCATCAGTAAAAGGATGAGTCCCAAATGCGATTTGCAGGTCGGGAACAGACTCAGCAGTTTAAATATCTGGGAATCGTTTTGACAGAGGACGGTAAATGCGACACCGAGATCCGTAGACGTATTGGGATGGCCAAGGACGCATTCCAAAAGCTGGGTAGAGTATTGGGAGACAGGAGGATTTCGTGGTAACGAAGAAAAGTATATTGAGCTGTTAAGTGATATCTGTCATTCTTTACGGCAGCGAATGTTAGACGATATCCTCAAAAATGAAGAGACCGAGGCGACGGAGATGAGGTTCTACAGAAGGATGCTGAGGATATCATGGACCGAGCGTGTGAGCAACGATGAGGTTTTAGAGAGGATGAAAACAAGGAGAGGCTTATACAGGAAGAAGCAGGGTGAGTTAATGAGGAAAGAGCGCCTGGAGAATCTGATACTCACAGGTGGAATAGAAGGAAAGAGAGATAAAGGAAAGCAAGGCATGACATAGCGGCTTTAAGCAGGTGGATGACAGAACGTGGTCAGGGGAAGGAGGCAGAGGGAAGGAAATTGTTGACAGCCATGATCACCTACGTCCTTAAAAGACAAGGCACATAGAAAGAAGTCATATTAAATTACTGATTTAATCAAGTTTTTCCTCTGTTTTATGTATGAGTAACTAATAAACTTTGTTTTCCCTGCCTATTCTTCTGTTCTTTTGATACCCTCTCTACGGCCTTCATAATTCTCGGCTAATTTGAAGAAAGACAAAATTACAACACTTGGGACAATGAGGTAATAGTAAGAAGTGAAAAAACACATTTTTTGAGTTGCAAGCTGCACTTTTCATGCATCGTATATATGATTGTAACAAACACCTGTAAAATTTTTCAGGCCATTACAGGCCCACTTTACTTGCAGCATTGCTATCGTCTTTTTGTCATCTTTTAATGTACACAAAAAAATAGGTGCCATTTATTTTTTGCCAGGATAATAATATATTGTACATCAGTGACATCAATTTAATTAGAATATTATTCAAAAGGTACATAATATTAAAATACTGCAAGTTAATAGTGAGTTTGTCTCTCTCTCTCCCTCTCTCTCCCTCTCTCTCCCTCTCTCTCTCTCTTTCTGTGTGTGTGTGTGTGTGTGTGCGGAACCCGGGAATCATTTTCCTAGACAATAAATTTTGCCTAATATATCGCTTTAGAACCAATCACTTCAGTGCAACTTTCACTCAGCACTTTTATTCCTCTCTCGACCGTCTGCTTACTGTTTGGGCACTACTAATGGTGTCTCATGAAGGTACTTAACCTGTTGATCTGATAGAGAAGCAATATAAGGAGACTCAGTCTTGAGATTTTTGTTTTTTTACTTGGGAGTCACCAATTTTCTCAGGATGAAAACAAGAGGCGCATCCTCTTTCACATCTCCATCTTCACAGTACTTCTCATTATTACTGTAGTTTAAAAAATCCTTTTCAACAGCAGCAGTAGAATCTTCTTCCTCCACATCAGATCTGTCAGTGCATTCTTCACTTGGCTGATTCTTCTCTCTAATTGATCTTATCATTGAGACAGTCAGGTCCTCATTTGCACACATACCAAGAAGGTGATCTGTGTTGGCGAAGTATGCATTTCTATGGACAGTCTTCTTCATATCGTCATTTCTTTATGTTAAGGTTGGCGCAACACAAAATAAGAAGAACTAGATTCGTATAAATTAATGTTAAAGAAAAGAGATTACATCTAATAACGAAATGCGGATTTTATTTTACATATAATACAATATATTTTAGAAAAATAGGGATAAGGTTTAAACAATATAAGTGAGGAAATGCTAACAAGTTGCTATGCGTGCGAGAGCCCAGAAAGTAGTTGGCTTAACGTGTAAACTATACAACTATTCTAGACAATTACAAGTCCATTCATGATAGTAATGAGTGGAAATGGCTCTTAGTTCAATAGTAATTTTAATTTAGTCTGATATATAACTATAATAATTTAGTTTGGTTTATAGCCACAATACTGAGAATCAAACTCAAATATTAACAAAGATTTTGCAAGAAAAACATGATAACTAATGTTTTTCGATAGACCCCAGTTATATGTACATATGTACGCTTTTAAACATACTTTTGGCTTGATATATTTCCAAATGCTTTGACACGATTATTTTCATTAGTTTATTCACTTCTCTCAATCTAAACCTCTCCAAAAACGATTTTTCCAGAGTTCATTGCTCTTCACCAAATACCCCAACTCCATCGGACATGACATCAACGCAATCGACCATTTGTCCGTGTGTTCATATATGCCCGCCTGTCGATCAGCCTTCTTGTCTCTCCATTCATCCGTGGGTCATTAAGGAAGTATTAGAAAGCAGGTGAGCAACATCTGAGCACAGGTTAAATCAGCCTCCAAACCCTCTTCCACTCAAGGGCATTAATGTTGTTCCCCTACGCGCACGACCACCATTAATATGACCATGATTTCGCCTTGTGTCGTGGAGCATCAACAAGAGAAACATGGCTCTTCTTCACGCTATGCACAGACCTCACATCCAGATCTGCTTGCTACTGAGCTCACGTACACAGTCGATCATATTGACGAGATATCTGCCAAATTTCATTTTCCACTTTGGAGTCTGATAAATCCTAGCAAGACGACCTAACCATGCGTATTCCCCTGCCAGCTGAGGGTGATTTTAGATCTGCCCGCCGGGTCATGTTTCTCTGCGTGATATCCACTAAACTGTTTATCCCAATTAGTCAAGGACCCGCATAATTTCCAAGAAAATACGCCATGTTTCTAATATAATGATTTTTATTCTGAAATTGTACACAGAAAACTAAATATTTTTATTTATTACTAATATTTTAATTGTAATTTTAACACTTAAGCGTCTATTCTGTGGGCGTTGGGAGCGAATGGTGGCAACGTTAGGAGATCGATCATGAGATCTGCGTTCGAATTTAACCATGGCCGATTTGTCATAGTTAATAGGTATTAAACCCCCAACTGAAAAGAGTGACAAACATTGGTTTTGTTGAGTAGAACTCTGGGTACATCATTCTCTTCCCTAATACTTTGAAAAATGGACTACTCCTATTTATCAATATGTCAAATAGACATAGCGATTTTCGAAGTGTAGCTTGGATGTTGCACAAGGCCGAAAGTAAGGGGCACCCAGTGAGGATCAAACTCACTACTCATTCGTAATTGTTCTAGCGAGACAAGCTCGCTAACCATTACACCCCATCGAGGCGCCCAATGTCAAATAGACATATTAGAGTAGGATTTGCGGTCTGGTTGTTTTACTTAAGTTTTTTTTCCGATTTAATAAACCTGGCCTTCGTTGCTTTCTCTGACTAGTCTTCTGTTCCTTCGATATTATCTCTAACTACAGCCTTCTTAATTCTCGGCTATTTTAAACAAAGACAACATTACAACACCTTGGGACTACGAGTTAACAAAATTCGTTACCCCTACAAATTGGTCTGCCGGACAAAAATGCTCTAAAATGTACACTTAAGACAGATAATCATTAAGCATAGGTATTACAGTTCGGAATCCGTCGGTGGCGGTTTCAAGTCGTCGTTACGGTGATTATTGACCTTTTTTAATTTTCTGATTTCTCCAGATTGTGAACTCTTTCACAGAAAATATAAGTAAAATCAGTTCAGCATAGCTACATTACAGAACAAGTTGGGTATTCGATTTTGAAAGAGTCGCAACTGCGCATAAGCAAACATCTTCAGCAGAGATTAACTAGTCTTCGAAGTAGCCAGACATACACAGAAAGCAAACAGCCAGCTATAAGTCTTAAATCGACTCCATAAAAATGACCAGGTCATATCTTCAAAGTCAGAGGAACAAAAACAATAATTTTACCCAAGGACAACAATAAAGCAACCAAGACGCGAGGAATAACTGAGTGTTAGATAATATGAGAAAACATATTAAGGAGAGAGAACAATAAAAATCCAGGAAACAAGACAGAAAGTTGCGTTTAATTTTTTAAAGATCAAAGTTGACTTGGAAACAAGAAGCAGAAAGGGAGTTCCACATGTGGGGCGTACAAAAGACGAAACTATTAACATAGAACTTATGATTTCGTCTAATCATTTCAACTCTAAAATTATAAAAACTTACCGCCGATCTAACTCTACGCTTAATCTTATATAGTCTAGGTGCCATAATGGAAAGTTCTCCAGAACATTTAAATGACATAGGCAAGCTATATTACGGCCGTTGGAAAGTAATGGAAGCCGGGGTGCCAGATCAAGACCAATAACATTGCAGATTGCTATTTGGATTTTATCAAGGATCTCTAAATACATAGCGCCAGATTCTAATATTCATCAACAACTGAAATTTTATTTACTTATTTGTTTTTTCCTTCTCAGTACGATTAAATAGGTTTTCATATTGCCAAGCTCAAACTCCTCCCATTTCTTTTGAACAGGAGCTGATGTTCCTTGTTTCCTGTTTAGGATTGTGCTTCCGCTTCGTTCTAAAGTTTTTTCGTTCTCCTTCAATCCCAGTAGCCCTTTGCGACTTCGTATCATTATCGCTTTGCTTAAGCTGAATAGGTTAAACAAAATTTGTTGTGGATTTTTCGGTTGAAACAACTGAAGAATTCCGACATCACGTAAGGTATCTCAAATCTTTACAAATACAGAAATATATATATATTTTTTTGGCGGGGCAGGACAAAATATTAATAAGGTCAAACTTCAATGACGAGAGAACCTACCTAACTAGAACACTTGTAGTTATAATTACTATCATTTACATGTAAGAACCACCAAATAAAGAGACAGGCCATTAATGTTACAACTACTCGATTACGTTCTAACTTTCTTAGTATTATTTTCCACAAGAGCAAATTATTCTTTTCGGCTAATAGAGAAAAAAGACTTTAATTTATAATTTTTCATTTGTAATTTTTCTTATAAACAATAGTCAATATTTAATCTGAATTTGAATCCTTGAATCATTTACAGGAAAAATGTATCGTTATTGGTTAGGAATTAATTCAAGTGCTATTTATGGATTTTTCGTTATTCATGCAAATCTACTATGACAGTAAAAATGCACACATAAATAAATATATATATAGATATAATCAAACTGATATGGATGCCATCGATTTAGCAAATACACAAAGAAGAAGAGAGTCGAGGCGACGGAGATATGGTTCTACCGAAGGATGGTGAGGATACCGAGCTTATGAGCAACGATGAGGTCTTAGAGAGGATGCAAACAAGGAGGCGGCTTATACTTAACATCAGGAAGAGGCAGCTGAAGTTTCTGAAACTTAATGAGAAAGGAGGACTTGGAAAATCTGATACTCACAGGTCGAATAGAGGGAAAGAAAGACAAGGGAAAGCAAGGCAGGACATGCTTCGTGGGCTTAAGCAAGTGGATGACAGAACGTAATCTGGGGAAAGCGGCAGAAGGAGGAAACTTGTTGAGAACTTTAAGTGATATGGAGAAGTGGAGAGCCATGACCGCCAACGTCCTGAAAGGAAACGGCACATAAGAACAAACACTAGGTTTAAAAGCTTTCACTGTATTTCGCTAATTAAAGTTAAGATGTACTGTATATAACATACATTTTTCGCATGTGGCTTCATAGATTGTTATTTTTCTAACTACGTTGTTACAAAAATATAATGTATTTAGTAGACAATGATCTAGTATTATCTAGTGTAGAATAGTGTTTTCTAATTCATTTTTAATCATTAAATATCAAAGTTACCGTAGGTAGCTTTGTTATTTAATGCTATAGCCGTCTGCTATAACAATGTTATGTAATGCTGTAGGCTTCTGCTATAACAATGTTATTTAATACTATATCCGTCTGCTATAGCAATGTTATTTAATACTATAGCCGTCTGCTATAACAATGTTATTTAATGCTGTATCCGACTGCTATAACAATTTTATTTAATGCTATAGCCGTCGGCTATAACAACGTTATTTAACGCTGTAGCCGGCTGCTATAGCAATGTTATTTAATGCTATAGCTGTCTGCTATAAAAATGTTATTTAATATATAGCCGTCTGCTATAACAATTTTATTTAACGTTGAGGCTTCTGCTATAACAATGTTATTTAATGCTATAGCCGTCTGCGATAGCAATGTTATTTAATGCTATAAACGTCTGCTATAGCAATTTTATTTACTGCTATAGCTGTCTGTTATAGCAAAGTTATTTAATGCTATAGCTGTCTGCTATAACAATGTTATTTAATACTATAGCCGTCTGCTATAACAATGTTATGTAATACTATAGCCGTCTGCTATAACAATGTTATTTAATGCTATAGTCGTCTGCTATAACAATGTTATGTAATGCTATAGCCGTCTGCTATAACAATGTTATTTAATGCTATAGCTGTCTGCTATAACAATGTTATTTAATGCTATAGTCGTCTGCTATAACAATGTTATTTAATGCTATAGTCGTCTGCTATAACAAAACTAAAGAGGGAACTAAAAAGGAAATTACACTTTGGGGTCTCAGTCTTCCTCAAAAGGAATCCAATTAGGTAATCATTTATGGGATTAATTTAACAATCAAATGTCAAAATATATGGCGCTTTTAATAAGCCTGGACTTTATCGCTCACCGCGAGCGATTTCAACTGTTGGGCGGGCAATGAGCAGCTGAACAGAAACAGTGGCTCACTGAAAATTTTGGTGGTAGATATAGGGTTTGTTTGTATTAAAAAGATATTTCAACGTATGCTACCCGAAAATACATCAAAGGAGATATGCGAAGAATCTGTAAATAATAAACAATCAAATAAAAAAATAAAATTCCTAGATAAGATATGAATATCCCTGCAAACAACGAATATTTTGATATTTTCTTTATAGTTTTCAGAAGTGCCATTTACATTCAAATAGTTCTTCAGATCAAATAACGGATTTTGGATATAAGTCAGATAAGAGAAGACCAAAAACAGCAAAAGTATTCGTTCAATTTGGATTAGTTGCTAATAGTGTATTTTCATTACAATTTTATAATTATTAACACATTTTTTTTCAATTTGTGTCAATACTTGCAACCTAACGCTAACCATAAAACTAAATTATATTGATTTCAATGTTCAAGTTTTTTCTTTAATACGGTAATAGTAGTAGGAGCAGCCATCGCATATATCAGTAATATTTATTACCACACTTTGGTATTTCTTACTATAACATAAAGTCAGTTTATGAACCAGTAACAAACTTATACTGAACGGTTTTTATAAATTTGAATATTTACTATAGAAGTGGGCGGTGGAAGATTTTTCATGTGAAGGTGGGCAATGGTGCAAAAAATAGGAATATCTGAATTATGGGATAGCAGACTGTCGGAATTTAAGCCCACTTTAGAACTTAATTTGACCATGCATATACGACCCATCGACAAAGATACAGAAAAAAAATGGTCGGTTTCCTGTCCCGATCCAGTAAGTATTTCACTCTTCCTTCTATGCTCTACTTTTACAAGACTAACATCAGTGAATGGAGTACTGCTGGCATATCTGGGCTGGAGTTGCCCAGTCTTCATTTTCTAGTCTTGGTAGATCCCAAAAGCATCTATTTGCCTTGTGAGTGATGAATTGTTTTCCATCTTACACCACTTTTTCTATAGATGAAATGTTGCAAACCTCTCAATAATCTATCACCATTGTCATGAAAAATGTTCAGGAGAACTACATTCATTATTTCCACAAACTCTAACCCTAAAAGCTATGCCCTGCCACAATGGGTACGTTGAGGCGAACCAGCATCATTCCCTTCGTAAAGAGTGAATTTCACACGGACAGCTTCTTCTAAAGAACAGTTTCTTTCTGGAAGAGAATTCCAAGTGGATGCTTTCTCGTGCACTAACTTCTTCCATTTTAAAGTTATCCGTTGTCATTCGCATATATCCGCAAAAACGACGCTTGCTAATCTGAACGCTCACACAACAATACCGCCTTCACTAAGTCTCGAACAGACTGTGATGGTAGATGCCAATTGGGTACGACATCCTATATTTGAAATTTTTGAGACATTTCACATTCTTTGATGCACACTATCATAATGCATTACTTAGAATAGCTGATTGAAGTGTTTATCCTTACCTGTATGCAACGCATTACGAGTACTAATTACTGTGACCAGAGGTCGCTGGTTAAAATTTGTGAATAGGCTGCAAGCAACAATGACTCAAATCACTTCCAAATTCTATGCTGTTGGCACTAAACATTATCCGGCCGGCCATTTCTGCGTATTTTCGTTTTCATGAGATATTAGGGCTAAAGAACCAACAGAGAACTCCAATTAACACTCGATACCGAACAGATCGACTTCCATGGCCTCTTCAAGTCATAAATTGGATCCTGGACAACTGGGAATATGCCCTTAATAAGGAAGGAGTGCCTGAAGAATATGATACTCACGGGTCGAATAAAGGATAAGTGAGATAAGGGAAAGCAGTGCGTGACATACTTGGCGAGCTTGACCAGGTGGATGACAGAATGTGGTCTGGGGGAGGAAGCAGAGGGGAGCAACTTGTTGAGAGCTGCAAGGGATAGAGGGAGGTGGAAAGCCATGATTGCCTACATCATGAAAGGACATGGCACATAAAAAGAAAAGGAGTCCCATAGGTAATATTTTCGTTGATATTTCATGATTGGATTTGATAAAATAGGATAAAAATGGAACTCAATCGATCTGTTCATTCCCGCCTGACTTTGCACCAACTGATTAATATTTTTTTACGATCTTATAACGCATTGATGGGAAAAATGTCTGTATTAAAAACTTATTCAAGAGTTCAAATATGGCGCCATTTTTCTAAAAAAGGGAGCAGCCAGATAAACAGCAACGTCACTGAAAATAATGGTGATTATATAGTTGAATAAAATACTTAAAAAATAAAGTTAAAAAAAAACGAAAATGATTAACCCATTAAAAGTAAAGCTAATTTTAAAAATTGTGGTTCTACAGAAGGATGCTGAGGGCAAGTAGGCAACAACGAAGTTTTAAAGAAAATGGAAAAGAAAAGGATACTTATACATAACACCAAGAATAAACATTTGAAATCTCTGGGGCACATAATAAAGAAAGAGGGAATGGAAAATCTGATACTCACAGGTCAGACTGAAGGCAAAATGAAAACAATGGATAATATATTTAGTGATCATAAGAGAAACAAGGTTCAGGAGAAATAGCAGAAAGATAAAAATATATTAAGAGCTACATGGGAGAGGAAGTTTCGGAGAGCCACGATCACCTACGTTATAAGGCGACACGCCACATATAGAAGAAAAATTTTAAATTCAGTTGCAGATTTCTGCCTAATAAAGAGCCAAATAATCTGACATTAATTTCCCAATGGCTCTCTCCATTGGCCTCGAAGTGATGACGTTTTCAATGTCTATAAATGTCAACATATTTTTAACATATAATAAATCTGTTGTTCGTATCTTAATTTTATTCTGTTAGTTCGTAAGTTGTTTTCAATTGCAAATAATGCATTTGTGTTATACTTTTTTTCGTGATTGTATGCGCAATACACGGCGTGGCATCTTCAGGACTATTTACCTTCTAATCTGAAAGAAAACATGATAGCTGAATAAATTTCTTAATTTTCGACTATTGTACGTCATACAATTTACTGTCTGAACTTTTGACAAGGTTTGCGACATTCCTGTTGAAGAATGTAAAACTTGTTTTTTTTTTTCACTTGTGTTATTCCATATTTGTCCAACTTAAATAATTTAGTTATAAGTTGACGAGATAAAATAGAATCCAAACAGGAAAAAAAAAGACAACTTATAAATTTCATTACATTCAGACATATTTCTTTCCTATAAAGGAAAAAAAAAAGACACTGAAAATTTTAGAATAAAAGAAATTATTTTTTAAGTTTATAAAAGTTCTACTTCTGCTTTTAGACGCGTCTACAAAAGAAATTTCTTCTTATTTGCAAATTTAAACAAAAGACAATTTTTTTTTATTTTACAGAAGCAATGACTTCAGAACAGAAAGAGAATATATTTTTATTCATAAAACTTTCAGTTGGAAAACTATTTTTAAATAAAGAAAGAAGTGATTTAATCACGTTAGAAAAACGTAACCACGATTGAGTTTGTTCCAGAAGCTGCTAAAGTCTTTTTCATGACATTACAATCGGTTAGCCAAGTGGTAAATGCACCCTGACGATAAGACATGGATTCGCATCTCACGGTCGATTTTTCATGGAGTTGAGATCTTGATAATAGGAAAGTTAGTTCACTGTAGTGACAGAACAATTTTCACGTCAAAAACCGTCTTGCACATTTAAAAAATCTAACATTCGTCTGTGCATTGAATACTGTTGAATATCTGGTCTTGTGCATCTGCTGTATATCTTGACAAAATGCAAAGAACGACCTGTAATGTAATCGATTCTGAGCAAGCATCTCGAATTCAGTCACTTTCTCACGTGGCTTCCCTCTGTCTTTACAACAAATATTTTCATGGCAACTGTTCTGACGAGTTTTTTTTCCTTGGTGCCCCGACTACATGAATTTAAGCGTGCTACTAGTTTGGCAACTACGTTCTACTCTTTTACTATTGCAATGATTACAAAAAAATGTTGAACTGATAACAATGTGCGGTGCCGTTAGGAAATGCCGATAAACAGACACCAAGCATTGTGAATGGAACTGAGTAGGCGAAAATTTTAATACCAGCGTCCTGGCCTTCTTCAAACTGTTGATCACACTAGATTATAAGTCCTCTTCCACAAAAGGTAAGATCGATGTAGCATTGTTGTAGTATAAGCCGCGGATTCGCTCTGTGGGGGTTAGAGAAAATCAAAAGCGCCTGTGCAGGCACTTGCATGCGCCTGTATCGCTGCATACTTGGTTACGGCAGACCAGAAATATTAAAATCAAAATATACTCAATGAAAAATCTCTGGCATTATCAATTTCATAGGTATACAGACGCTGCTTCCATTCTTCCACGGAAATAGCAATAGAGACATAGTGTTTGTCATTATTATTTATTAATTAATGTAAATTTAATTGGATATATGTCGATCTGGATGCGAGGGAAAAATTAAAATGTTTTATGGTAGCATAGGTTTATATGTAAATGTATGTTGTTTGGTATATATATATGTATATGATCTATGTATGTATGTATGCGTATGTACGTATGTATGGATGTACGTGCGAGTGTTCGTAATGTGTATGTGCACATATATATATATATATATATATATATATATATATATATATATACACCAAATTCTCTCTAAATGTTTAAGACATTTATTTTATTTAGGTTCTGATATATGGGTATATTTAATACATCAATAATTCTAGATTATCTCTATTTCATCTCACTGAGTTTATCTCTTAATATTTTATATAAATTATTTTTTTCAATTTTTCATTAATTTCTGTGCAATTCCGTTGAATCAACCTTCCGTCGTTTTTCCATTAATATGTAGGTCAGCTCATCGGATTCCTTCTTCTCTCTCCCTGCCCACTCCTACCTGCACGATATCATATCCTATATTACTTCCTGTAGCTATTGCACTTTCTGTCCTTTCCTCTCTTTGTTACCTCTGTCCATCACTACTTTTACAATAATTTATGTCTTCCTTACTACCTCCCCGTTTTTTTTCCGTATTTTGTTCTCTCTTTCTTTATTTTTCCAGCTTACCAGTCCTCGTGAACAAACTGAGACCTTAAACAATTTGAAAAATCATGTGAATTTAAAATTGAAAATTCACGGATGAAAATGATCCCTCACTAATGGTATCTTTATTCCAACTATAGAAAATATTTTGCTCTGTATAATGAAAAAAAATATTGAGCACTCTTTGTGAGTCAGGTTGGACATTTAATTTTTAATATTTAAAATTCTATAGTACGTTAATAGGACTGGCTGTAATTATACCAACGGGTTACTACCTACCTACCTACCTACCTATATATATATATATATATATATATATATATATATATATATATATATATATATATATTATGAAATGGACTAAGTAGATGTGATGCACTTTTTATAGAAAAAACATGGCTCTATCTCTTGGAACAAGAATTGCCATGTCTGGTCTGCTGCTCCTGCTGTACATCTCGAGATTCTTGACAAAATTCAAAAGATCTGCGATGTAATCGATCCTGATCTATGCACTACGTCTTCGCTCTGTTTCTCGCCGACCTGACGTGACTTCAACCTGTTTTTCTTCAAAAATGTTTATAGCAACTGACGAGCTTTTTTCCATGATGCTTTAAGTACAGGATTGTAAGTGTGCTACTAGATTGGCTACTAAGTCTCACCATTTTACTGTTAAACAAGATAGATGCAACCACCACTTCTATTCTAAAAGCTTTTTTTTTCTCTCTCGCAATTCCCTCCAGTGGAACTCACCTCCAATTTCTTTCTACCATAATAACATCAATCTTTAAAACTTTAAATACAACATCAATCACCATGTTCTTAACCACTGTTCCTCAATCCTTTCCTATAATCAGTTTTCTCATTCTCTTTTCACTTTCACCCTGTGTAGCCCCTTGCATTCTACTGATATTGTCGCCTTGCCTGGGGTGAAATTATTTTAAATATGGTTCCATTTTCTCCAAAGATCTATATATTTGAATTGAATTTCTTGCCAGAAATATGAATGGATTCTGATGAGATCATTTCATTGAATTTGTGAATTTGATGATTGGGAAAACTTCCGCCGATTGATAACGACTATATCGATGTAATGAACTGGAACTCTGAATCAATGCCGGTATCGCGCATATTATCAGTCAACACGCAGCGCAACTCACATTGCATTGTATCGCGCTTTGTAGCCATCGTTGTAAATTGGTTTCATTACAGAAATTACAGCATCGACAGTTTAATATCATCGGCACATTCGTTAACAGAAGCCAGCAGATGGGATTATAATCTCAACCTATAATCAGGGTGTTGTGCAGGCTGTTGAGGCTTTGTCGGTTGTGTTGTTTTTGATTCAGCTAGTAATGTTTTTGTTGGGTTTTTTTTCAACAAAATGGCGCTATACCACCAGCCTATTTGGGTCACACAGAAATGGTTCCATGAACACTCGGTTTATTTACAGGTAATCTAATGGCTATCACACTAGGCAACGAGTGTTTTGCAGAGCTAAACATAGTCCCTGAAGATGCAACAGTCGGCACAGTTAACTTTATGGACAGTGATGGAACGTGTTCAGATAGATATATCCACACAACTAATCAATTATTCTGGAGAGTCAAAATCACGCCATTTAACTGCCGTATTTCTCAAATTCACCGTACATAAGTAAGCTAACCTTCCTTAGATTATTATTCTTTGGTAATTTATATAGCAATGAACGTATATGTGCGTTTGTCTGTCTGTGTACGTTTGTGTGTAAATTAGTTTTGTCCCGAAGAGTAAAATATGTGAAAATATCTCAAAGTATTGAAGAGTCTTTTTCCGTATTTTCGAGACTAGAAATTATCATCATTATGTGCTTTTAAGTTCGGATTTGTATATTCATTTTGGTTGTCATGCGTAAACAATAATGGTACTGCGGCCGTGAAATGCTGGTGACGTCATGCGGTTATATGCATCCTAATACTTTCTGAAACTGCGCAAAACAGAGGTAATTTTGTTACGTATGTGTATCATTATATACAACTGTTTCAATGAAGTATTTTCGCTTTCGCTAGTTCTGCACATCAATAAATAATTTACTTCATATTAAACTGATTTTATTCCCTATATTTTCAGAAAGAAACTTAAAGGAACGCTTACACAATGTAACAAATGAAAGCAAGAAAAAATGTTTAAACGTTTACTATAAGAAAATGAAATGTATGTTCGTCAGCAAGACATATAGCTAAGCCTGTAAGTATCGAATTGGGGACATCAAGGTCAAGTAGTTGCAGAAATTTAACTAGTTGCGAAGTGTCGAAAAAGATAGTGGAAAATGTGGCACAGAAAGACGAATGAACATTGTAATAGGGAAAGATGCCTTCCAGATAATAATCAAGGGTATAAAGAAATAGGAAAAAATATTATAAATACAGAAGAGTTTAAAATGCTATGTGATATCTTTATAATCACGGATGAAGAAGAAACTCGAAGCGTCAGAATAACTATAGGCAAAAACTGAGCATGAACCGTAACAATGTCTTCTTACTCCTCATGGTGATTTTCTAAACGTAGATTAGATGTGCCACAAGGCCGAAAATATGGGGCACACAGTGAAGATTGAACTCACTACTAAGTAGTTCTACCAAGACAATCTTGCTAACCATTACACTATGCTGTAGTGTTTTTTTCTCACTCCTGATAAGAAGGTCGCATCACAAAAACAGGTGACACACAGTATACGGTTTTAATGTTTTCTGTGTGACGCAGTTATGCGAATGAGAAAATTTTACACTATCAACTCCCAATTTGTATGGCATCTACAAAGATATCTTGTCAGAAGATCGCACAGTCATTTTTTCTAGTTGTATGTTCAGTGGAGTTATTAACAGCGGCTTGAATTGAGGAATCCGAAAACCGAGTCCGAATTCCAGTCAAATCCATTACATTCACTTACGTGCACCCTTAGGAAAGATGTGAATCCTCTTCTTCTCCCCCAGCTATGGGTAAATAGCAGAACAAATCGTGTTCTATAGCCTTGGATGGAAACTACCGCAGAAAGAAATTACAACCTCCCGCGGGAAAACATTTGCCTCGTTCATCATATATCGAAAGATACATGATCGCCTAAGCGTGTATCACGCATGGCACATAACTGACTGATGTTCATAGGACTAACAGAAAATGTATTCTAATAGGTAAGAAAGAGGAGCATTTCGTTCATAAATAAAAAGAATGATAAACTGTTGTGTAATATCAATCTCTACAAAAAAGTGGTTCTACAGGAGGATTCTGAGAATTCCGTCGAAGGGGCACTGAGGTAACGAAAATGTCTGAATGAAAACAAAAAGGACAATTACATTTACTCAGAATCCGAAAGAAATAACTGAATTTTATTCGGTACATAATCAAGAAGGAGCTATTGATGTATTTTCATCCACATGGCATTTCGAGACCATGAAGGAAAAATAAGAAAGCTGTCGCGAGCGATGGGGGCATCTACCCTTCAAGATTATAGTAATTGATGTTAGGAGGTTGAATAAAGGGACAAAAGAAAAATAGTCTAATTTACCAGCTTGTTAACCACTGTTTCCTTACATTCCGCCATTTTAAAACATTGAGCCAAAATAGTTTCAGCGTCCATTATTTTTTTTCGTTTTTTTATTACAGCTATTAATTATAATGAAATTGCCATTAACGTTGTTTTTCATCCGAGAAATTTTTGTGCATTTTTCTTCTCAACAATGTTCATGATTCTTAAAGAAAATGTTAAAATAATAGTTCAATCTGTTCCATTATCTAGTTCTTCTTCTACACGTCTTCAGCCCGGAGCGCTAAGAAGTGCTTTCTGTTGATTTTGTTATCACGAGAGATAATTGGTGGCAGTCATTAGAGAGCAAACCGACTGACAGAAGCTAAGTATCTTGATATTCTAGTCTCGATTACTTATTTATTTCTGTGATGACGATTATTAACATACATACACACAAACATATATATATATAATATATATATATATATATATATATATATATATATTATATATATATAAGCAATATATATGATTTAGATCAAGATTTAATTATAGATAGTACAATTTGCATCTTTTCGGAAGGTGTTAGGAGTTTTTTTTTTGATAAAGTCCACAGAGAGAATGTGATATATAACCTGGACTCAGAAAAACTCTCAGTAATTTAAGGAGAAAGATAAAATCTCTATGTGACGTATTTCATCCTCTTAAAAGGATTTCTTCAGAATAAATTTTTTACCAGAATTTTCCTAGTTGTTTGTTATATTTTCATTTTATTATATATATAGATAGATATATATAGATTATAGGAAAAAACAAAATCCCTCAGCATGAGCATAGTCTATTTCGGGCTAGTCTGAACCCAGCCGACTTCAGCTCTTAATGGTTTGTCTGGAAGAAGGGATTAGACTTTTATTTCAAGATAGGTCCCTGAGGGGAACTGCCCTAATCACAAAAAGTATAATTAAAAAAAATAACCGATAAACTACTAATCACAACAATTGCTAGCCTTTGGAAGGTTTCGTCAGATGTTATTCAATGCTTCACCAACATGAGGCGACCTCTGAGTTAATGGTATCAAGTACGCAAAGAACAATATAGAAATAACCGATGATGAAACTAATATTCTTAACGGTGGAAAATCACTGCTAACACAGAATATCTTCACCTTGACACAGGCCCAGGTCGCTGATCTAGTATGTTTTTATAGTTTAGACGTACTTAGTAGAATCGTAAAACCGAAACTAGTAGGACTGTATAGGGTTAACGGACTCATCCTCTAATAATAGAAATTGTATTCAAAAGATGATTAAATTCCTCGGGTTTTATTTAACCTTAAAATAGTTGGCAACCTTTAAAACTTTTAAATGATTTAAAGAGAACGAAACCCCAAACTAGATTTTGTTTTGTAATTCAATACCCCAACCGTTTGCACCAGAACTTAGCTATCATAATGAAAAAATTTTTATATTTAATTATTTTCAAGATTTCTTATTCCATAGGTAAAACAAAGGACATCTATTTTGGAAGGTGTAAAAAGGAAGTTTGGTTCAACTCCACTTCTAACCTTTGTATCAATATCGGACACTAATTCCGTACTAAACAATTCCACAAAAAACCCCTCTAAATAAGATATACAACAGAAAGTCAATAAAATTACACACACTAATAATATGTATCAAATTATTAATTATAACAATATATATAAATTCCATGGAGGAAAAACAACTAAATCTGTGTGTGTAATTGTGAATAAGGAAAAATGCCCAGTAGAGGACAAATGAACCACTGATTTATAACCTCTAAAGAAATTATAATATTTAATCGGCATTTCTGTAAGAGAATTTAAACAGAAACCAAGATTAAAAAACACCAAACAGTTTTTCTGAAAAAGTTGGGAATTGGGAAAAGGGTCTTAGAATAGGTGCAGGCTATGTTTTGATAATTGCAATGTTTGGAAGAGAAAATTGGGATAATAAAATACAAAAATCAATGCAAACTATTAAATCAACGGCAAGAGCTAATTACGAAATGTAGACATAAAAACAGATTCAAAATTACATAAGAATATATGTATATGTATGAGGGCTTGTGTATGTATATGGTTGCTTATTGTATATAGGATGTCAAATAGATTTTTTGGATTTTATCATTTCCTGGCAAAGCACGCATATATGCAGACACACATATGGATATACATACAGACACACATATATATGCATAGACACATATACACACACACATATATGTTGCGATGGATAAATTGTCGTCTAAATTACGCCAAAATGAAAATAAAATTTTAACATATATATTTTCCCAATTTACACAAAACTTGAAATACGAAACAGTGAATATATTCAATAAAATCGGCATTGTCTTTAACCACTGCCTCCAGATGACTTTGGATTCTGCTGCAACTCTTTTGGATAGTCTCTTTGTTTAAGTTGATGGATGCTACCATAATCCTTGCCTTCAGTTCATCTTTGATGTTACAAAGAGTTTTGTTGGCCTCTCGCTCCACTGGCCCCACGCCTAATAATTAGTCTGGGGAAGTTAGGTGGCCAGATCTAAGGGGTGACGTGGTCGCAGAAATTGGCAGCCATGACTGGTTTCCTTTTCTAGGGTAGCATGATGCAGGGTCCTGTTGCCAGACATAGGGTCTTCCAGCAGCCACTCTCTTGACCAAGTGCAGCACTGCCTCTAAGCTAAATATTACCAGCAGTACTGGATAAATAATGTACAAATTATACTACGTCGAAATTGATCATACTGACAGAAGATAAGTTGTATATAGTGCAACAAGTTTATTCTAAAATACAAGAAGAAGCAATTGTCAAATTTCAAAGTCTAGCAAGATTAAAGAGTCAAAGTTATGATATGCTTATAGTTAACAGTTAACTAAGATCTTTTATTTAATAAATCATCCTGATTCAAAAACCTGATAATGTACATTTTCTCCTGTAAACATATACCTTTGACTCTTGTCATTTCAGAGAAAAAAAAAAAATGAAGTGGTAATCTAAATGCTAGCCAAGTTATATGCATTGTGAGTTTCCATATATATATATATATATATATATATATATATATATATATATATATATATATATATATTATGAAATGGACAAAGTCCGACAGTTATTTAGGACATTTTTTTATGTTTATACGTTCTTTTCATAAACACAAATATTTAGGTAAATGCTCTGTTTATAATAAGAGAGAAAGAGAGAGTAAAAAAGAAAGAGAGAGCGCAGGAGATGCAGATGATTAATAAGGTAAGATTTGATCTAATAATGGAGGCAACAGATGTGGTTCTAGAGAAGAAAGTTGGGCGAACATTAACAGAGAGCATTGAAAAAGGACGTTAAAAAAGTAAATAAAAAGGAAACCTACGCACAGAATCAGGGATAGGATGTTGTGGAGGGCAATGATCGCCCACATCCTGAACGGATATTAACATAGAAGAATGTGTGATGAATAAGTGTTGGCTTGAATGAGTTGACCAATACGATGATTGCATTGAAAAATAAAGATTTCTTGATTTAAAATTTTTCCTTTATCATTTTTTCATGTAGCTACGTATATATTAACAACCCTAGAGAAGAACAGGACAAGTGTATGCGATCGTTTTATTTCATACTATGAGTAGATATCCAATTTTACTTTGAACCTCTGGCAAAGAAATCCATTATAAATGTCCCTTTTTTCATTCCTCTTTTTAAATTGAACATTTCTTTTCCTTGAGGAATCGTAATGTCGCATATTTTATGCGCTTTACAAATACAATACTTGTTATTTACATTATCCACATTCCGACTATATGTCAACATCTTTCTTGTTCTTACAGGGTGCGATGGGTAAATTGTCCTCAAAATTACACCAGAATAAAAATAACATATAACAGATATATTTACTAAAATTACACAAAATTATCTTGAAATACTAAAGAGTCCATTTATTCAATAAAATCGCCATTGGCTTCAACCACAGCCTCGAGACAAATTCGGAATCTCCCGCATCTCTTCTGGACGGTCTCCTGGTTTAAGTTGGTGAATGCTGTCAGAATCCTTGCCTTTAGTTCATCTTTGGTATAACAAAGATTTTAGCTGGGAACTCGCTCAACTGCGCCCTACACATAATAATCAAGGGGGTTCAGTCTGTGGGGTAAGGTGACTAGATGTAAAGGGTGATGTCGTCACATAAATTGTGTGAGAGTCATGACTGGGTTCTCCTGTTTGATTATCATGGTGGAGGTTCTTCCAGTAGCCACCATCTTGAACCAGGGCAGCACTACCTCTTCAAGGTACTTGATATAGACCTACGTTTTGAGTCTAAGGGCTTCACCAAAAGATACGGGAGTTCTTTTCTTATCAGAACCATCAGAGTAATTTTTTTGAGATGCCGTACCTTCGTAATCACCATTAGATTCATCCAACTCTTTCCGAATCCTCTGCTCTGTCTTCAGATTGACGTCCAATCACTCTAAAATATTCGTATTGGAGCTTCCGGCGCGAATGCCAAGCAATACAGCATGCCGTTTCCAAATTTCTGGCGGAGTGAATCACCTCATAGTGCTCGTTTTCTTACAGTCCGAGACCAACTGACCCTAGTATACTGTGCAGTCGACAAAAAGAAAAAGGAACAACATGCATGTGCGAAATTAAAAATATAAAATCGCGCCAATTTGCCCCCCCGTACCCTGTACAAGAACAATTTTGTATATCATAATTGAATAGAGGGAGATACTTATATTTTTCGCACGGGAGGAAAATAAGGAAGCGAAAGATTTTCATGAGGACTTGGCTTCGAAAAGATTAATGTTGCCCCGTATCCGATGGCGTGTCCATAAAAAAAATTAAGAAAACAATTTATTATAGTGTCAAAAAATAAATATAATAAAATAATTATAACAATTATAATTATCATTAATTCATTCATTCTAAACCAATGAGACTCGATCCCACTTTTCCCCTCTACACACACAAACACGTGACTTTCTCCGTATCGGACAGGCAGTTCACACAGACAGGTTGTTAACACGTGCCTCAGCGAAATTTTCGGCTGCTTTTTAGCCCATAATAGCATTTATCTTTTAACACTCAACAGAAATTCTAGGTAAGAAAACCCCAGACACACAATATTTGATTTGCATTTGACCCCAAAATCACAATTGTACTCAGTATTACTGTGTCTCTCCAATATGACATAATAACCAGAAAATAAATTGTTATATACCGTAACTTTTGATCACTAATAGGTATGTCCCAATCCTCATAAATACTTTTGACACTATCGGAAGCAGGGGTAATTTTGTTGTCTAGGTAGTCCACTACTAGCAGTGGTTTACCTACTTCACGCCGTTGGCGAGTAATTGTTGAGTTTATGAAGATTGCGATTTCATATCCAACCTCCCTTTTCGTTATGCCTCATTCAGTAATCTTTCCGAGGTTACAATATAAATAATATTTGTTTTGCTGTTTCATTGTCCAGCTGTTTCTCATATTCACGTGTATATTTTTTGTGTATATAATTTTTTTTTTTTTTGTGGGGGGTCTATAAGTATTTAATCAGAGTTATAACTCCCCTGCACTAATTTGTTACGGGTCTGAAAGGTTTTTATTGGTTTCTTTTATGTCGGTTTAATGAATAAATAATTGAATTCGACACGGGAGTCTTTTCTGCAACGTTCGAGTAAATTTCCAATTCTTATGTCTGATTTGGCTCTTGTTTGAACAAATCAAATTTCGCTTTCTATTGAATAATAAATATATGGAGAAACATATTTTTTTCTTATTAGCAGAAAATAGTTTCTTCTTCATGTAGTCACTACATTTTCAATACCGTTCTGCAACATGAATTGCAAATCACCCAAAATAGGTTAATAAACATAAGGAAGAAATGACCCACACTAAAGTTCTTTTGCTTTCGCAAAAATAAATTCTTGAAGTTACAACGACAAAAGATGAGTGTGTAACTAGTGGAAAAATGTTAATTTCATATAGAAGACATAAATAGAGTGTGAAGTTTTCTTACTTTGTGCCTGAGATAAAGTAGGAAGTGGGGTTGGATGGAGTATCTGGAAGATGCCTGTTTGCAAAATGGCTTAAATTGTCAAGCATCCCGTATCATCTCTTCAACTGACTTAAAATGGAGCTTCGATCTCTTTTATCCCATATGGGAACCTGTAATAAGGAGTAACAGATGAAAGCAATAATAACAACGAAAATTACAATATGAGCTCTGGTAAAAATTACAGAATCCCATATTGTATTCATTTCTATACTTGGTCGGCTCAGGAGATTTTTGTGGGCTAGCATATGTGCTTATACCTTAAGTTTACGAATTTTCCAATAATGTTCTTTGTCTATGATTTCAACCTGATCCAACAGAGGGCGGCGATTTCCCTTTACTCTTCATATGATTTATGTAATCAAGCGGTTACAAAAGCTTTTCGTATTTGCTGGGTATATTCCGCTGCATATAACATCACTCATTCACAAGTTATATCCTAGTTCGATGATCAATCTCAGCTGGTACAGCTACTGGTATGTAGCATCGTTCAGTGAGAAGCCTGCAAGAGAAAATTTGGCAACCACTTTTGACATGTTAGAAAAATCGTAGAACCTTCTTCATAAACGCCTGTAATCTTCTTTTTTAAGTTTTGATCGGTTTTATCGATTACTTAATTTTAAAATTGTCGATTTTTTTGTTAAGAACCTATCTCTTATATTGTACAATGCATTTGCCAAATTTGGTTAATATCGGTTGTATGGATCTCGAGTGAAAAGTTATCACACAAACAGACAGACACACATGCATCCTCTGGTTTTATATATAGATTACACACATGTACACACGCATACATGCTTACATACATACGTATATATATATATATATATATATATATATATATATATATATATATATATATATATATATATATGGAGATAGATAGATAGATAGATAGATAGATAGATAGATAGATAGATAATATTAATGGTAAATATACACATACATATGAAAAATATATAAATATATATATACATAGGTGCATACACATGCATGTATATTTTTTTAATAAAAAATTCCAAGAGGATAGAATCCAGGTAGAACTCAATGTCTAGGACAGAGTAAGGAATATTAGTGTTTAAGCCTTTTTATTAGATAGATAGATAGATAGATAGATAGATAGATTGGGATCAAATATAGATCAGATATGGAATTCGATATGATGATAAGATAAGTAACAACGAGGAAACTTTTATAGACCTATCATGTTTCGCTGTTATTAAAGCTTCCTCAGAGAATGAAATATGGAGGAGAATAGAAAAAAGTATATGTGTATTTATTTATGTGTAATCTCTAGAATGCATGAATGTTTTTTAATGATTTGTTTATAAATCCTAATTCTGACTTATGGGAGTTTATCGGCGTGAAAAGTGAAATCAGCTCACTATATTCACATACTACCGATTAGAGAAGAAAGCTATAGACGAAATAATAAAGTAGCATCTCTTACTTTGGATGCTAGTCAACAAGTAAAACGTGTGGAGTGAATTTTAAACGACGGAAAAGACTACTTGAAACCAGTCCATTGGATTTACCATAAATGTATGGCAATTTACATATATTAGAAAATAAGTTTTGAAGAGTCATAATGCGTTACGAGATAAAGGAAATTGGCATTAAAGTTGGTTGTGGTAACACTTCTTCTCTGTATCGCGTCACTTCAGGACATGGTCAGTCATGGCTCTCCAAATCTTCCTATCCATCGAAGGCCTTAGACTTTTTTTCACTTTGTTAATGATCCCCTCTCTTAATCCACTATCTATTCTCTCAAGTTCGTCAGATACGTAGCTCACTAACTTCCTCTGTCTCAGTTGTTTTCACTATGATCAGTGATTGTTAAGTTTTACGATCCCTGATTCCTCATTATATTAACTAAGAAATTTAAGCTGTCTTTTCCGGATTCTGTGTATAAGGGTTCATTTTCTTGCCATTTTCTTTTAGACTTACTTGTCGCTTACTCGCTCTGCATAACTCCATAAAAAAAGTGTAAAAGTAACAGGTAACAGAATAATACTTCGTTTCTCTGTCGCGCCAGAAGTTTTTTTCTCCCATGATCCCATCCTTCAAATCTGCAAATCTACCATCCGTCCTTGCATTGAAAATATGATGAGGTGTCTCTGCTGTTTAACAAAATCCAGAGATGTATCTGCAATGTGATAGATCCTGATCTGGCATCTCGTCTACTGTCACATTCTCACAGATGTGCTGTGGCTTCCCTCTTTCTTTTTATACAAATATTTTCATGGAAACTGTTCTGATGAGCTACCTTTACTGGTACACCAACTTCATAACCTTAAGCATGCTACTAGTTTGCCATTTTGGTCCCACCCTTTCACTGTCGAAACAGTTAAATGTAACCGCGTCTTCTACTCCAACAACTTCTTTTCTCGCACTTCACGACCCTGGGACTCCCTTCCACCTAATTGGTTCCCTGATAGCCATAATCTTCAAATGTTCAGATGTAATGTCAATCGACATCTTCTGATGCCTTCATCCTGATCCCCTTCCTTCACTATATCATTTCCCCAAACAGCCCCCTCTTTACTCTTGCTCTCAGTCTCAGTAACCCCCTTGCGTGCTAGTGGCACTCCCGCCTTGCTTGGGGTGAAATGCTTTAAAAAAATATCTCTCAACTTATTTCATACTTTGATCCAATTTTTTTCTTGTTACTATAATGTATATAATTTCAAGTAATGTTTATTTATTGTCTGCAAGTAAAGAGTCTATGATTATTTTTTTCTTCTAGATTGACTTGACTTGTACAACACCAATTTGACCTCAAATATCTTAAAACGACTTTAGTATTTCATTTAACACAAGTCATCGAACAGTTATTTTGTTATTGATGTAAGAGGAATATTCACAAAAGAAAAAGAAGGGAAAAAATGACAATAATGCTCTTTGATACTTAATAAATTTTGTTCCGGGGTAAAATAAATTGCTTTCGAAATTGTATTATAGATTCATGGGCAGAGCTTCAGTGTCTTCTATCTCTCCGGGCCATTATGCTCGAATTCAGCTGTCGTCGAATAGAATCTATTTCTATGTATTGTATTTCTCCAGGACGTTAACAATCTTGGCACCCTACATTTTCTGTTTCGTGTACATCTTTCATAATGTTTGTTTTTTTTATCATTCCCTTTCCCCATACTTCCATCTAGCAGGAAATACTCACATATTTTCTTATTTCAAACTATTTTCAATTATTAACACGTGTACTTATTATATACATAATATAGGCTGTTCCAATAATTGAACCGATTTTAAATGTGAATAAATTTTAAGCGTTTTATTTTTTTTTTATTTTTCTTTCAGATTTAACAACTTAAGTCTTTGGCAATTTCAACCATGGAAAGATTAACAATCAAACAACGTGTTAAAGTTATGGAAGCCTATTACGAAAATAGACGTCCAAGCAGAAATGCATTTCGCGCAATTCGCGATTATTTTGTTAACATAATCGACCAACCGAGTGTGTAATTGGAAAAAAATGTTGATAAATTCAAACAAACTGGGTCGGCGAAAGATGTAAAAAAAAAAAAAAAAAATAGCATTGCGTGCTCATCTACGCCGTTCACCAGAAAACATTGCTGCCGTGCACGAAAATGTGGCCGAAAATCTAGACACCGCTATTCGTCATCGCGCACAAGAATTAAACGTCGCCACAACAACGTTACATCGAATTTTGACAAAAGATTTGTTTCTATAGGCTTACAAAATTCAGTTGACACAAGAACTGAAATTTGCAGACCATTTGGAGCGCCGTACATTCGTCAATCGGGTGCACGAGCAACGACAAGCCGATGAAAATTTTTCACAAAGAATCCTCTTTACTGATGAGGCCCATTTTCATCTTGGTGGATTCGTTAATAAGCAACAATTGTCGCATTTGTTAGCGGGATCATTGGGCCGTATACTTCCGTCCATTTTCGTAACAGGCTTTCATAAATTTAACACGTTGTTTGATTGTTAATCTTTCCATGGTTGAAATTGCTTAAGATTTAAGTTGTTAAATCTGAAAGAAAATGAAAAAAATCATCAGACGCTTAAACTTAATTCACATTTAAAATCAGTTATTGTGAGACCCTATACCTCAAGCCTATTATATTTTGAAACTATCATTCGCTCAATGCAAAAGCCACTCCCTGTAGCGTAAATGAGGTGGCATATAGACGTTAAAGGAAAAGGTAAAATGTGTACATTATGAGGATATGTATCATAGATAATTTTAAATCTAGGCATGTAAATGGAAAGTTTGTAGTCATCAGTAGAACTAGAAGAGTCTACCCCCGTAGATTAAATAATGGGTTCAGTTCAGAGTCCCTGGATATTAACCAGATTGATATATACCCAAGGAAGGCCGGAGGGAACAACGACCGAATGGTTGTGACACAAACAACAAAGACGGCTACAATAATCTGAAAATAAAGTGTCAATATAATCTCTAGATTAGGCATGAAGAGATCTGAAAAACAGAGACGAAATTCTCACCTTTTTTTTTTTTTTTTTTCCTTCCTTACTTGTCCGCATTAACCTCTTTCAACATGGCTGGAGCAGGTCTCAAAAATAACCTCGGTCTGTCCGATATTTACACATATTAACTGAGCATCTATTAAATCACGTGACCTGTTCATAAATGATCCTATTTTGCTTTTGTTTTTCACCTTTTCTAATTTTGCTCTTAAGCTATACATAATACTTTTTCATTTTTTTTATAAGCGTTTCACCCTAAGCAAGGCGGGAAGCCACTAGCACGCAAAGGGTTACAGAGAGTTGGAGCGAGATCAAAGGGAAGTGATAGATGAAAGGATGAAGAGAAGTATAGGGGATAGATCAGGGCATCTGGAGACGTCGATTGGCATTACATTTGAATAGTTGGAGATTATAGCTATCAGGGAAACAGGAAGGGGGGAGGGAGTTCCACAGGCGAGAGGTGCGAGACACGAAGCTATTGGAGTAGAAGAAATGTCTACATTTAACAGTTTCGACAGTGAAAATGTGTAAGCGAGATGCCAGCCTAGTAGAACGTTTAAATTAATGAAATTTGGGAACCAGCGAAAGCAGCTCCTCGGAGCAGTTACCATGTGATTATGCCATTGAATTTCATCCGTAGCTTGGATCTAGACATTTTTCTAATGCAATTTTTAACGTATCGTCCATCTTTTTCTTTTTAGTTTTTTTTATGTATATTATATTTTTTTCTTTTTTCTTAATTAATCATCAACATATGATTAACGATCTTTCTTCTTCTTCCTTACAACCAATCATCTATCGAATTACGCGGAAAAGCAACGTAAAATAATAAAAGAAAAAATTAAATTTTATCAAGTCTGGCTTAGATGATGTCGAAGTGTTAGAGTCAGGAAAAGTGTTGGAAACGAAAGTGAAGATATTTTTTAATAAAATTTTCGCGTTCTTTGACTAAGCTTATCCATAGTTCAATATATCGACTTCCCAAGTTCATACTTGTTTTTATATTACGGATACGTTAGGCAAGATCTTCCGGTGCAACTTCCCCTTAGTTTAATTTAGCTCAAGAACGCAAGTATGTGGCATCCAGAGTGGCACGAAATGACTACATTAGGAACATTCTTTGAGAATAGCTGGCTAATTGTTACTTTACGCTAAGACATTCATTTAATGCATTGTCTTAATTACACTATTTTTAGTATAGATTTATTTACATTCTCCTGTTTACAATTTCTTATTTGACTGTATATTAGACGTGCTCTCATTTTGCATTGCATTTTCAGGAAAAATATTTTAGTGCATTTAAGCATGTAAAGTTTAAAAAAAACAATTAGCTATAGCAGAAAACCTCACTGTATATAAAAAGCAAGGGAACAGTGGTGCTCTCGACAGTGAAAATATTGCAGATGATCACAGTAATAATTCAGAATTTTTACGATAATTTCTTTTAACGTGTCGGAAATACTACTACTACTACGTGCCATGTTTGATGGATGTCAGTTATCAGTTACCTCCTGCTAATTTCCCTCTGAAAGTTCTCCACTGCCTTAAGCGGATATTGAAGTCATACTCTTTGGGTCCTGTCACTGGATCTAACCAACGCCTTTATCCACTGTACCATGTGTCCTTGAGGACTGACATCCATCAAACATGTCACGTGGAACTAGAACAGTCCACCCCAGTGAGCGAAATAAAGGGTTCAGTTCGACATTCCAACCACCTGAAGAAGGCCAGAGCGTACCACGGCCGAAACGTTGTGATAAATATGGCGACAAAGATGAGGACAATAGTCCGAATAATGTAAACAATGTACATAATACCTCATCTCAGAAATATAGACAGACTGTAAATAAAATAATTTACATATCCTGAATAATCAGGCTATATAATGACTCCGATTAGACGAAGGGCCACTACGCGTAAGCGTTACGTAGTAACATGAAGTACTTAAGACTTCACAACAATGGCGTCAATGATAGAAAAAAAAAACGATTTTGCTATTTTGTGTCGCTACTCAAATAATTTTCTGTCCGGATACAAGCAATTTTCTCCCAGTATAATTCAAACATCCTTTTCTTCTAGTTTTCCTTGTAGTTCAAATAGGTCCTTGCCATACTATATTAAATGCTTCTGCGCAATTTGTAAAACATAAATGCACATCCTTCTCCATTTGTATTGCTCTCTCTGATCTCATTCTAATCATGAATATCGTATTTCCTGTTCAATTGGTCTTGAAAAAGCCGTACTGGGCTTCTTTTATTTTCGGTCTATTTTCACATCACGCTTTATTCATCGGGTTTTACGTCATTAATTTGATTGTGTGGACCATTAAACTGATTGTCCGAGATTAAAATGACTCGTTAATCCTGGTTGATTTTTGTGCTGAAATCACAATTTGATGGATAATAGTGAGTTCTATAGCTCCAAGTACCTAGAAGTTGAAGATTCTCTGTAAAATGACTGCCAATCAGTTGTACCAAAATTAATCCCAAGGAATATTTTTATAGAAAGTTTACCAACTTTTGAGTGGTTTTCCTCTGCTTGACTCGTTTAATTTATAGAGAAAACAAGCGTTTCCTTTTTTTACAACTGGCTAGGTATTTAAAACATGGCTGACTTGTTTTCCCGAGTTCAAAGTAGAATAATTTGAAAACTTTTATTTGTTTCTGGTCTCAATACCTTTTACGTTTAGGATTGACAATTATTAAATCAGCCTCGTAAGTTAGGATTTTCCTAAGTTGGTTGAGATGTCTTTAATGCGCAAATTGTGGACCCTTTATAATATATACCATGTTCCCAACTCTTCTTTCGATCGTACCCATCTCCCAAGAAAATTTGTTGTCTTTGAAAATTCTGAAAAAAACTTCCTCCGGGGTTATATCGTCTTGGAGGTATGATGCTTGTTCTTCCTGCCTTGTCTGTTTCGGGAGTAATTTATCGTAAACGATCCGACGTATTCGACGTGCGAACATCACTTTTTCTTTTTTAAGGATATCACCACAAGCAAGGCGGGAAGCCACTAGGACGCAAGGGGTTACAGAAAATTTACAGCAAGATCAGTTAGGAGTGATAGAAGAAAGGATGAGGGTAGTGGATAGATCAAGGCAACTGGAGATGTCGATTGACATTACACTTGAATAGCTGGAGATTATAGCTCACAGGGAAACAGGAATAGGGAAGGGAGTTCCACGGGCGAGAGGTGCGAGATATGAAGCTATTAGAGTAGAAGAGACGGATACATTTAGGAGTTTCGACAGTGAAGGGGTGAGAGCGGGATGCCAGCCTCGTAAGGCGCTGGAACTCATGAAGTCTGGAAACCAGCGAATGCAGCTCCTCGGAGCAATATCCATGACAGTATTTGTAGAAGAGACAGGGAGAGGCGACGGCGCTTCCATGACAAAGTGACTGTAGACGAGACGCCAGGGCAGGGCCAACTACATTGCATATCCGCCTCTGGAGCCTATCAAGAACCCTGAGGCAAACAGAAGGGGCACTAGACCATATAGGGCAGCAATACTCCATGCAAGGGTGAATTGTTGATTTGTAGATCTGGAGGATCGACTCCAGGGAGAAAAACTTCCTGGAGCGGCTAGAGATTGTGACGCTGATGTTTTGTTATTAGCTGTTATGGTACAAGAAATGCCTTATAAATTTTAAATATCTCCCAAACGAAACTATTATGTTCAGCCATCATAGAGAATCAGTTTTTTTTTGTTTTGCATCAGCAAGTCTGATAGTAACCACTGGGAGAGCAACACATTACATCCTCTTTGTCTTATGTTTTCAATTGACATAAAGTGGAGTCATTATGCTGAATCAGTTGATAGATCTTCTGTTACAAATGTTGGTTCACTGTTTCATACCAGACAAGTCTTCTCAGCACAGTTCATTTTAGACTAATATAAATTACACATTGAACCGGGCAGTATCTTATCCGGATCGCCGATACAAAATCCAGTCATCGTTCCTGACCTGTTATCACGACTTCTGTCACTTTATCAGTGCAATGACATGGTTCCCTCTGTCTTTTCTAAAACTATTTTCAGGGCAATGCGCTCCCATCTTTGGTATAATGACCGCCTGAATTATATTATTATTACGTATTATTAGATTGGCAACTAGATGTAACCGTAACGTCTATTATAATAATTTCTTTTCACGCACCTCACGCCTGTGGAAATAACGTCAAGTCTCTTGCTACCTACGATCAACAAAAGTTTAAAGGCAACGCCAATCGCCATCTTCTGTCGCCCGGAATAATGTTCTTTTCCTGTCCATTCTCCCCACTAAATCCTCGCAACTTCGTTCACGTTAACTAACCCCTGACGTCTAAGTGGCTTTATCGCCTTATTTAGGATAAAATGATTATAAAAAAAAGGAAAAATAAAAAAAACACATATATTTTCGTCAGCTATTGATTAAATCAGAAGTAAATTTATGATGATTCTGTTGTTTTTGTTTTCTCTTTTTTTATCATCTTATGGCAGGGGAATATGGATGAAATATCATTTAATTGGCCAACGAACATTTTCTTATCAACATAATGAAAACCATTTCTGCAAGCGCGTGATTTCATTACGTTGTATTTTTTTCATAAATAAGATGTAAGAAAGTTTAGCTTTCTTAGCGGAAAACGTCATAAAGCCATATATTTCTGTGTGGGTCAATCTCAACCAATTACCCCTCACAAAAAAGATTTTAAAATACTAATAATAAAACCGTACTAAGTAAAAAAAAAAAACATTTGATATATTAATATGAAATTTACATTTTCTAAGATTGGGATATTTAACTCTTTGACGCGGGATCAGTAACAGTTACTGTACAAGAAATTGCTTGAGTCTTGAAAAATAAACTATGACTTCTCATATAAATAATATGACTAGATTGTTTTCCCTTCGAATAATATGTCATCTTTCTTAAACACGCGCTATAGATTAAAATGCTTTGGCCATTTAATAATTAGTATGTTTGATTTTCTTTGGTTTAATTAAATACTATTAATTAAAAGAAAAACTTGCAGTTGCAACGGATGATTTATTTCATGGAAATATTTCAACTAGTTGTTGCTAGCCTTGGTAACACCTTTAATTTGAGAATTCAAATCAATGAAAAAAACGAGTTGATGACGTTTGCAAAGTAAGAGCAAACGCTTTTATTTAGCGAAGTCCATGCCTTATTCATATCAAAGTTCAGATTCTTATCTCTGTTGGTAGTTGCATAATTAAAAGAAAAATTTGTAGTTCCAACGAATGATTTATTTATTTCTTAAGCGTTTCTATTTTCTTTGCACTGTTTTACTCAAATTAAAAGAGAGACAAAGACTAACAACAGCTAGTTGAAATATTTCAATGAAATAAATCATTCGTTGAAACTACAATGTTTTCTTTTGATTATGCATCTACCAACGAAGCAAGCATCCGAATTTTAACTAATATTGAGTTGATTGATATGTTCGTTTTTTTTTACGGCTTATCAACTCTTTGGATGTTATTTAAAGCCAGAAAATATTTTAGATTGTAATATTCTTTTGAGATAATAATGATTTTAGTTATAAAAGTCTTACTTATTAACCCAAAGCTTGTAGAGGGGGGGTAGGACTGTATTTATACCTTTCCGATAAGTACTTACGCATGAGTGAATTTAACGAGAATTTGAACTCGGCCTCTCAACATAACAATTCCAATCCATTATACAACATGGACGTCTAAGCTTAGAGCATCTGAGCGGTTACTCATCTAGGGAATGACGCGTCTTGGCGTTGCTTACCTTTGTTGATCATACAGAAATCGGTATTTCGACGTGATATGGCCGTAAGACGGAAAGAAGCAAGAAAATTGAGCTACAAATTCAGTGATAGTAAAAGCAGCGTGTGATTTTATTAGAGAGCGCTGCTTAACTTCGGTGATCGTGCAGGAACCGGTGTTTTATCGTGATTTGGCCGTAAGCCAACTCATATTATGATAAGTTTCCGAAATAAATTATCCCATTGGTGCACGGTGTCTAAATTCACATACACATACACCAGCCTCAAGATTACGTTAGGCAAGCAAGGTAGAGTCGGCAAACAGGACAAAGATTTTCTAGAAGCTTGATGCAATAATTGGTAAATTTCGTTATTATTAACATTATTATTACTATTATTATTATTATTATTATTATTATTATTGAATATTTGATAGAACGTCTCACCGGAAGTGAGCTAGTAAATCAATTTGGAAAAGACAACGCATCCTTCAATGTTTAGATGTTTCTTCGGAATCCAAAAATTGGCCCCAAATCTAACATCTGGCATATAGTTTTCTTTGTGGGTAGAATTTTGCAACACCTCCAATCTTGAGCTCACTATGGGAAAAATCCAAAGCGATTCATCTTAAAGTGTAGCTATCTGGCTACCAATGTTTGGTAATCTTGTGCATCTAAACTTTGCAATAACACAGTCAAGACAGATTTAAACTCGTCCTACTGGAAAAAAATATGATTACTCATCTTTATACAACTGATATAAAGATTTGAACTATAAGGGTTCATTGTTTCCGATTTCGTTCAAAAACTATATTTCCTCTAAACTAAATTTCCTCTGGGCCTCATATTTGCCTATTCATTGGTTTACTCTTCATTTTAATTGCTGTTTTTCTCCTTAACACTGAATTTCGTTTGAGACGTGCCAAGTGCGGCGTGTAATTACTTGTTTTTTGGTTTCTTTTTAAATACGTTTGTCTTCTACATACATTTGTTTATATAGGTAAATTGAAAATCAGAATCCTGGCATCCGAGGGCAACTTTCTATATTCAGCGCTGAGAGTATGAAGCATAAACCAGGTGAGGGATAAAAAAAAAGAAAGCCAAAAAAGATGAATTCAAATATTGTAGGGAAAAAAGACTTCTTTACCATAGCATTTAATGTTCTCAAAAATCAATAACAGTATTGTAATTACATCCACATTATTAAACCTCGAGGGGCATCAAACGAGTAATTCACTGAAAGTATTTTTTTAATACGTAGATTTTCTTTGCCATATGCTGTAAATATTCATCTATGTGCCGTGTTCCTTTGGGATGTGAGAGATCATGGCTCTCCACAATTTCCTGATCTTTGTAGCTCTTAGTGAACTTTGCCTTTTTGCTATCTCTCCTAGTTCATGTTCTGTCAAGCCCGTTCGCTAATTTATGCGATGAATTCCTGTCCCTCTTGACGTCATGATACCATGTGAGTGTCAAATTTTATAAGCCCCCTTTCCTCATTATCTGCTCTATATATTTCAACTGTCTCTTTCTGAAGCTAAGTATAATTTTACTTTTGTTTGTAGTTTCTCTAAAACGTCGACATTGCTCATATGCTCTGGTTTGAATAATATAAGGAATGATTTTTTTGGGTGATCCATATTTCAGTTGCCTCTTCAGAGGATCGCAAATTTCAACGGGATTTCTCCAAATACGAGGAAGGAAAGCTAAAATTATAATGTGACAATAATAGAAGAGGCACAGATTTTTATATGAAGTGGATTCCGTATAAATAGGACATCGTTTAAAAGGAATTGAATCATTTTATTTAATCAATTCACCCCAAGAAATGCAACGAGGCCACTCAGACGCAAGAGGCTACCGAGAGTGAAAGAGAAGAAAAAATACCCTAGAAGAAACTGGAAGATATATCAAACAAGAATAAATTGATAAACCTCTACTGCTGTTCAAAAGACGCGAGAGGAGTGGGAACCGGGCGAAATGCATTTGCATGTATGTTTTATCGGCATTATGTAATTGGACTTATAATGAGCAACAGCTTATACTAACCACCTTTCGTGGTTGTTATATGTTGATATTATGCGAAATCTACTGTATATAGATTCTAGGCAAGTGTATACTTGCTTATAACCTATAACCATGAAAGATGTACATTGGTAATTGTCTGAATTCGTTTTCAGATTTCATTTATTCTAACTAAATAGGGCATAAGAACCTTGAAGAGGCCAACCAGATGAGGTCGTTTCTACGATTCTCTTTTTCTATTGTTGATTGCGAGCGAAGATCAAAGACAGACTTCCAATTTTGATGGAGTTATTCTGTTGGCCAATTGTGCTTATAGCGAACAAGGATTTCGTTTGAAATGGCTGCAAGAGCAGATTTGATAGAGATGAATATACAAAAGCTCAGAAGAATGGAAAGTACGATTCAAAAGATACATTTCTATAGATCATGTAGAGGAGAGGTAACAATCGTTTATAGTTTTGTTATTTACTTACATGTCAACAAAAAGAATCGCGCACGTGCCACAGTATTTCTTCTCATTAGCACGATAACCATAAGGGGACAACGCCATCGGCAGGCAAAAAAAAAAAAAAAAAAAAAAAAAACATGTTGACGTCTCCTTTTTTTAAAACAAATTTCGTTATTATTTCTTACGCATGCAATTACTTACTTGTAAAAACATAAGTGGGTTTGCTACTTCAGGTAGAAATTCTTTGAAAGCCATACCAAAATTATTTGAATAAAATTGTTAGTAGGTACTAATCAAACATCAGGCATGCCATATAATTTTTTTTATATATATATATATATATATATATATATATAAATATGTGTGTGTGTGTGTGTGTGTGTGTGTGTGTGTGTGTGTCCCTATGAGAGAAAAAAATAGTTTGAGTAAATTCCACTGTTCGTAGCATTTACTTTTAAAAAAGTGCCCAAATATATATATATATATATATATATATATATATATATATATATATATATATATATATATATATTTTGAACAATAAGAAAATAAAAATTAAAAATTAAAATCATTAGACACACTGGGTTGTAGATTAATATTCTTTCGTTTTTTTATTATTATTATTCCATTTAGATTCCTCGACTAGTTTCGACCGAAATGGCCATCATCGGGAGGAGAAATTAAATATTTCTGCTTGCTGTTAGCAGTGAACTACAGAAAAAAATCTATATATATATACATATATATTTTTGTTATTTTTATTATATAGATTATAATCGCTACAAAAAAACTTTCATGTTCCAATATTTTGATAGTACTTAAAGAGTTACAAAGTAATGATATAAGAAAGCTTTCGCGTAGCGATTTCAATGTTTTTTTTATATTCTTTTATAATAAAAATAATATATATATATATATATATATATATATATATATATATATATATATATATATTATATGATATTACATTCAAATATATGGAAACAATGACAACCCAATCTATATCCATCCTAACTGCAATCACCCAACGTCTGTAATTAGAAGCGGTTTTACATATGTTCGAATGGAATATATAAGAAAGAATTTTCGCTCTACTATTGTATTGAGCCCGATTTTTAAATTTATCTTGCGAACGTTTGAATTTATATTTGATTCGTTCTCATTTCATTTGCATAGTCATACATACATATATGTGTGTGTGTGCGAATGTGTGTGTTTAAAGAAATATATTTTATATTTATATGTTTATTTAGGCAGAAATAGTTCCTAAATTCAAATATTATTAAAGATATAAGATATTTTGCGTAGATTAATTCTGCTGAAGACTTTTCCCAAACTACGAATGATGCTTCTCATACAAGTATGGAATGCTGTCAGAAAATGTCCGAAATTCATTTCGGATGAAACATGGTCTTTCTTAAGTCATGATCAGGGTAGATAGAGACAAATGGTGAGTGTTCCGACGGAAACAAAGACAGTTGTGACGTAAAACAGTTGTGATGTGTGTGTTTCGTTATTTTAATTTTTTTGTTGGGGCGTCTGTCTATTCCTTGTATGATGGCCTTCAAGAGGCCCGGCGATATGGAAAGAGACGGCTAACTTTTTTGGACTTAAAATGATTAAAGATGGTTTAACACTGACAGAGTATGCTTAAATCAGGGGAAACAGCGCGCAGATAATTTGACCTGTCAAAGTCAATGAACACCAGACCTAGGACAATGAAGCCGTGGCTTAAAGGAGGAATAGTTCGTTGATCGCCCGCGACCTAAAATGATATAAAACATAAAAGAAGAACGTTGTACTATGTTGGCGTGTGCTTTTTACGGTTTTTAAATGTGTATGTGTGTCCATCTGATTTTCATATGGTGGAGTCATATTAATCACTCATACGATTTGATTATAGTGATGAAGGCTTGTACTGAAACAGCCTGTCATACGTTTGGACGAACTGATAACAGAGATCTGGTTCACAGTATGCCAGAGAATTGCAAAGTGCCTTTCCTAGAATTGAATACAAGACATGGGTATGACGATAAACTACATCCGGCAGCAAGGCCTCTAATCGGAAGATTGGAGGTTTTGAGGACCGTGGAAACACCTCTGCTGTTATTCTCAGGCTTACTATAATCCAGGGTGTTAGCGCATGTTAGGTTCTCTCCTATGGATAAATAGTTAACACCCCGCCAAAAAAAAAAAAAAAACTCTATGAAAACATAAAAATGTTTTTTTATATTAATAATACTAACAATACATTTTATAAAAAAGATTGCCAACGATATATATTTATAGTAGAATTACGAAATACAAATTTTATAGCAAAATAATCAGAAATATATATTTATCTGTAGTTGACCCCATAAAACATTTTTCAAAATATTTAGACATTAAATAACACGTAGATGGTTTGATATGTTGCTAAACAAATTCAAACCATCAAACCAAAGAATTGAATACAGTGTTTTAAATTTCCTAGACTGGTTATTAGGTTCTTTAGAGCGCGCAGCAGAATCAGGCCAGAGATAGGATAAGAACAGTGCGGGTTCGTTAAAGACAACGGAACAAGGAACGCGATATTCATGCTCAGAATGTTATCAGAAAGAGCGATACAAATGCAGAACGACGTGTATTTATGTTTCATAGACTATGCAAAGCCTTCGACAAAATACGCCACGAAAATCTGTTGGAACTGCTCAGCGACCTTGATATATTCCAGAAAGATAGGAGAATAATCAAGAATCTATACTGGCAGAAAACGGCATGCATGTCCATAGGGAACGAGTTCAACAAATATACATAAATAGAAGGCTCGTAAGGCAAGGATGTGTCTTCTAACCGGACTTACTCAACATATACAGCAAGGCAATTCTCAGAGAAATGGAAATTCTACCGGGATTCAGCATTGGCGGCCACAATCTTAACAACATAAGATACGCAGATGACCCAGTACTGATAACAGTCACGGAAAAGAAATTACAAAACCCCCTAGAAAAGGTAGCGAGGGAGAGCGAGAATAAAGGACTAAGCATAAAATATAAGAAGACAGAATATATGGTCATCAGTAAAGGGATGAGCCTGAAATGCAATTTGCAGGTCGGGTACACTAAAATCAAGCATATGCGGAAGTTTCAGTATCTGGGAAGTGTTCTAACAGACGACGTTAAGTGTAACAGTGAGATCCGTATTGAGATCACCAAGGACGCATTCCAAAAGCTGGACAGAGTATTGCGAGACAGGAGGATTTCTTTAGTAACAACGAAAAAGGTACTGAGCTGTTACGTGATATCTGTTTTCCTTTACGGTAACAAATGTTAGTCGGTCTCCTCAAAGATGAAGAAGAGATTCGAGGCGATGGAGATGTGGTTCTACCGAAGGATGCTGAGAATATCATGGACCGAGCTTGTGAGAAAAGATGGGGTTTTGGAGAAAATGAAAACAAAGAGGAGGCTTATACTTAACATCTAGGAGAGGAAGCTGAAGTTTCTGAAATACGTAATGAGAAAGGAGGGCCGGGAGAATCTGATACTCACAAGTCAAATAGAGGGAAAAAGAGGCAAGGGAAAGCGATGTATGACATACCTGGCGGGATTAAGCAAGTTGATGACAGAACGTTACCTGGGAGAGGTGGCAGAGAGATTAAACTTTTTGAGAGTTACAAGGGATAGAGAGAAGTGGAGAGCCATGGTCTATGTCCTGAAAGGAAACGGCACATGAAAAGAAAGAACAACATAAGATATGCAGATGCCACAGTTTTGATAGAAGGCACGGAGAGGAAACTACAACGAGTCCTACAGTAAAAGACAATGAATGAAAGAGAGAAGAAAGGATTAAACATCAAATGCGAGAAGTTAGAATGCATGATTGCTAGTAGAAAGAAAAAGCCACAATTTGAAGATATCAAAATCAATCAAGTACAATATTTCAAGTATCGGGAAGCGCGATATTGAAATCCAAAGTCGCACTGGCATAGCAAAATATATCTTGCAAAAGCAAATTAATGTATTATGAAACAGAAAAAAAAAACTTCTATCAGAAACAAAGAAATGAATACTAAAATGTTATACAATATCAGTTGTCCTATATGACAATTAATACTGTCAGAGATGGTGAAGAGAACTGAAACAAAATAAATGTAGTTCTACAGAAGGATGCTGAGAATTTGATGAACTGAACATGTGAGTCATGACGAAGTTTTAGGGAAAACGAAAACAAAAAGTTACTTATACTTAACATCAGGATGTGACAGTTGAAATTTCTAGAGTTCATGATGAGGAAAAAGGGCTTGCAAAATTTGATACTCACAAGGCAGATTGAGGTCAAGAGGAGCAGAGGAAAATAACGCATAAGCTACCTAGAGATCTCGAGTAAATGGATGCTTGAACAAGATTTTGGGGCGATAACAAGAGAAATTATGGAGAAATGATCGCAGACGTCCTGAATGGACATGGCACGTAGAATGATAAGAAGCCTTGAGATTCACATATGTCTTGACATTTAATCAACAATAGGAGAGAGTTAAATTGATGCATAACATTCCCCAAATTATTTGAGCGAAATCAAATGTAACGAAACTCCACCGGGAACCTATCGCGACTCACTGATTTTACTTTCAGAGCCGCTAATTTAAACTAATTGCACATACTTTAATTTCATGTATATGTATGACTGTGGGTGTCTGTGGTTGTTAGCAGTTGCTGAAACCTGTTATATCAGATTAGAATACAAAAAAAAATATCCAAATATACAAGCCAAATTTTAAATACAGTAGAATCCCTGACAATCGGACTAAGAAGGTCTTCCGGATATGAGAAATTGCTACAAAATCCGAATATGAGGGACTATATTTAGATTAAAATAAAAGAACTGCAATCAGGTTTAGCATTGATTTTCAATGTTTTATAGTAAACTAATAAACTAATGGCGAGTGAAATATACCGGAATTTATTTTAAGGAAAAAGAAATAAGTTATGTAATGTAAATGAAAATTCATTAAACTAAGTATGCTACGTATGCAAAACAAATAATGTAACGGAGATTATTTACTCGTTGTTGCATAATGATTCTTTTCTGCATTTCGTTTTGCTTTTGTTCTTGAATTTTTTTAAGTGAAAGACACTTTAACTCTGCGTGCGTTATAGCAATTATCTAGAGTGAATGATAGCTTTATTTCCATAAAACTGACAACCTTTTCAATAGCTTTTTCATCTTCAGTCCAGTTTTCATCACAATCACGATTTTTTTTTTATTTCCTTGATCATTGCCACAGTATGAACACTGGAGAGTAGTTTCTTTGGAAGATTTTATATCATTCAATGTCAACTTTCCTATGTCGAACTCAGCCATTAGTTACAATGAACTTTCATCAGCGTCTAAACTGCTTAAAATTTCCACTTTTTGCCATAACTCCAAAATTGTTCTTTTCCTCTTACTGACATCATCTTTTGCACCAACACAGGCCATTAGGGTGAAATAAGCATAAGTAAATTTCCTGAAAAAACAATTTCAAATCAGTTACATATCACCCAAATAGTTCAAATATACGCATAAAAATCATGTCCGGATATGCGGGATGCCGGTTTTGATGCGCTCCGGATATGAGGGATTTCGAATATGAGGGATTCTGTTGGTGACATAATTTACAGCTTTCGAGATATGATTGATGTCCACCTATTTTACCACTAGTTCATCATAGACTTTCCATAGCAGTACTATTTTTTGGAAGTAGCATTTTTTTTAAATTTTTGGTTAGAGATAAGAGGTATGAAAAATTTGGGCTTCGAAATTTTTCATTTATGAATTTGAATCTGAATTTCATTCATTGAATCATCTACAGGAAAATGTTACGACATTGTTTAAGAATTATTTCAAAAGCTACTTACGGATTTGTGCTATTCATGTATAAGTTATAACAAATAATGTCTTTTTTATTATTAATCTCTCAGATGTTATCACTTTAAAAGCTAGTTTTTAGTCGATACCTGTATTTGAGTAGGCGCTCTGTTTATTTATTCATATTTCTAGTTATTCTTTTCTACTGGCTGGAATATTAGAAAAATTAAAGATGCGCTCTCCGACAGCATTTGGGCCTACGTCCAAACGAAATAAGATAGATAGATAGATAGATAGATAGATAGATAGATAGATAGATAGATAGATAGATAGATAATGAGAACTGGCACATTCGATATTTATTAACCAAAATGTTAGCTTCACTATGGGTAGAAATGTTTTTCTCGAAAAAAAAAACTTTTCAGGAAATTAGACATTAACATGACCAATAACTGATGTGGCTCTTCCTAGTATTCATGGGAGTTTATTTCCTTGTCTTATGCTTAAGATAGATAATGTTATTTACCTCTTAAACATCTGCTTTTACAAACATTAATATTTGGACTCACCAGCAAAATTTCCAATTGCCTGTCGTCTTTTAATGATGAATAAAAATCCCTTTGTAAGATGAAAAGATTTTCCGTCGAAATATATTTATCTTTACCTCAGTTATCAAAATAAATTTTTCTTTACCTCAGTTATCGAAATATATTCATCGTTACCTCAGTTATCGAAATATGTTTATCTTTATCTCAGCTATCAAAATAAATTATCTTTACCTCAGTTATCGAAAGAAATTTATCTTTACCGCAGTTATTGAAATATATTTATCTTTACTTCAGTTATCGAAATAAATTTTTCTTTACCTCAGTTATCGAAATATGTTTATTGTTACCTCAGTTATCGAAATATGTTTATCTCAGCTATCAAAATAAATTATCTTTACCACAGTTATCGAAATAAATTTTTCTTTACCTCAGTTATCGAAATATGTTTATCGTTACCTCAGTTATCGAAATATGTTTATCTCAACTATCAAAATAAATTATCTTTACCCCAGTTATCAAAATAAATTATCTATACCTCAGCTTTCGAAATATATTTATCTTTATGTTAGATACCAGTTGGCGTGTGCTCACCTGGTATTTTTAAGCCAAATAAATCCTGACCAAAACCTTAACATTACAAGAAGTGAATGTGCTCTGCTCATTTCTACCGCGAACGCATGAATTTAAGCGTATTATTAGATTAGAAACAAGGGTTAATTTTTTAATGGCTGAAATAGTTAGATGTAGCCGTAAGTTATCTTCTAATAGTTTCTTTTCTCGATTGTGTAAATCTCTTCCGCCTTCTTGCTTCCCTGTTAGCTACAATCTTCACAATTTTAAATGAAACGTCAATTACTATTTTCTGTCTTCCTGAAGTCAGTTCTTTTATTGTCCTTTTTTTTTCACTCGCCTCTCCTCTTAGTGGCATTATAACCTTTCTTCACTGTTATCTGCAATATTCGAACAAATAAATGCAACGTCATTCACCATTTTCTGTCTCCCAGAATTCTGTTCTTTTATTGTCCTTTCAAAACACTAATGTGTTCTCTTGCTTGGATTCTAATGATTATACAAAAAGCAAGAAGAACAAAAAAACCGAAGTCGAGTGTGTGTTTTCGTTTATTACTCTGGTATAAGTATTCTTCGCATTCTTATAATGGGATGCCCGGCGCCAAATCAAATTTTTAAACCTCTTTTGAATGAGAAAAGAAGAGTAATGAAACCAGCTTCTTTACCAGATGAGCCAGGATACCTACCCCTATTATTTCTTTCCAAAGAGGAAACATAATATATAAAACGGTGGGAAGCAAAAATATAAAATGATCTTCTCCCATTAACCTAAATGATAAACGTGTCATAAAAGTCAAATATTTTCACAGATAGGTCGTTCGTTTTTATCGGAGTCTAGTACTTTTCTTCCTTTTTCTTTTATGAAAAGATATAGCGTAAATATAATTGCTTTTTTTCTCCCGTTCTCGTTTAATGGCGACGCTATCGTTTAATGTTTTACTTTACCTGAGAATCATTTGAAAGCATAGCCTACTCTTTTCATAGGATAATTTTCTTGAGTTTTATTACTGCGCCTTTTCTTGGCTTCCTTTCTATTTGTGATGAGTCACTTAAAAATTTGGGATCTAAGTGAAAAGATTAATTTAATATACTTTCCGTTAAGCTATGTTTACCATTACCATTGTTCTGTTTATTGGAACTGGCCTTGTTCCAAACCTGGAGCTTATTTTTAAATGCTGAGTACTTTCAATACGTAGGCGATCGAGGCTCTCCAAAAATTATTTACTAATTTTAAACAACGTTATCTCCTTACTACCCTCCAAGTTTCCAGTCGGCCATCCATCCACATAAGCTTGGTTGGTAGGTATTGGTTGCTTTCTTTCTGTTCTTATTGCTTTCAATATGTTGTGTGAGCGGAAACGTCTTCCCCCCCTTGCCATCCTGATAGTGTTTCTCATAAATTTTCCCGTCTTTCTGATTGCAAATATACCTGTATATTTGATTCTCTTTAAATTCACCTCGTTGCTCAAATGCTTTATTCGAGATATTCTCATCATCCTTCAGTAGAACTAAATCAACTTCATTTCACGATTAATTTTTGATCGGTGACGAAACTGATCAGCATTTAATGTTATGTAGGATGATTTCGCAAAACAGTTCAGCACGCTTTTCAGGAAGTTAGCCTCAGTGGTTTTTCTCTGGGCCGCACTTTCGGAATTAAAATTTGCTCGCGCCTTAACAAACTTTGTGATACAAGCTACATTAAAAAATTAAAAAAACAAAAACAAAAGCGGGTTAAAGGGAAATAGCCTGTGATTCGATGTCAGAATATTATCATTGATAACTCTCTCCTCCTATTTGCGGACTCTAGTTACTATATTCTTAATATTTGATATAATGCAAAAATATCACTATGATAAAAATTATGTGAGAAAAAGTATATTTAAACATTTAAAACAACATTGAGAGGGTTAAATGTAGATAACAGTGGATTCGATATCAGAATATTATCATTCTCCACTCCAATTTGCAGACCCTAGTTACTATATTCTTAATACTTGATATAATGCAAAAATATCACAATGATAAAATCGGTCAATAATTATTTGTAACTATTTATACAGAGATTCACGCATGCAGTTACATGTAATCTATAATAATGTTTTAAATTTAGAAATCAAAATAATTTTTCGCATATGAATTTTTTAAAAAGTTTTTAAATCTTTTATTGTCTTTCAATCGTTCCGCCTCACCTAGTATCCACTCCCGCTGCTAGATAGATAGATAGATAGATAGATAGATAGATAGATAGACAGATATATAACTGTTTTCCTAAACATGGATATTTGGGCTCTCCAGTGAAACGTCGAATTATATTTATCTTTACCTCAGTTATCGATTGCGAGAAATGTAGCCGAACACACTTCCTGAGATGCCATGTTTTTAAATATGTTGACAAAAGCCAATTTATATCAAATTATATTATTTCAAACGATAACAAAAAATAAATAAATTTAACACTTTTGGCGTGAGTACCAAGTATTATTTAACAAAGCAAATTCACTTTTGCCTCGTTCATCATGTTATTAATATCAATGTATGCAAATCGAATTTCTTCTGGCATGTCGATACTCTACCGCCCGCCATTACAGTGTAAGATTCTCTAAAGTTAACAGGCTCAGATTTAAGTTTAGAAATATCGGCTTTAAATGTTTTTTCGTTTTTTGTGTTTTTTGTTTTATGTTTTTTTTAGTTTTGTTTTTTTATTTTTTTCAAAAATTGTCTGGAAACATTCGTGATAAAATCCGCTACGCGTTTTTGCTGTATAATGTGAATAAAAAAGAAGAAATATTTTCTTTCTTATTTATTTCTTTTTAAACTGAGTATTCGAACAAAGAAGAAAAGTAGAAGAAACGCTGGAAAGGAAAATAATGAGAAAGAGAAAAAAGAAAAGAAAATGTTGAGAAAGAGAAAAAAGAAAATATTGGAAAAGAGAAAAGGAAAAGAAAAACATGAGAAAAGGAAAGAAAATATTGAGAAAAAGGAAAAGTAAATGTTGAGAAAGAGAAAAAAAAAAGAAAATAGAAAGAGACAAATTAAAAAAAATATTGCGAAAAAGAAAAAATGATGAAAACGAGAAAAAGAAAAGACAATATTGAAAAAAAAGGAAAAGAAAATAAATTACTGAGAAAGAGAAAAAGAAAAAATGATGAGTAAGAGAAAATATTGAAAAAGAGAAAGAGACATTGTAGCAAACCGCCCAACGTATCCCATCGGTAAGTTTCATTCAAACAGCTTCTGCCCGCGAGCCACTGTCCTATGGATATCTATCTATCTATCTATCTATCTATCTATCTATCTATCTATCTATCTATCTATCTATTCCAGGCTATTTACATCTATCTATCTATCTATCTATCTATCTATCTATCTATCTATCTATCTGTTTCTATCTATCTATCTATCTATCTATCTATCTATCTATCTATCTATCTATCCCAGGCTATTTACATCTATCTATCTATCTATCTATCTATCTATCTATCTATCTATCTATCTATCTATCTATCTATCCCAGCCTATTTACATCTATCTATCTATCTATCTATCTATCTATCTATCTATCTATCTATCTATCCCAGTCTGTTTACATCTATCTATCTATCTATCTGTTGTGGAGTATTTTCACAGTGGAGGCTTGTATTTCTAATAAGTCGTCCTAAATTAGGTCCGACGTACAAAACGTTAGGAACTTGGAAAATAAGAGTCAATGGCGCAGCAATCTAGTTGTGATGGTTGGTACTTGAAATGTCCGAATCTCGACTGACGCGCTCAACACCATTCTGCCAGACTTGCCACTGCTACTCCTACTTATTATCTATGGGAGAGTCCATTACCAAAGAATAGGTAGTATAACACTATCTATCTCAGGTTATTTATCTATCTATCTATCTATCTATCTATCTATCTATCTATCTATCTATCTATCTAACCTATTCAACTCTAGAGACAATCGTTATCCTCCCCTCCTATCCATATGAAATATCACTTAGCGTAGAACTCTACCTTGAGTGGCCCCGAACTCTGTACAGTGTGAGCCTTACTGTAAAATGAATTCAGCTGATAGTTTAGATATTTCACAACGAATGGGGCGCCATGCATGGCATCAATATAGAAGTCTCAATTTGGGGATGCTATTTAAGATGTCGTAAGTTTCCAGATTAATGTTCTGGTTTTTATATCAATTTCCGTTGTTAGGCGAAACTACAACTAGAACAGCCTATTCTATGTTGAATTTCTTTATCTTTCATACTCACTGTCATATACTTTCTCCTTCTTGAGGTGAATGGGACATAAAAATGCCAATTAATAGCAGTCATAAATGATGTTTCATAGAAAAAATAGAAAGAAAACTCTTACATCGTCTGTACTCGTGTTAATAATGATATTAAAACAAATATTAAATCACAATTATAATCGATGGTGTGCATATCGTTCGACTGGTTTCAGAGAATTCCGAATTTTTAGAAATAATGCAAATACCCTTTCTCTTTCTTGTGGTGAAGAGAGGAAAAATAGAAAAGACAATGAAAAGACCGAATTCAAACATTTACTTACCTAATTTTTTTTCCACTGAATATTACCTGAGGAGAGGCTAGAGGACCACTCAAATTTGACGGTTGCATTAAAAATGTTAATAACGAAGTCTGTACGTGATATAAATAGAACAGAATTTTAAGAGAGGTTGATGATTATGAGGATGGGTATGATAGATAAGGATTGACGCTTATCTTGAAGAGGTTACGGTTGTCTTATTTAGGAAAACTCTCAATCGGGAGTCTGTGCCAGAAAATGGCAATTCTTAGGAAAATGCTGACGGTCTTTCAAGAATTTGTGAGAATCGAAATTGAAAGTTATTGAAAATAACTAGGCAAGCAGTGGTAAGAAAAAAAAAGAAATGAAGTATGTGTAATTAGAAGCACTTATTTTGACACAAGGGCACAAAAATTGCGCATTCGTTTGTTCCAGACACTTGCAAGTAGCATAAGAAAATAAGTATATAATGTATATAGTGAAGTAAGATTATGCTAAGTTTGATACAAGTTTGAGGATCGAACTCGTTTATTAAAGTATTGTTCTACCACAGTGACGAAATAAAATAATGAATATATTGAAATAATGAAAATATCATAAGAAGGAATAGAAAAGAGAACAAAACAGAGTAAATTTAAAAGAAAGAAAATAAAACTAGACTTGAACCGGCAAAATGAACCGGATTGAACGTGCGAAATACCAAATCATCTTAAAATAGAATATCAGTGAACAAAGAATGAAAAGAAAAATGAAAACGATTGCAAAGTTTCCAGAAAATCGAGAGAAATGGATGATGAAAAATAAAATAAATAAAGAGAAGCAATGGGTTTCCTTCCGGATCTTTGCAACGAACTGCATCTTTGCTTTTTGACACCTTCACACGAAAAGCAGACGCGCGCATGCGTAATATTCACCTCTCAAAGAGTCGTACCAATACATAGCGAACTGAAAATCTTTGAAAAGGTCAGTTAGCAGTAAATGCTTTCTACTTCATTTTTTTTCTTTCTATCTGTCTTTCATGTCTTCCCTCTTTTGCAGTCACTTCATTATCTATCTATCTATCTATCTATCTATCTATCTATCTATCTATCTATCTATCTATCTATCTCAGTTTCTTTACGTCTATATATCTATCTATATCAGTCTCTTTATCTATGTATCTATGCCAGTCTCTTTATCTCTATATCCCAGTCTATTTACATCTATCTATCTATCTATCTATCTATCTATCTATCTATCTATACAGTCTATTTACATCTATCTATCTATCTATCTATCTATCTATCTATCTATCTATCTATATATATATATATATATATATATATATATATATATTTATATATATATCAGTTTATCTGCATCAATCTATCTATCTTTTTATGCCAGTCTCTTTACGTCTATATATCTATCTGCCAGTCTCTTTATCTATCTATCCCTGTATATTTACATCTATCTCTATATCTATCTCATTCTGTCCATAACAAGAGTCCCAGTGTCAGATTGTGATTAGCAGCACTAGACAAGTGTACTATTATTGCTGAGCAGTGAATTTGATCCGTACGGAGTTTCCCATACGAAATAAAACTAATAATCTCTCCGAACCTATTCCGTTTTAAAACATATTTGAACGACGGTTTAATAACAATATTTCTATATACCAGTGAAAGCTACACAATTTCAAAGATGAAGAAGACACTTGAGGCAACAAAGGTGTAGTTCTGTATAAAGAATCTGGTAATACCACGGAAGCAACACGTAAGTAACGAGTAAGTATTAAAGAAGACAGAATAAATATAGTCCTTTATGCATAAAACTGGAAAGAGATTATTGAATTTGCCAGAACACAGAATGAAGAAATGGCCTTGGAAATTTTGAGTCACTAAAGGCGTATTGAAAGAAAATGAAACAGAGGAGTAAAATATTTGATGAACTTGCATAAGTGGATGGCGGAACAGGAAGTGAATGAGGATAGGAAGTTGTAAGAGAGCGATGATCACATACATCTTGAATAGACCCGGCACTTATCTCTTCATCTCTATCAGATAGATACAAAGATATGAAGAAGAAAACACACGCAAATTTATATTTCTTTAGCAGTCTATTTTATCTGTATCTATATATGTCTCTATTAGATAACAAGCATCTAGGCCGTCTGCATAGGCTAGCGAGTCTATGTCACAGGCACCTGGCCAGTCTGCTCACACAACAACACCAGAGCCCACATATCGTATAAGATATGATCAGTACGCTTAAACCATCGGTCAAGATCACTTGATTTTTTCGTCCATCCAGTTTCACTCAGAAGGTTTAGGTCAACACGTGCTATAGTTTTCAAGAAATTTCGAAGGGTGTCGTACGCTGGGATTGCAACATCAAAGAGCTAACATCAAGATATCACAATTCTTTTAGACACGCAGATATATATATATATATATATATATATATATATATATATATATATATATAAAAGTGAATATTGAATTCAACACTAAGAGGCCACGAGTGCTGTTTTTTTTCTCCGCTATTTATATGAAGTGTTGATTCAATGTTAACTTTAAAAATTTACACGCGCTCTATGTCTGATATTGAGGACTTTATCCCATAAATATAGCACACCTTAAGAGTATATTTCTTCATACACACACACACACACACACACACATATATATATATATATATATATATATATATATATATATATATATATATATATATTCAAATACATATTGTAAAATATAACAGACAACGAATATTATGTTTGATCATGAGCCTCATCATGATGTCATCTTTGATGTCGAAAATCTCTGTTGCAATATCCATATAACCACTCTGCTCTGATGATGGCTCAAGTGAGCCGAAAACTAGATCGAGGAACAGCATAATAAAAAATTTTCAAATGTTGAACAGTTTTTGACATCGGCAAATAATGAAATATAATAGACATTCGTTGTCCGTTATATTTAATAATATATGTTTGAATAATGATCTGCTTCCTAATACACTATATATATATATATATATATATATATATATATATATATATATATATGGAGAGAGACGATGATAAAATAATAAAACAAAAGGGAAACTTTTATCAATCTACATTAGGCATGGTAGAGTAAACAGGTGGCACGGTGGAGTAATGGATAGCGGCTCATATATATATATATATATATATATATATATATATATATATACGACAGGGTGATAAAATAATAAAAGAAAAGGGAAACATGTCAAGGCACGGAGGAGTAAACAGGAGGCACTGTAGAGTAATGGATGGTGGGTCTGATTGAGGAATCCGACAGCCGAGTTCGAATTCCATTCGAATCCATTATATTCACTTACCTGATAATACAATTGGGAAAGGCATGGATCCT